>SMMW01000575.1:600000-950000 GCA_004794655.1 Marisa cornuarietis
TGTCTAGCCTGCAAGCTCAGTTCTTACCAGGTCACAGAAAATCTGTGAAGCTCAGGAAGATGTCCATGAACTCATCCAAGCTCCAACAGCACAAAATAATTCCACTGTGTACCAACTGCAGATGAAAATCTATTTTAAAACTAACAAATATTGCAAACAAGGTATTCACCAGAAAAAAACAAGGCAGTGCAGTTTTTCTGAGACAGCCCCCTCTCCTCTCATGCAGCATGAAGATCCTGAATTTTCTTCCTTTCCAGTCGTGAACAGCCACTGAAAATAGGAAAACATGCCTTGGTCATGAGGTCACATATCATGCTTTTGATCTTCTACAAATCAACCATAATTTTCTATTTTTAAATGTATCAGCATTTCTTTTGATACATGCACAAATAACATTAACATAAAAAAGATATGTAACTATCACAACTTAACAATACTTACTGCTTTTTATTTTTAGATGAACAGTTTATCATCATTATTAAGGCCTCTTTGTAAAATAGAACTGGTAAATTAAACCATCTTTCCCATCCAATTTTTCCATGCCAACTCCTTACTTTTCATCCTTGTAAACTCTAATAAAATGGTCCGCATAGTTCGCACGTCCCAGCTGTTCCACAAAGTCCTCGTCATGAGTAATTATGACCAGCTGAAAGTTCCGCTGCTGGCTCCGTGTTTCAATGATCCTGCAAATAGAATAAAATGGACAAAGTGATAAAACATTCAGAGCAAGCACTCTATTTTGGGTGATGTTTACTTGAGATTCTGGTTTGTAATCCACCTGAAAAGTCTTTATGCCATTGATTCTGCAGCTGCAAATTTTCAATACACTGCACCCGGTGAAGGCCTGGATGACCAGAAATCGTCTTAAACTCAACGACGACAAGACAGAAGTGTTACTGTGCGGCCCCAGGGCCAGAAGGGAGCAGATCGGCATTAGTGCCGTGCAGGTCGGTGACGCCTCCATAGCCTTTGCTGACTGTGTGCGGGACCTTGGGCTGTTTATTGATGCAGAGCTCTCCATGTGTAACCATGTTAGTTCTGTTGTGGCAAAATCCTACTACTTTTTGAGAACTTTAGGTAGATTACGGCCCATGCTGACTCAAGCTGCTGCCAACTCACTTGCTGTGGCTACCATCATATCAAGATTAGACTACTGTAATACTGCATTGTGGAGTATACCTGCTACGCAGTTGGATCGA
This sequence comes from Marisa cornuarietis, assembly GCA_004794655.1. NCBI lineage: Eukaryota > Metazoa > Mollusca > Gastropoda > Architaenioglossa > Ampullariidae > Marisa > Marisa cornuarietis. The sequence continues at coordinate 601,200 of SMMW01000575.1, forward strand.
CTCCAAAGAGTTCAAAACACAGCCGCAAGGATTGTCACCCGTGCAAAGTCGTCCACTGAGCACATCACCCCTATCCTACAGAGTCTTCACTGGCTCCCAGTGAAAAAGCGCATTGATCACAAAGTGCTTTCGATTGCACAGTCCTACATGTTTAAAACTGCTCCTGACTATTTACAAGAGGTAGTTCCTCCTTACCAGCCGTCACGTGGTCTGCGCTCTGGCTCCCAGTCACGCTTCTGTCTCCCTGCAGTGGAAGACACAAACAAGAAGCGCACTGGAGCCAGAGCCTTCAAAAACGCGGCACCTAAACTGTGGAATGCTCTGCCATCGTCATTGTCCACCATCACCTCACCAACAACGTTTCGAAAAAGACTGAAGACCCATCTGTTTATTTAAGACGGACTTAAACTTAAACAACCAAGCAACAATTGTGTCTTTATTTTTTACTTTCCTGGTGTTTATCTATTTATTTACTTTATTTTTTTTCTTATTTTTTTATTTATTTTGTTTTTGCTGCGCAATGAGCATTCTTCCGAATGGATACCTGCGCATTACAAATGGACATCATCATCATCATCCTTACAGTGGCTGAACACTCAGCATGCATTGTCATATCAATGTATTTTAGTGACTTCTAAATGATACTCAGGCCACATTCTTCCAACGTATTGATGAAACCCAAGGAAATATATTGTTATCTGTCTCATTGGTGGCCCAAGATATTTAGAGTATTTCACGACCAAATCATGGCATCCCTGCCTTCGAGGATATTGCATTTATGAGCAGGCCTCACCTGACAAGAGCATCAGCAAGGCTTCCAATGTTCTCTCTGTCCAAGTTTGTTGTGGGTTCATCCAGCGCAAACACTCCACAATTCATGCAGAATGTTTCTGCTAAGGCTAGTCGGATGATCAGTGATGCCAGAACCTGATAAAAATGAAATTTTGTTTCTGTAGCATAAAGCTATTGAACAAGTATGAAAGTGTCAATGCGAATGACGATGAACGAGGCACACACTTATGCACCTGCATGCAAAAAATGTATGAAAGTGAAAGCACACATGCAATTCGCTCACACATTCTCTCTTTCATGCATGCACAAGCATACACATATATGCAAATACACACACACGTGCACATGCGTCCAAACAGGACTCTTCTTGATTTATGGTACAACTATGGCACACCAACTAACCTTTTGCCCAGCACTGCAGCGACCTCTCATGTCAAGAGCAGTCCCACCCTTCAGCATCACAACTCGATAGTTGTAAACTCGCCTAGCTTTCATAATGCCTGCATCATCCTCGTCAGATCTGATTTCAATTGTTTCAATATCTGCACAAAGCAATGTAAGATTTGAACACTTCAGTCTTTTCACAGACTGTCCTCCACCCCCACCCCCAATCCCTATCCAGCCAAGAGTAAACCCTCCCTTTAACCCACACTCAAAATTTACAGACTTTTTAAATAGTTCATTACATATTAACAAATTTAGATATTTGCTATTTTCATTTGTGTATCCAGAATACAGTCTGCTTTCTCACACAGAACACTACCATATATATGAACATTTTGTAGCTGACACACACAAAAAAACCCCAATCCATGTAGTCCCCATCACATACAAAACAAAAATGCTTATCCTTGTATTCTTCTCTTATGCCTCTCTCTCAAAATCTCTCCCAAACCCCTCCCAAAAGTTCACAGCTTTAGCCGTTCTGCTGTACACACATACATGAGGAGCAATGGTAAATGTTGAGACACTGCAAACAAACACCCATCTAGTCACTGCGTCTGGGATTTTCTGTGCCTGTTTTCTACATACAGCCACCACAAATATTCAATATACTCACCATGACCACGATAGGTGTTTCGCCAAAGCTCACAGATTATCTTGTTGATTTCAGCCATTTTCTGAGCATGGTAGTTCATGATGGCTCTGTCCATTGCTTTGTAGTATTTTTGGAGGTCACCATTAGCAAGTTCTGTAGTCTGTTTCAATGTTTAGACAGTAAACCTTGATCAGTGTGGCACATTTTAAATTATCTCTGATAAGACCACAGTCATTAATTGCTAATCTCCTAAATTCACACCAACATTCTCTCAAGTTCTCACCCACCCACTCCCTTCCCCTCAAGAGAAACCAAATACAAAAAATTAAAATGTTAAATAAATTGTAACATGTCTTCCCAATTGATCTGATAGTCTGATAAAAAAAAACCACTTAAACAAAATTTAAAATCTGTCAATGAAAATTAATTATGAATATACCTAGGCCCAGATTATAGCTGATGTATTTCAGCATTTCTAACTGCATAACAAAATTACACTACTTACACTACAGAGTCTAGCAGAAAATAAAATTGTTGTTGTTGCCAAATGGAATAAGAAAAGTGTAAAAAGACAACTCTATAAACTATTTTAACTTGGATATAAAAAAGCTTCTTGCAAAAAATCTCTTCTTACAATGCTTAAGACAGCATGGCCACAGAAATCATCCATGCTCTATGGAACATAATCTGAGTTCTAACATCTCTACATGCACTACAATTATTATTTTATGATCACCACAAATCAAGATATAACACATGCACCCACCCACACCCACTAATACCCTGAAAGCTCAAAGATAACAGACTACCACCTGCTACAGGTGCTCATCTTGCACCTGCTCATCCCTTACTCTCCGTCCAGACAACTACGCTCTTCGTCTGACGACCGTATTCTAACTGTTCCTGTCACCAGAACAACAACATATGGTCACAGGACTTTTGGCTACTGTGCTGCAAAACAATGGAACTCTCTTCCTTTCCATATCCGCCACCTTCCTACAACTGAATCTTTCAAATCTGCACTGAAAACGCACCTCTTCCTTGAGCATTTCTCCAAACACAGTCCGCACAATGCTCGTCCTTCTTAACCCCGCCCCCTTCCCTCTTGCTACTTTACCCATCTTTCTCGCAGAATCACTATATTTTTCTGTTCCTGTTACTTGATGCCTTTTGTTTTCTGTTTCGTCAGTACTGTCGTTTTCTTTCGTCCCTTTGTTCTGTGTCTACTTAGTCCACGTCTCTTCCTCGTTTTAAGCGCTAAGAGCATGCTCTCTATGAGTGTGAATATGCGCTATAAAAATCTTCACTATTATTATTATTATTACAGGTTTTTAACTTTGAACATCAATCACTACACATACACTGCAATCCCCAAATCTGTATACAGATACAACAAACCCTGAAGTCAATTTCTAGACAGTCTACAACAAACCCTCAAGTCAATCATCTTGAAACGATATTTTCGGTCTGCATCTCGGAACATGTCTGACTTTAGTTCTCGTTCTGTGGCCTTAATCTGATCATCAAAACCTTGCTGCCGACCGGAAGCCCTGTGTAGCTGTGGGACAAAAAGATGGCATTCAGCGACAGTGAACACCGAAATAGATCAAGGCAATGTAAGTGAAAATAGCCAAAGTAACAATACAAATGAACGAGTGCATGTATGTGTGTGTGTATATCGTATGTTAGAGAGTGAGAAAAAAAGTGTGACTTTTAAATTATATCAATGTTATCATTTGCTTATCTTGTGCTCTTATTATCTTTTCAAAATTCTTGTTTCCTTATTAACATATCGCTTAGATTATTTCCAAGATAGCAGCTGATACATCAACAATTTTTAAGTTCTATGCTCTATCACCCTCCAACTTTCTCTTCCCTCATTTTAATAATTACTAGTAACAGATGACTTTCAGTCAAGAACGTTTCCTCTATCACTCACCCCCACAATCCTTTATAAAGACAAATTCAATCCAAACAAAAGTCATCCTTCTTGTATACCTCTCTTTTCAAATCTTCCTCCTTCTTGCTCAGCTGCTGTCGTTCTCTTTCTAGGCTGGTAGGGTCAAGGCCCCCCAGCGTTTCCTGATGGTGTGCAATTTGCTTTGCAAGGTCTGTGACATCTTTCTGCATCCTACGTAACTGTAAGTTGTCTGCCAGTTCTCGTTCACGTATCTCAAGAAAGATGCAAAATTTCAACACCTTTTTGTGGAACAAGGTACGTTAGGCACAAAAGATTCAAGATTACCTCCCCTGATTACATGGATGAACGACCAACTGGTTAAAAAATACCAGTTTTGGTGGTAAAATTTCGTTCTTTGAGTACTTACCAGATGACATGACTATATGGAATCACCCTCAAATCCAGCTGTCCATTGCAACATGGTAGGACTTGAACAAAGCTCAGCTGCTTACCAACCCCCACCTGACACATCAGTGAGCCTCTCTACTACTGAATAACGCAATCTCCCTCTGTCCCCCCTGCGCTACAGCATCCATAGGAGCCTGTTCACTGTTCAATTTGGAAGATCCAGTGCCACAGGGGTGGAAACGCCTACCGGCCAAACACTGTCTCTCTGAGACTTTAGCCGTGGTCCTACTGGTGAAAGATTTCCCCAAGACTTGGGGTCTGTTGGAGGCAGGGGGATTGCGCCTCGCTGAGAACATCCATGTACCGCCATGTACCCTAGGCATGTTCACCAGCACTGGACATTCAGAGAATGCTGCCTGTCACACTCTCTCAATGTGACCGCCAAAAAGAAAAGGTCCTGCACAGCTGGCTCCTCTGAGCTGTTGTTTATAATGTTCCTGTAGCAAGGGCTCGCTGAGTCATCCTGTTAGAGGGAAACACGGAATATCTGCATCTACCTGCGTTTGCCCAATGGGGAGTTTCCTTGAGCAATTATCATAATCCTCCCCTGCAAGCCACAGTTTGGAAGCTGAGCTTCTTCCAGATTCTCGAAAATTTTTAGATTGCCCAGTTTATTTTCCAGCAGTTTCATACACTCATTAAAAACTGGTACTGCCAGTAAGACCGTCTTCTGTCTCTGTTAGTTGGAATCTCTATCCGCCACCGCTAACAAAAATTCATTTCTCTCTTACCCTGTGGACAACAGTCAGCTGGCAAAGTTCTACAGATAATCTCAACTGCCTCCTGAAAGTCATTAACCGAATCACAGCAATCTCCGTCCTCCTCAGAGAAAACTTCTGAACTGGACCCCCCAGAAGGAGAGACTGACCCCTCCCCTGACCAGGTACCCATGGTGTTTGACCTGCACTGAGCAGGCTTGCTCAAGGGAGATGGGACATGAGGAGGGGGGTGTGCACTGCGGGAATGCGGCATAGGAAAAGGAACCCACAGCACAGGAAAAGGAACCCACTGCATAGGGAAAAAAAACCCAAGCCGTCCCTTCCCCTGTGGGAGCCTCAGAAGCTGGTGCCATTGGAAAGCAAAAGGCTGTCGTGCCTGTCTGTTCTAAAAAGCTGTCCTCGCCTGAACCCGGAAGGAGAGAAGGGGGTGGGAGCTGCTCAGATCCGCCCCGTTCCCTGCCATGCTGCAGCGCCACGCTTACCCCTGCCTGTGAAGAAAGGGACATTTCCAGCTGTCTAGCCTTACCAGTTCTCAGCTTATGTTTCTCTAACAGTCGAGAAGTAGCCAAACGAGGCGTTCTCTCCTGTCTCAGTTCGTCACGAACCAACTGCATCCACCTGTCGGCAGACATCACATGGCCGTTTGGCAGAGCATGGCAGGCAGTTCAGACACCTTCCATACGAATTTGCTTGGGAATTACCCACACCACACACCGTAAACGGTAAATCCATAGCGTTTCAAAGGACGAGGTAGCAACCAAACGACCGAACGCGGTCAGAGCCGGCGAATGGAGTGCTCACTGATGTGTCAGGTGGGAGGTAGGGTAGGGTGCGCTAAGTCCTACTGTGTTGGATGGTTTGGACAGCTGGATTTGAGGTAACTATAGAGAGGATGATCTCCATATAGTCATTTCATCTGGTACAGTACAAAGAAGAAATGCCTGAGACTTTCATATTTGTGTAAAAAAAAAAAAACCCAACTTTTTTCAGCATTTATTAACACATTTGAAAGGCAGATATTAGCAACATGATTAAGCAATGTGATCATGATTAAACAAAAACATGCATGCACCATACAGGCAGACAGTGATGAACAAGCACATACATGTATGCACATACGCACAATTTATGCACACACCATCCCCTTTTCTTATACAAAATGTCTCCAGATTTGAAGATGATATTATTTACCTGCTGTGTGGCAAGATCTTTGCGTAATTTGTTGATGTTAGTTGTCAGCTCTTCTTGCTCTTGCTCCAGTTTGCCTTGTGATACGGCAATCTGCTTCTGGCGCTGCTTGCATTTCTCCAGTTTCTCCAGTTTGCCAGACAAGTTGTATCTGAAAATTATTTACCATCATTCCAGTCCACTGCTTGACCAGAGTGGTAAAATATACACCTAGCATACTTCTTTTCTTCACCATTACAATAAAGTCACAGAAAAATGTTAAAGAAAAACCACAATAAAATTTGAAAATATTGAACATACCAAATAGTGAGCTGGAAAACATTCAAAAATTTCAAATGATTCCAACTGTGATGTAAACCCCATAAGCTCACCCACGAGAATGGCGATTTAGAAAGTTTTAATGATAGGAAATTTTTTTTTGTTAGAAAATGTATTATTTTATTCATAAATATGGTAATAAATAATTACAAAACTTCTATTACTTACGATTTAATGCTTTTGATGATAATTTCAACAGCATTCCTTTTGTTTCTAACTTCCTCCATCTAAAACATTAATTACATCAATTACATTATGCTTTGATGTTATGCCTGGTTGTGTTATCACTGAAATAGTTTATTAAGTATGAAAATTCAATTTGTACCCTTTTCACTTGGTGAACACAGAATGCTTTGATGAATGCAGTCAAGAAATAGTACACAACCAAAAATCTAAGCTGACAAAGCCAGTAAACTAAAAGATACCCAAATGCACAAATATAAACCTCACTTTCCCACTTGATCCTGTTGTGAAATCAAATGTGTGTTGCCCATCCACCTCTACACTTCCTTACAGTCTGCAAAAATAATCATGCAGTTATCTATAGCTTATAATTATTGTTCAAATCATGTTTCAGGTCAGTGAAGGAATTGGAAGTGGCAGGGAAGTTAGCCCTCATACTTACAGCATCTTTGCCTTGCTCCAAAGCAGCTTCTTTTGCTGATGTCACTTCTTCTTTTTCCTTCCCTAGCTTTCTCACCTCAGACTGGACATCAAAAGAGAATCATGCAGCAAGGTCACTATTCAAGACAACAAGCATATAGGTCTCTCTTTGAGACCTCATCATTCACATGCAGTATTTCATACAATCAACACACTCTCAAAAGAGGTCAACAGGAATAAGTGAAAAGAAATACTAGCTACTCACTAGATTCTACAAAAGTTGATTCTACTTGCAATAGGGCATGGCAGCAAGGACATGGGCTCAAACTTTCCATTCATGGTGGTACATGCCTCAAAAGCATGACGAAATAAACCTCTGGATGCTTGCTAGTACACAAATGTTCCTGTTCCTCTGCTTAATGCAGCGTTTCTCAACCTTTTACTTGTGACGCCCCCCCAGACGAATAAAGGTACGTCCGCGCGCCCCCCTTAGCCACCAATACCTATATGAGATATGAGAAAATGACCGCCTTAGCGGCCCCCTTTTCAGCAGCTTGCGCCCCCCTTGGGGGGCGCGCCCCCCAGGTTGAGAACCGCGGGCTTAATGAATACACTAGTCACTCATAGCTCAATGATGTTTTTTTTTAACCCTTTGTACCCACTTTCCTAAGTACAGTACTTCCCTTCTTATTTTGAACATCATTCAACATCAAGTTTGGGTCTGACAAGGCCCCAGCCAATGGAAGAGCTGGAACAATCTGTTAATGAAGCCTATCTGAATACCAATGTGATGACATGAGTTTAACCCAGATTTTGAGAAATAGTATCTTGCACCCAAAAAAAGATAGCTTGACCTACCTCTAATGGTTGCAGCTCTTCTTTAGCCCTCTGTACGAAAACAAAGACATAAAACATTTTAAGAACATGCATGTCGTAAAATGATCTTGTATGATGTGCATTAAAATGAACATTTTTTTCTAGGTCACATACCCACATGATGTTGCTTGCCAAAAATAGAAAATGCATCTTTCTACTTCACCATCATACCACAATGTCTGTCTCGTATTCCTGGTTGTCGCTGAGAAGCTGGGCCTGTCTTTCTTCTAGTTTCGTTCGCTCCTGCAACTCTGTCTCTATTCTTAGCTTTTCAGCCTGCAGTTGGTTAATCTTGGCCCTCAGGCTTTGCACATGGTCTGTGTGAACAGTTTGCTTCTGCCGCAAGTGGTCCAACTTACGGGTCACTGTGTCACTGAGGAAGAACACATTTAAACCAAATAATTTATATTTTAGTTTATACTGCAAATGTTTGTGTGGACTGATATTGCATGTTCATATTTTTTTAAGCTAAGGAGGTCACTCTTAAACTAAGTGTTTTTGCTGAGTTAGCTTTAGCTAGACTGAGTACAATTAGTGATTAAAAAATAAGTGGTGAAAGATAGGTACGTTCATGAAGAAAAACTTACAGTTTCAGCTGAACGTCTTCTTTCTCTCCGATAACCATTTCTAATGTGCGATCAGCATCTGCAAGGACAGGTGGGCATTAGATATTTAACAGTTTCAGATTTCCTTAACAAGAACTGAAAAAGATAGATTAAAATCTGAATTTCAGCTTCTATGTAGAATACATGCAATTACCAACCTCTTCCTCACTAATTCCATCTAATGCATCAAGCAGTGACCTCAAAATAATTCTGGCTGAAACACAGTGTACCTGTGTCACTCACCTCCACCAGTCAGCAAGGCCGACTGAGCAGTGATTTTCTTTTCTAGTTCTCGCAGTTCTCCGTGAGAACGATCCATAAGCACGATGTCCGGCTGTATTTCCTTGGCCACTCCCTCATCACTCTCCATTATTGCTAGCTCATTACACTTCTGCAAGATGGAAGAAATAGTAGTTATGAATTCTGAGTTGGAAACCAAGTAGTTTTAGATGCAGCACTGAAGCACATGACAGGCATCTAAGACGTCACCCCAAAGGCTCTTTTTAAAGTCTGTAATAACACCTACACAAATCAACACCCATGCTTAACCAATCTTCTTCCCCCAGCCCCCTCCAAAACAATTCAAGCCAAGCAACAAAGGGATGCTAGTTGTTACCATGTATTTTTCATACCTCTTGCACTATGTCTTTCTGATGCTGTATCTCCTCATTAATCGTCTGTAGTTTGGTCTTCATGTTGGGCAGATCATTTCTACGAATAGATTCCAGCTGTTTGGAGACAATACCATTTGTAGTAACTTATAGCAACAAACAAACCAGAAACAAAAAGTGATCTAACATTCTCTTACAAGTTTTTAAAAATATTAAAGAATGCCTTGTTTCACACAGGATGGCTAGAATCTCCTGCAGCACTTCTGCATGCAAGCACAGAAGAAACGAGATACAGAAGAGGCAGGGAGGGATCAGACAGAAAGAGAAAGTTTACCCTTGCTAATTCGCTTTAAAAAAATCCTTTTAACTTCATGAAACAAAGAAATTTTTACTCTTTCATGCAACGATTATGAAACATTTTAAGTATGAATAACAAAACATTTTCCAAATGCCTGCTCAGGAAGTTCTTACTCGTTCTTTGATGGGCTTCAGCTGGGTAACACTGTCATAACGACTCTGCTGTTCAACCAGTTCCTCCTCAGCCTTCTCCAGCTTACCAGGCACCATCCGCAGCTTCTTCTCCAGCTGTTAATGCCATCATTCACACCATCATTAGTATTATCACCACTGCTTTGACCAAAAGCACTACCACTCTCACAGACTGTTGAAACTGTCTGCATATGGCAAGAAATATAGGCAGGATGTATATTACATTTTCACAAGTTTTGAATAAAGAATAAGATGAAAACTACTGCTAGAAAGAATGAAGAAATGTTTTTTTATGCATTGTTAAAAAAAGGTGCAGGAATAAATGAGTTTCAATCCATCAATGGAATCAACAATGTTGAAACTTGCCTCCAGCACCAGTTCTCTCACTTCCTGGTCAGTGTCAAACTCACGGTGACATAAAGGGCAGCAAGGGTTTTCCTTCTCCAGGTCCTTGACATACTTTTTCAAGAAATGTTGAGCACCAATCAGTGACCCACGTTGACTGACAGCAAACATGGAAAAAGCCCTCCATTATCTTGTAATATACAATGTATATATAATATACAACGATCAACAAAAATAATTAATGGACTGAAAATCATAACAATCTTGGAGGTTCCAAAAAGAATTACTATGAGGACAAAATGGGAACTTAACAATCACAGCACAAAATCATATGATTTTCACCCAAATTTTAGCATTTAGTCAAAAGAGTTTACTGTAAATGGGATGTGTGCACGTTCTAGACACATTTAGAAACCCTTTCATGCTCTGCCTAGCAGAGAACAGACCATGCTGAAAAGCCTTGTCAGCTGCCTCATCTCTATGCCTTCACTTCAAGTGACCACATAGGTCAAAGGACTAAACTTTACTTACTCCTGAGTCTCTGAAAGCTTCTGCTGAACAGTCTGAATACCTTCTTCAAAGTTCTGGCTGCCACATACACTAAATATTCTGTCTTCCAGATCTAGTACACAGCAACAGCAAAACATACACAAACAAGTGCATTCATATAGCACAAGAATCTTAAAATATTGTATGAATCTTTTTCCCCCATTAGGTTAGCTAGCAGCAGTCTCTTGGATCGTTTTCTTTGTTATATCAAAAAGGCTAGACAATCGATATACCAGATATACTAGTATATTGGTAGTCATAGTATAGCAGTGAAAGAGGTTGAACAATAAACTGACTTAAACAAGATATGCAAGAGAGGTGACTCAAACTCACAACAGAAACATGTTTACCTTTTGCTTCCTCTTCTTTTTGCTTTATCTGTGCACTGAAAAAACAATTTGTGTAATGAAAAGACAGCCTGGAGTGTGCTGGAGTTGACCAGTCTATAAGCTATATAAATGAAACAAAAATATCTAAAACAATGAATATTTAAAAAATGATACCAAACAACCCATCCCTTGCTCCACGCTAACAAAAAATATCATACAGTATGGGGTTGATATGAAATTATGAAACTGTGTAATTCAACCACAACAACAAAATGATTAATGAACTATTTTTACCTTGGGATCATGAAGGGAGTGTCCCTTCGCCTAACAAGCCAGGGGGCCAGTTCTCTGCATCTTTGTTTTCTTTTTGGATTTGCTGTGCTTGTAGTGCCTATTGTACCCGGCTGTATTTTTTTCTGACGTCATCAGCATTGTTTGATTCTGTACTTGCCTGTGGCTTTTTATTTATCCCTAATGCTAATATCAACTCTCTCATCGCCATTAATCCTTTCTGGTTAACGCTATCACAGTTTCTTCTTTTACAAGTCTTTCCTGGGACAGACTTTACATCGGTGCCCAAAAGTCATACGTTAACACATTGTACTTCAGTTTCTGCTTTGTGATGATCTGGATATTCTCCTGATGATTTGATCTATGTGCTTGATTATTGAACTATCCTGCCCCAGTCCAATGACTGTAGATCTGTTTCACTGACATCTTGATCTATGAATGTCTTCCAGCAGAAGAATGACCTGGCATTCCCATTAACTTTACAGAACCACAGGAATTTTGTCTGTCTTGTGTTTTTGTGTTTGTAATTCTTGGAGAACCTGGCTTTGGGTGAGATACCATGCTATAAAATCTCACACCATTATTATTATTATTGAGGAAGTAATATAAACTGTTCAAGCAAGCTTACGTGCGTAAATTTCTCTCTGTTTCATTCTGAGACAGCAGCGTTCTTGCTTTCTGCAGTTCAGCAGAACATTTCTTAGTAGAGTCTGACTGTCGGCTGTAACATTCAATGAATGAGCGAGCATTTAAGCCAAACATTTCTAAAATATATGTCAAACATTTCTAAAATATATGTCAAACATTTCTAAAATATATGTCAAACATTTCTAAAATATATGACAAACATTTCTAAACTATATGTCAATGAGGGTATAAAAGGGGATAAGCGAAGATAAGATAAGGGAAGTGGATAGCTGAATGGTTAGAGCGCTGGCGTCCGAACAAAGAGCATGCTGGTTCAATACCCAATTAGCGCAGCAAACTTCCCCCAGTTCATACAGCTGGCGGGAATGGGTACCTAACTCCTTAGTGGGTTGGGGAAGGTAAGGCAGAGAGGGAGAGGAGATTGGCACCACCCTCACATAAAGCTGGCCCCAAGAAAAGTGAGGTCACTAACACCTCAACCCCCAACGACCTGAAAAGGTTAGACCACCTTTTACCTAAGAGAAGATATGGCCCACAACTATATATCTTGGATGCTTATGAAAGTTACCTTCAATTGATAGGGGTGTATGGGTACGAGGTAGATTGGGTGTGTCGTGTCTTTGTATCGACACTAGGGCAGGATATTGGTTACTTCACAAAAATGGTTTAATCTGCTTTCAATAATTGTTTCAAACATCTTGCCAAGTTGCAAAGTAAGTGCTCTTGGTCTGTATCTAGATGGGTCTGTTTTTGGTTTACCTGATTTGGGGATGGAGCCTTTTTCAATGTGTTACGGAAAGAACAGCTATCAAGGATTTCCTTACAAAGCTTTAGAATAAGATGTTTGGTTTTTGGATGGCATTTCTGAAGCATTTGGTAAGCTATGAGGTCAAGTCCTGGTGCAGATCCTTGCCTTTTAGCTGTAGAAGCCTGTTCAATCTCTTCTATAGATATTCTGTTAGTTTATAGGGATCTTTTTGGTTTAGTGGTGGTAACAAGTTTCTGTCAGCCTGTTCTCTGTGTATTTTAAAGTCTGTGTCTAAGTCAGAGTCTGAACTAGTTTCTTAGAATTGTTCAGCTAGGAGGTTTGCTTCTTCTAGGTTTGTCTCATATTTTGAACCATTTTTAGCAGGGTTGGCATGTTGGACCTGGGGGCCTAATTAAGTCTTTTAATCTTTTTCCAGCTTTCATTTAGGTTTGCATTTAAATCTTGTTATTCTATAAACCTGTGCCATTCCTTTTTTGGTTTGTAGGATAGTGGTTTTTGCTAAAGACTTTGCCTTCGTGTATTCTTTTCTGTTTTCAACAGTTTTATTATTTTTCCATACCTTTGGCTTGTGCTTCCCTTTTTTTTAATTGCCTTTTCACACTCTTTGGTCCACCAGACCTGACCATTTCCTACTGGTGTTGCTGATTTTATTGCTTTGATGATACTGTTTGTCAGCTTGTCTGTCCTGTTATCTATGTCATCATTAGAGAGCCATTTCTGTCAGTGACTGATACAGATTCCAGTTAGTTCTTTTAGTGCTGATTTAGGAAAAATTTGCTAGTTCAGGGTTACATACAGATAGATCTATAGTGATGTTAAATCTGCAGTACCCTGGTGGTGAACATGGGTGGGTTGACTATTATTTAATAAAAACACATTAGCGTTTTAATAATAATAACGACTTGCATAGCGCATTTCTCTACACAATAGAGCTTAATGCGCTTTAACATGATGCACGATGACTCACTGATGTTGAGAGTGACTTTCACCAAGTTTTTTTTGCCAGTGGTGGGGAGGTGATGTAGTAAACCTTACTTGCTGGTGGCGAATCAGACAGCTGAGATTCAGCACAAGCACAATGCTTTGTTACTGATTTGTTTGACACACTTTTGTCTGTCTTTAGCCTCTTGTAACTCTAGAATCTATGAACTTTACCAGCTACTTGTTTTAGCAAGTCATCTGCCCCGCGGCCCATGCTGGCTCTCAGTGGCCCTGAGTTCAGATCTACAGCTGGGAAAGCCATTGTGTCCTCTGTAGGAATGCAGAATAGATCAATAGAGACTCAGATCAATGGAGTTAAAATCACCAGAAGACTGCTGTATCGATGCAATCACAAAGCAGAAACTGCATGAAAATTTTAAAGCAAAGGACTGACTGTGTGATCTTGAAGATCTTCAGAAGAAACTGTCATGGCCTCAGGTAGAAAAGACGGGCAATCCGAAAGTTGCAGAAGAAACAAAATTCAAACAGTCCTGCACAGCAGAGATGCAATAAAAAAGCACCAGCCTACACGTTGGGCACCAAAAACACAGAAAACTAGGCGAGGGGATGCCATTCCAGTTTTACATTACTTCTTCTAGCATTTTACCTCCTTTATCTGCTTTTGGTTTGCCGGTCTTGCTGGATTTTTACATTAAAGGCTTATAGCTGCCCTGTGCCTCATCACAGGAGGGCTAAAAGCCACCGTAATAACCGCATTAGACAAAACAACAGGACTCTACTTTCTGGAGGAAAGACGACAAGAAAAAAAAAATGCTCAGACAAGGCAGAAAGCTAAAAAGACTACCTCAACATTTATTCCATGTAAGACTACAGGAGCAGACTAAGAACAGACTGAAACAGAAAACATCAACCACATGACTAAGGTTCTCCAGCAAAAACACCCCGATGTCCTTCCCAGCAAGCCACACAGCACTGAACTGCTTAAAAGCTACGAGAAGCTAAACATTACTCATGACATACCTAGGGTCACCACCAAAGAGACCTACTCCAAGGATGAACTAAGAACCCTAACTTTAAAGATGTTGAACAACCTATACCCTGCTGACACTTTGGCTCATGCGTTTGCAGATATCTCAGCTGAGGAAGCAGCAAAAAACTGGAGAGGAGCAATTATTAGCTTCCCAGATGGCAGATGCCTCAGTAGATCCTTATCAACCGGACTGCACTCACCAGGTTTCAGAGCAGGTCAGTCGTCTCTTGGAGGAAGCCAACATTATTAACTCCAGAGGCCCTGGCCCTGAACACAGCAATCCTAACCAATAGCAGAGCACTTCTTCAGAATCTCCAAGGCAGCAGCAACACCAACCAACCAGCTAGTACAAGACATCAGAAGGGAGTTGTCCACCCTCATCTCAAAAACAACTTTAACTCAACAGTTGATACCTTCCCACTGAGATGTACATGGGAAAGAGGAGGCAGACAGGCTGTCAAAAAAACAAAAAAAAGGGCAGAAATCTTCAGCAGGCAGAGCACCTAATTTCATATGCTGAGGCTAATCTACCCTTCAAAGCAGATTCCTCTCTGCCTGGAAAGAACGACTGAAGCGAAGACATAATTCTTATGGCCTCCTGAGGCAGAAGCAGGCCATTATCTTCAGACTATGAACAGGCCACTGCCGACTCCTGGCATACCTGCACAAGCTATGGATGTCCCACACCAACCAATGCTCCTATGGTATTTGGACTCAAATCCCTGAGCATATCTTGCAGACATGCCCAAGTTTTTACAACCTACAGCATGCTACCTGGCAGGAGGCAGTGGAGGCAAGGGAGAAGCTCTGGGAAGCAACGTAAACGTATGGGAAGAATGGAACTGCTAATGTACATGATTATATTTACATGGAATCATGGGAATGAAAATACCTCTATAATGTCTAGCTACTGAAATTAGAAATTAAAAAAAAAATATTTCTCACCTGATATACCCCTCTAACTGTCCTCGAATGTTTGTAACAGGAACAGCCCCAAAGAGGTGAATAAGTGATTCTTCATGTTTTGCTTTCCTAAAGTAATTGTAAATAGAAAAGGTTCACATGGAAATCTTGAGTAACTTGATTAACTGATAACAGTGTGATTATATTTTCTCTTTATTGGCTACATCTGCTGAATGATCAGTTTTGGGTTAACTCAGGCATTTCACTCAGCTGGCTGCAATCCAGAGATGGTAGCAGACAACATAATTGTCATTACTCTGACACTGAAATTCCTGCACATGCATGCACATCAACAGAGAGAAAGCAAGAGAGAAAGAGAGAGCCATTCAAAAATCAAAGTCCTGCAGAGTAAAGGGGAAAAATATTTTCCTGCTCGTGCATAACTCCCCTTGACCAATCTTCCAGCTCTTATGCTTAAAAAAAAAAAGGTGAGAGGGCAAGCAAGAAATTCTGTGTTCCAGACAAAAGTGTTCCCCATGACCATATGGTCACTACTCCTATTCCTAAATATCAGCAACTGCTCACATTCTGCGAATTCCGTCTTCCTTTGTTGTCTTCTCTTTCTTCAGCATGTCCAGCTGTACTCTTGCACTTGACTGAAGATGAAGTCTGTTCATCTCCGTGCTTAAGACCAAAAAAAGTGGTTGTTTATAACACAAATTTTCTGTACTAAAAAATAAGAAGATGAAAGAAAGAATCATCAAGAATTTAGACTGATGGAATTCAGTCCCTGAACATTTAATCCATGAGTCATACCAATAAGGTAGGCTACCATGCAAAATTCTCAGCAACTCTGGAAGCTATTGGAATCTCAGCAACTAAAAGAAAAAAAAATATTGATAAGAACATACTTTAGCTCATTCATCTGAACCTCTAGCTGGCGTCGTTCTCTCTCAAGCTGAGCTAACTCTCGTTTTAGCTCTTCCAAATTAACTGCATTTTCTGCGTCTGCAAGTTCATGTTCCTAGAAATAGAAATGTGCAGAAAATCCATTTAATTTTTAAAAAATCAGTATTCCTAAGACTACAACTAATTTAACAGCAGTGTTTAATGAGTAAGAGAAAGACTCTGTGCATGTGTACACACGTGTGCATGTCTGCAAGAAAAAGACTAAAAACTGGTAGTGTTGTTAAACACAAACACAACAAAAAAACTAATTTAATTTTTTTCTGAAAATAATGACTAGTCACTTTCATAATCTTGTGCAATTAAAAAATCCACAGTGCTGTTCAAGAATTGCATCTAACAATTTCTGTGTCATGAAAAATTGGAGATACTGTGAATGCAAAGACTTGTCAGCCTGTTGCCAGTTCTGTTGATAAACATCCAAGAATGAAAACAATTTAAGTATATGGACAGTAATAACATTCATCATTTAACAATATTCAGAGTTTACTTGCATGTAGTGCTGTTCAAGATTCTACCATTTAAACCATTTTTCAACCACACACATTTATATGCTGAGACCCATAAAGATGTTAGAACAGATCTTACGTATGGCACATTTCCTTAAATTATTTGTGCACAAATGGAAACCTTTAGCGTGAAAACTGTTTTAAAATAAAACGTTTATCTAGCTCTCCAGTAACTTACAGCACGCTTCAAGTCTTGTGTCACATGATCTTGACGTCCTGCTGAAGCTTTCATGCGACTCAGCTTCTCTTTAATCTGATGGATTTCACTTTTGTTTTTGTTCTGAAAATTATTAGCATTGTCGTATTCAGCAATAGGTATGCATAGAAATCATTTTATCTAAGTTTCTCATAAGGTCTATGCTTGTCCAAAAATTTTGATTTGTATCCTGTTTGTCTATATTCATAATGAATAGCTCATCCACAACTGTGTTTGACTTTCATTTGGTGACTATTTGGCCAGGTTATTAAAAGTCATTACCAACCATATGGTCTACAAACCAGCATGTGCACTGATGTCAGAATACCTTTAAATGTGTACAGCCTAAGTACTTCTTGTTCACCTTTGGCAAGAGATAATTTGTCGCATTTGAACCAGCAAGAGATAATTTGTAGTAGTTGAATCAGCAGTCTGATATTTCCCTCCAGTCCACCTGCTCTTACACGTTTAACTTCAAAAAATCACTGTATGCTCACTTTTCAAATACTGTTTTATGGCTTAACTCCTGATACGACTGCAGTACTGTCATTTTTCATTGGAACAAAAGACATACTATCAAATTTTTTGTGAATGTTCAATGTATGCATTAGTGAGGGCTAGTGTAAATGTAATCAATTTTCCTGGAATTTTGTCTGTTGAATCTGGTAGTTATTTCTTACTCTTTTTTGTGACTCTTTTACTTGAATTGTGTGCTTTATAAAATGCATTATTATTATTATTATTTGCAATTATTGGTTTACGACTTATTGAGATGAAATTCTTTATTTTGGGTTCTCACTTCAATGGATCAGTAAGCTACCACGTGCATATAAAATTTAACACATTACTTGCTAAATTTTCTGAAAGAAGAATTGTCCCAGAAATTGCATTTTCAGTAAAAAGAGAAGCAAATATAAATGAGAAGAGATACCAATGCAACATACCATTTGATCTCTCTTGTGACGCTGGGTTTGCTCCAGTTGAGTCTTTTTGTCTCTAACTTCATCTGCCTGCTGCTGCAGAGATTTCTCTTTTCCTTCAAAATCTGACTGTTATTGAAATGAAAATGTGTTAGACATTTGAACACAAAAAACCCACTATATCAGGTCTGTCATGTCAGAAGTTACTTCAAAAAAACAAAAAGACAAAATGATCTAAATGGTTAGATTTTCAACAAATTAAAAAGAATGGCAAAGGAAACACCAAGATGGGCTCAAAAGCCCTGAATTATTAATATATATCAAATGTTTGACATAAAATAAATACAAAGCTGATTTTTAACAATAAAGTAGAAAATGACTATGCTTCACTAAATATTTAATAGAGAAATGAACAATGATTATATAATGTTTAACCTTTAAAGTATTTAAACTGCTCAACCTATACAACGCAAACATGAAACTGACAACTGGAAAAAAAAGTGAAGTCTTACTTTCAATTTCTTCATGTCAGCAGAAATATCATCAAGTTTCTGCTGAATTTCATTGAAAAACATTTGACAATGGTCCTCGGTGATGGCACCTTGACTGAAACCTACATTTGTTCAACACGAAGATCAAAACGACATACACTTTCTAGCCCTACATATCTCAAATCTCTTTATGCTTCATTCATATAATTAATTTATCCAAGAATAAAGTTTGCTAAATGATGAAAAATGAATCATACTCTAATGTGTGTTGCCATGCTGATGAAAGAGTGTTACACATAAAATTTCATTTTCCATTGCCACTGCTATAAAGTTTAAATTCTTTAAACATTTGCATGGCCATTTAATGTCTTAGCAATATTTCCATGTGCTTATTATGATTAGTGATCATCACTGGATGGAAAGTCTTCATAATTGTTCCATTTCTGTGACAATGCATGAACACTCACCTTCAAAGCCATACTCAACTGCAAGCTGCCGCAACAAAGCATCTCTTTTGCGAATATTATCCTCATGTGTCTGTAATCCAAAAAGGTAACAACTCAAATACAAAACTAATCCTGGAATAAATATTTTCGAATTATTTATGCCTTAAAATATACAAACAGAACAATTTATATCATGTTTCAACAGAAACTTAGTTTACAAAAAGTATGAGACAATATAATAAACATCTACATATATATATATATATAATGTCATGATGAAAATGAATTTTAAAATTCTGTACAATTTCAGCAATAATAAATATGATTAAATAGAAAAGGAAATAGAACAGTTTAAATTTCAACATACGTCTGCTTCCTGCCCCAGCTTCCCAACTTCAACCAGCAAGAGAGATTTTTCTTTGTTAAGTTTCTCCATGTTTTTGGTGACATTCTCTTGTTGATGCTCAAACTGAGAAAATGGAAATATCTTCTTATTTACTCAAACTCATTTTAATAACAGGAAATAAAAGCACGCTATGAATAATTTATCAATTTTGTAATAAATATAAACATAGTCATTAATATAAACATTAAAAGACTGCTTTGGAAATGTTAAAAGATTCTAATGATATTCAAAATGAAAGTGTGTGTGTGTGAAATAGAAAGTGAACATCTACCCACACAAACACACACATTCACATGCATGAAGATACAAACATAGACATAAATCCATCTAAATAATGTTTATGCAACTAACAATATATTTTTCATAGTAACACTTTCTACTTTACCTGAGTCAGGCTGCCCTTGCGATTCTGTACTTTATTAGCAAAGTCAGACTGAAGTTCTTCTAGCTCTTCTACTGATCCTGTAACACCAGGTGGTAGTGTAAAATCTGTTTCAACTACATCAGTTTTAAATAGTTCTAACACAAAAAGTTGCCACTTCTCTCTCTCTCTCTCTCTAAGCCTAGCAGGGCACAACATGTGCAGGAGGTGCCTGGTCCTCTCCTTCCACTGCTTTTATCTTTCTTAATAAATCGGGCACTCATCTCAGGTGTACAAATGCTAGAGTAGATTGTATGGGTAAGATGGGAGGGGAGGAATAGTCAAGCACACAAACCAAGAGGCAACCTCCCTACTTTAGAATAATAATTAACAATCATGAAGCTGTTATTACATCTATTTTAGTGTCTTATCCCATCTCCCTCCCTTCATTTCTCTCCCCTCCCAGACACACAGGGTGCACATATGCTCCTGTCCCTGGTGTCAAATGTATCCTGTTACACACATATCTACTCCACAATGAAAATTTAGCATATTTGTCCTTCCACAGTCTCACTTAAATTACATCTTAATGAAGATATGAGCTCCATAGTAAACATTTATGTTAATCTCACCTTGAAATTCATTTTCAATATTCTCATGGAGACCTCTGATTGCTTTCTCCAACTGTCCTTTCTCACTTTTCAGTTTTTCTAAAAGATAAAATATATTCTGTTAATAATAAATTTTATGGACTTAAAACTTTACCAGGTATTAAAATTCCAATTTTATTTTCTTAAACTACAGGTATGACTTACCTTCTAAAATGATCAATGCTATCAAGTACGTCCATAAAAGTTACCATTAGCTGGAAATTTTGTCACCAAATGATAAGAATAATAAACATTTGATTTCCTTATTGTTGCCTGCCAAAAATTATCAAATCTGAAAAGGAAAGAATAGACATATGCTGACCTATCTTTGTCTGCACTTTGTAGATATCACTATACTGATCATTGATTTTAAGCAGACGATCTTGCACTGGCTGCAGGTGCTCTTTAACTTTTTTCACAGATTCCTCTGAAGCTGCAGATTTTGCCTCCAATTCAGCAAGGTCACCCTCCAGCTGAAAGAGAATGTTATTGAGATCCAAAAATCAGAACATGATCACCATTAAACATACAGGAATTTTGACATTTTCCAATCAATCAATATTGAAGTAAGTTCATTTTTTAAATTCACAATATTTAATACTAGATTTTCAATGACTGATTTTATTTTTGGCAAAGAAAATGTGAAAGAGTAGAACAAACAAGAACATTTTTATTTAAAATCTAACCTGAGAAGCCTTGTCCTTGTTCTGCTTCAAATATTTTATTTCTTCCTTGAAAATCTTTATTTCCCCATCCTGAAAGGAGCATTTAAAGACCTCACATTTAATGTACAAGTTATGCATCAAAACATCCTTTTCCTCCATCTCTCTATACTTAAAAAAAAAAAAGAAATAAAGAAACTATTGTCTCTCTCACCATACACACCTGTATCACACACAGGTGTAATAAATAAAATTAACATACTGAAAATATCTCTTCTTCTGTTTTATTAAACAAATATAACAAGTCATAGCCTTGAGGCTTGGGTGGTGAACATAAGTGGTACACCATGTCCTTGGCATAGCATGTTTAAAGAATTTAAACTTTATAGCAGTGGCAATGGAAAATGAAATTTTATGTGTAACACTCTTTCATCAGCATGGCAACACACATTAGAGTATGATTCATTTTTCATCATTAAGCAAACTTTTTGTTTTGGGTGGGGAGGAGGGCATATGAGACAATCTGAAATACAGTCACTTTACCTTCTCCACTTTAAGCTTCCGTATAGTCTCCAGCACCTTGGTATAACGAGCTGAAGCAAAAATAGCATCGAATTTGTCCTTAAGAGCTTTTCCTTCACCCAGAGGCCAACAGGAATCCTCTTGGTGGCAAAAGATGACATTGTCCAGCACTGCCTTTGGGACACCAAGTGCTGTTACCATCTACAAAATTTCACATCCAAGGAATTTTTTGCAAGTAAAAGTGGTTACCTCAGTTAAAGAAACAAGAAAAATATATGGATGTTAAAAAAAATCTATTCTGCACAGTGTCAAAGATACTTTGATGAGTGAATGGGTGCAGCCGCATATTTAATATACAAATATGCATATCTCTTTGATTGCATAAGTAAATATAGACATTTGTGTCAAAACAAACACTGGCATGCTTTAATAGACTGACACAGCAACAAACAAATCTGCGCTTACACACACCAATCTGTCCTACCTCCCTTATAAACAAAAACATCTTAAAATGAGTACATTCTGCTCAAAGTGCTTGTTATTTTT
Organism: Marisa cornuarietis; assembly: GCA_004794655.1. Lineage (NCBI taxonomy): Eukaryota > Metazoa > Mollusca > Gastropoda > Architaenioglossa > Ampullariidae > Marisa > Marisa cornuarietis. The sequence goes on from SMMW01000575.1 coordinate 623,289, forward strand.
ACCTCTCTATCAAAGTCAATGCACTTGCTGTTCGCACTGACTTTCTGTCCTTCAGGTCCCAGTCTTGTTATCACACTATCCAGTGTACGTGTCTCAATCTTTTTAGCCTAAATAGAAAGCATTATCATTTTCAATAAAAAGTTTTTTTCAGGAAAAATAAATTATCCTGGTCAAATGAAACTTAAGAGCAAAATTTAAAAAAGGTATTAAGGTTCAACTTATTTCAGACCTTTTCATTTTGGAGCAGCATTTCAATGAACCCAACAGGAAAGTAAAAAAAAATTAATAAAGACAGAAGTAGTGCTAGGTTGTTGAAGTCCTTCTTAAATAAACAAATGAGTCTTCAGTCTTTTCCGAAACGTGGTTGCTGAGGTGATGGTTGACAGTGACAATGGCAGAGCATTCCACAGCTTAGTAGATGCTTGCAAGTGACAGCAGAAGCCAGCTTGATAGTACTCGTGTTTCATGCATGTCTCCTCATGGATCATAGGTTTGTAGGTTGATTACTTCTACAAATCTGGAATCTCTGGCCATTCTCTATAACGTCTATAGAAAAAGTAACTTTTTATCATGCAAAATCTCTAGGAAGTACTTACTGACAAACTGATTTCCTAACTATAATGTCAACACCAGCAACACATAAAAAGGGTCATAAAAATTCTTGCCTTTTGGGTGGCTTCCATAGATCGCTGTACCTGCAACAATTTACCAGTGACATCTCTCAGCTGCAGCCTCACTTGTGCACGTACCACCATCTCCTGTGCAATCTGTAATCATCAAAAGCAGTGTTTATGAAGAACATTTGTGGACCTACAATGCTTATTTGCATACACACAACACCATATAGTGCTTATTTCTCAAAGGAAAGAACGTGTCATTATGATTTTTTTTGGCACTTACTTTGAACACAGTGTAATGATTATCTCACATAGATACTTTTAGCACTACTGCATTAGCATTCAGTTCATTTATGTCCTTCAAATATTAATCATTTAAAATATGGACCTTACATAAATGAAATATATTTCTTTAAAAAAAAGACCCAGCCAAATACTATTTTTTTCCATGTCTACTTGGTGGATGAGCAAGAAACTTGGAGCATTTTATAGTGCTTTTCCAATGATTTGCTCAGAGTGCTTAAGAAGCAATAGACAGACCTTTCCACATCAAAGGAAAAAAACTAACACCATGCACCCATATTTGCATGTAACAAACATGCTCATAACTACAACAGACACACCTTTACACAAGGTAAATACAGACACGCATATATTATGGTTAGGACATGGTCGCAGTGAAGACTGTTCTGAAAAAACCCATCTAAGTTTGGACAAAATTAATGGGTAACATTTATTACCTTGGGATCATGCACAAAAGCGCCACCCTTAGTGTTGGGTGGCATGTCTCCAGTAGTGATATATTTCAAGCACTCTATTATTGTCTGCAAACAAATCAAATATCAGTGAAGATGTAATACTTTTTATCAGTTAGTGTACTTTAATAAAAGAAATCTCACTTTTTTAAACCCCAAAAACTTTGTTCTTTCGACTCATCAATAGCTCTGAATTAATAGAACAATAGGTGAATCTAAAATGCTTGTATCAGGTTCATCCCTGTCTAAAATGGACAGCTTCAGTCAAACACTCAAATCAGTCGATTTTACTAGTACAAGGTCCTACAGTTCCATAAAGGATACTTTAAAAACCACCCCTTTTGGGAGTATTCTGGTAGCTTACAAGCTTCTAGCCTCACCTTCATTCTCTCTCCCCACCCCATCAATGTTTAATATTTGCAAGTTGTGTAACAGTGTTTTATGATAATAATCTTTTGTAAAAACATGAGCTCACCGCCGTGATGATGATGATGATGATTTGACATATGAAAATCCATCACTTGCTAGTTTTTCACTAGGAATATTTAAAACAAAGTAATTATTAATAATCAATGCAAAGTTAACTTTTACCTCAAAAGTAGAAAGTCGCTGTTCTTACCGTTTTGCCTGTTCCATTTGGACCCAGAATGAGAGTTAACGGAGTCAAAAACTGAATCACCTGACGATCCCCATCTTCTGGGCCAAAACTCCGGATACCCATTACACTCATCTTCTCAATTTTTGACATTTTGGCTTTTCTGCTTGCGCGGAGCAATTCAAGATCTGATGTTTTGAAGAACCACTGAAGGAATAGAATTCGTGGAATAGAGAATGTGACGTTGAATCCCGCTTGACGCTTTCAAGTTCAGTCTGGGGGCGTGTTTACAGTACTACGCATATTATAAGTTAGTTATTTTATATTTAGCTGTTTAAAGTGACAGCCTAGTGTTTTATTTGTAGCTATAAACGGCAATGTCGTACCAGTCTTAAAGTGAAAGTTATAATCCCGCCATGATGTTTAGAGCTTACCATTAGAGTTACAGTTCCTGCAATCTTTACATGAGGTGTGCGGAGACTAGATGAGAAAATGAGGTCCGGTGACTTTACATGAGAAAATGAGGTGTACGAAGACTTTCTCTGTGACGGTCTTTCTTTGCACAGTCAGGGCGGTCCGGTCGCGCAACGGTTAGCGCCTATAACCAATATAGTGAAGTTTTGCCTTCCTTGGTTCAGCTCTCGTCTCGCGCACGCTGTTTTTTAAAAAAAAAAATTCCCCTTTGCATGTGGCATCTGTTTACAGGGCTGGCTGCCTTGCTGTGATATAGCCTTAGTTGCTGACGGCGTAAAACACCAATCACCCCCCTTTCTTTGCACAGTCACAGATCTTTGCATCTCTCTTAGGTTCTGTCGAGTTTGCTATAGCAGCATGCATTATTTTAAAAATTATGAGCTATCACTTCGAACAGAAGTGAGCACCCCCTACTGTACTGACCACGGACCTTCAGAACCGTGGTACTGATTGCATCGAGGGTGTGGTAGAGACTCTCACGTCACCCAGCCTTACTATGACCGAAGCTTCTCACCGAGTCATCTTTAGCACCCCATAACACCCAAAGGGTACCAGTGATCGATAAATGGAGAGATCTATCCTTGAGAAAGAAAATAAAACTATTTTTTTCAATTAAATGTTTAGGGTTTTTCTATATTAACATATGTCCAATGCCCATAATGGTGGTCAGCATTAAGCAGTGAACTCTCTGGGATCAATGTGTTTATTTTAACACATGCAATCATCACCTATTCCATAAATGTTGTTGATACTGGTGGCATAGCAAGCTAATGTCAATGGACGCTGCATGTGTACCAGTTACAATAGATTTCCTTTAGCTTAGCCTGTTCTATTTCAGAGAAGTGGATTTACAGAAAACTGCTAGGGTCTGTTTGTCCGCAGTTCCTATCTGATATTTATGACTTATTTTATTAAACATTATTGAACGTTTAAACCAGAGTATATTTTGTGAGCATTGTTTGAGCTTGATTTCAGTCCCCTCAAAACTACGAAAGTGGGAGCAGATAGAAGCAGAGGACAAATTTTCAAAGCAGGTGCTGATTGTGACAGATGATTTTTAAGGCACAATTAAATGACTGGTGCACTGGCACAGGAATGCGTGAATGGCTCTTCTGTTCAGCGGCATGCTTTTACTTATTAAGTCTGTTGTTAGGAAATACTGTGATGTACATTAGTTTCATTGCCTTCAGCATGCAAACACCCCATATCACATTTAGACAAGTTTTTTTTGGTTTAAATTATTGTAAAAATTAAGTACACCAAATTTTGTAAATAGGTTTCATTGATTCAAAAGAAATAAGAATCAGGGATACTGGTAACACTCTTGAGATTAACCAATATAATAAAATAGTCAAACCAAATTTCTTTGATTTTCTTGTCCATATAAACAGAAAACAAAATGTACACATAAAAAGAGTGCATAATCAGAGTGCAATCATAAAAACATCATTTCAAAATAACACATGAAATAAAGTGTTCATACATATACTTTTTATTCCAAAAGATTTTTTTTTAATTTGATGCATAACCTTTATTTGTATGTAAACATGCATAAATCTCTGCCAAGAAAAACTGCCAAACAAAAAAATCTGATATACTCACATCACTATTTGTGCCATGCAAAACCAGTCTTATAGAAAATAACAAAGTAAAATGAAATGGTATAATATTTAGGCATCAATACTGATCATTAAAGCAAAAGCTCCAAGAAAAAGGGTAATAAGTTGAGAATATCCCACACAGTGGCGTAGGAAGATGCTCGGCTTTGGGGGGGGGGCCCACTTGTTCCCCCGGTTCCTACACCACTGCCACACTAAACTGGACATCTAAACAGTAGCTGTTATAAAAGTATAAGAGTAAACATTCATCATCCATTCAATAGTGGTTCTGAATACAAGAGGAAGACAAAATACGGAGCAGTATTGGTCAAGATCACATTGTACAGCAAAAACCTTTTGGTATCCTTTGCACTCGGTAATATAAAATTTGTGATAGTTTATTGTACTCCACAACTACCAGTCATTTGCAATAAAGAAATTGTAAGAACAACAGCACAACAAATGTAAAATAATAACCCTTTCACCAATAAACTCAGCATTCTGAGTGAACCAGAATAAAACTTGTCCTGCAAAATAAAAGGCAGGGCATATATAATATATAATTAGAAACACAAAGATTGCACTTGCCCATGCCAAGTATCTGTCAAAGGCTATAATATACACTCTTTTACAGTGTTTTGGCACTAGTAACCAAGGAGAGTATTACATTTATTATATATATATATATATGCCAACATGTAGGTAAAGGTCATCCCCTAACCTTTTCAGGTCGTTGTAGGGTGAGGTGTTAGAGACCTCATTTTTCTAGGGGCCAGCTTTACACGAAGGTGGTGCCCATCTCCTCTATCTCGCTGCCTTACCTTCCCCAACCCTCTATGGAGTCAGGTACCCATTCCCGCAATCCTCAGAACAGCCCTGCAATGAACACCGCAGGGAAGGAGGAACAGAGGGAGGCCCAAAGAGACATGAAGGTGAACCATCGAAAAGGACCTCAAGAACAAGCCTATCACTCGAGGCAGACCCCGGAACAGCAGCAGACAGAACCAGATGGAGATTCCTTGCTGTCGCTTCATGTGCCAGATGACACAGAGGTGACTGAGGATGATGATACAAGACAATTTATCTCTCATTCAAACCAATCTTCAAAGTAAATGCAGGGGGAAGGTGGGGGAAGACTTCATCTTTGGGGGTGACATTTTAAACAAGACTGGCAAGGTTCAATACCAATTGTCAATTTAATCTGTAGGTATCTTCATCATTTTATTTGACAAGGAAGGTATTATGCTTTGCCCAATACATATATACCTACAGAGAATACATGTACATCACTGTGCAGACTATATTGTTTAGAATAACATTCTTGCTTGTGCTTCTAGAAACGTCTTCGAAGAAATAATTGAACATCTATGTTATGAACAAGAAATAATAACAACTGTTATCAGAACTGCAATTTTTACATGCAATGGATACAGAAAAGAAGAATATGTACTGACTTTTGTGCTGGATAACGACTGAAATCACAGCAAATGAATTTCTGAGATTCATTCATCACATTGCCTTAATACAGACAATAAACAGTTTAAAATTATTAATCTCTCAAGAACTTTGAGCTTGCTTTTATATTGCACTCTAGTAAATATTTAATTAAAAAAAATATTTGTTTAACTCATTCCAAGAACTACTTTGTATTTTCCTGGAAAGGATGCAAATGGCAATAACAGACCATTCCATAAAAAGCCCTTTCTTTTTAATTTTTAACCTGCGACATGTTTTTTTCCCATTTACAAATGACTGCAAGTCTTTTTTTTCACGTATGCCTTCTCAGATGGGAGGTCAGACTATAGCGCTTTGAGAATGCTGCCTCACAGTAAGGACAAATAAACTGCAGTTCCCCAGCATGTGTCTTCATGTGGCGTTTCAGAGCCCCAGTCTGAGCAAAAGTTTTCCCACAAAGCTTACATTTGTATGGTTTCTCACCCGTGTGAACCCTCATGTGCACGGACAGTGTGCTTGACTGTCTGAAAGCTGCTCCACACAGACGGCAAATAAATGGTCGTTCACCCTTGTGAATCCTTTCGTGCAACCGCAGACCTGTGGCATCCATAAAAGCTGCATCACATGCACCACACTGGAAAGGCCGTTCACCTTTGTGACACTGCCTATGGGCTGTCAAACTTCCTGAGTATGCAAAAGTTTCTCCACATTCATCACATGCATAATTTGATTTCTTCCCATGGACAGTATTCATGTGCCCTTTAAGGAATTTTATTTTGGTGAATGCTGATGGGCAAGCTTTACACTTATGAGGGCGGTCTTGGTGAGTCTTCTTGTGCTGTGTCAGAAGTGGCTTGTTGACAAACCTCTCGTTACAAATGTCACATGCAAATTTAGGGTCCGTAAAATGAGATTTTCTGTGTGATGCTAGACTACTCACTTGAGAAAATGTCTTTCCACATTTGTCACACTGATGTGGACGAGCAGTATTGTGCATCTGCCTGTGGCGCTCAAGGGTAGCAATGCTAAGAAAAGAAGAATCACATTTCTCACACAAAAACGGCCGTGAACCAGTGTGATGCAAGATATGCTTATGAAGGCTACTTTTTGTTGTGAAGGATGCTCCACACTGATCGCAAAGGTGTGGAAGGTTATCATTCACCTTTTCTGTTTTGTTTTTCTTGGGTCTTCCAAGGTCAGTTTGTCTTTCTCCTACATCTGGGCTGGAAACCCCATGGTGCAGCTTGTGACGGGACAATGCACCAGGTTGGGAGAATGAAGCCCCACATAGTTCACAGCTGTATGGCCGCTCCCCTGTGTGAATTCTCATGTGAATGCGAAGGTTTCCGCTCTGAGTGAATGCTGCTGGGCACTGGTCACACTTATGTGGGCGTTTATCAGCATGAATGTTCTTATGTCTGTTGAGACTGCCTAGCTGTGTAAACCCTGCCCCACATTCACTGCAAGAAAAGGGCTTGCCTGTGTTTCTGCAATGACTAGTCTTGTGCTGCTCCAACCGTTGTTGCTTTGTGAATACTGTGCCACAGGTTTCGCAAGCAAAGCGTTCCCTGTGAGACCTCATATGGTTTTCTAGGTTACGCCTCTGAGCAAATTCTCTACCGCAATCTTTGCACTTGAATGTTTCTCTACCTATATGGATCTTCATATGTCGTATCAACCTCATGGTTTTTGAAAAAGCAGCTTTGCACTGTCCGCAACAATACAGTTTATGGGTCTCCAGATGACTTTCATACCTGCTCTTGTTTGAAAAGGATTTGATACATTCATTACATTGATAAACAAAGCCTTGAGCACACTGCTCATCAACCTGAGTAGGATGATTCTCTGTTCCATTGCTCAAACTAATTTCAAGATCTTTAGAGACAGGCTCTCCACCAGAAGCTGGTGCCGTTACTGTGCCACCTAATGGAATAGGATTCTCAGTATTTAAATCAGCAGTATTTGCATTCTCATCAGTTAACTCAGCAGTCACTTGCGCTGAAGAAGTTACACGTTCTTTCTCTTTAGCATAGCAATTTGATTCTCCTTGTCCAACAGTTTCTGATAGTGATTCTACTCCCACATCTGGAAGATGAAAAAGAATTAAAGGTTCTTTCTCTGCATTTTCAAGGGTTCTAGAGATAGTCCCTACATGTTCCTTCAGATCGGCTATTTCTGAAAACAGGTCCACATTTTCAAAAGGCAGATCCCAAGAATTAAAGTTCTCATAACCAGCAATCACTTCTTCTCCATTATGAAGATTTGGAAGAAGGGTTCCATTGTCACTGGTGGGCACTCTGTTTGGAGAATTCTCACAAACAAGTTCAGCTGTAACTTTTGGTGCTTCTTCTTCAAAGAAACAATGATGATGGCACTGCAGGAAGTGTGTAACTAGCTCAACTGTTGTAGAAAAGGTACCATCACACTGGTCACAGCAATGAGGATGCAAGGTGGGAGTGGAGCTTGAGGTATTTTCACAATGATCACAGTCTTGAGACTGAACTGTTTGTGTTCCTAGTAAACCTGTGATTTGCTGAACCACTTGCTGTGTTGTATCCTTGTTTAGGTCCATTATGCTAGGGTCTTGAAAGATTTGGTTAAAAGAGAAGGGGGGATAATCAAAGGTTCATGAACACATCAAAAAGCAGCATTCTCAAAGACCATCAAATATATTGATGCAAGTTACATGGAGCACCAGCAAGTTATGGAAGCATTCTTCACTGATAGAAAAAACAGTGCACTAAATGAAAGGCAACCATGCTAGTAATAGTGCCAAATGGTCCATTTTTGGAAGCATTTGTAGACCTAATAACCAAAGAAGTATTTCAAAAGCCTTCTTTGTGAGTAAGCTGGGCATTCAGGCTTTTGATGTAACAAACCTAAAAGCTGCACATTGTGAATGCTACAAAAACACCAGTTCTCACTGGAAAATGCAAAGTCATGCAGTTTCCCATATTTTATTTATAACCCTGAGCGGAATAGAACATCTGAAATCTTCAGTTCTCTTCAGAAAGGAAGGGTGCCTATATATGTCAAATTGAAGCAGCCACTACTGTTTGCATTTGCAAGGCCTCTCACTGAAATTTACACCATGTTCACATATTTGACTAGAGACAACACTTTATCTTCACAATTAATCTGTTACATGTTCCTCCACTCATGAGACACAACTAGAATTGGTTCTTTGCCATGAATTTTGCAGAAACAGCCCTAGCTAGTAAAGTACAATAACAAAAAATATATAAATAAAAAGCTTACAAAAAATACCCTCAGTGTGGTACAAAAATGGATGAAATCCACCCCACCCAGAATATTTTAACCCTCCCTAGCACTATCTGGCAGCATTTCAAAAAGTAGATTGGAAGATGATCATTCCCTCTGGTTTCCATACCAGCATGACTCCCTGTATGAACCACTGCCATGCTCAGCCAAAGACACAAGCTGCTTGGTAGTTGGTAGACATTTTCCCATTTTCCACATGCTGCAAATACCACGTTTCAGATTACATTTAATTGCAAATATTATTTGATGTTAAGCACCATGCTCAATGTTATTTTTCCATTATAATCTTTCAAATTAATTTGATTCTTTTTTCATAACCGACAGTGTGGGCCTTTGCTGTTATAGCTAAATCATCTGTAACTTTTTACATGTAGATTAAGTATAACTGCAGAAGATTAATGTAATTTTATACTAGATTAGCATATATCTAGTATATCTACATATATCGATATCTTGATTAATAAAAAGTACTAAAAGCCCTCTGATTATGAATTAAGTAATTTTCAAGATGTACAGAAAATGGGTTTGATCCCTTAATTAAAGGTAAATGAGATATATGACAATATAAGCAAAGTAAATGATAACTCCCTTCTTGTAAATGTTTTCTTCTCTCTGGCGATTTTTTGTGTTAATGAAATATGAACACGTTTAGCCGGTTTGTGTTCAGCTACTCGGCAGTAATTAGAAAATCCCTTTGTGATTATCAGCTCGTTTGGATCATTGTCATGTGATCAAACTAAAATAGTCTTTGCGAGGCTTTGGTATCGCTCGAAATAAAAAGGGAGTTAGAGCTGTAATCTTTGCTATATATATATATATGCTTATAGTTGCAGAGACATAACAACCCATCCAAGAAAACAATACCACCACCACAACCACCGCAGATATCATTAATCAGCTTACCACGAAAACCAGTGATGACCTATGGTAGGAGAGTGTTGTGACCTTGAAGTGCAGCTGATAAGATGAAAAACTGGAGAAAGTGCAATGGACCTCAAACAAGCATGCCCTTTAGCAAGCGTATCTAGATCTAGTGATCTATACCGAAAAAGCAAGTTTATTCTGCTGCATATCATTAACTACACCGTCTACTTGCTGCTGTTCACACGTAGCTTCGCCCCCCCGCTGCTCGGGCATGAAATTACTGCAGCAGCTTGCATTGGCTTAGCGGATCACTTGCTGTCACATGATAACCATAGTTAGACTTTATCGTCTGCTAAGCACGTCCACTTGTCTACGCAGAAAAAAATACATTCTCTTTATGCTCATTCCAGTCTATTTTAAGGGTAATTTATTAGTTTAAAAGTGTAATAGTTCTGCCTCTGTATCTAGGCCATTCGATGTAGATGACTTGCGAGTTAAGTAGGTTACCAGTCGTGTTTGACGCCTATGATCTTTAATGGTTGCATTTTTTTTGGACGCATATGAATTAATTGTATCTGAACGATTGTCACAAAAATGTTCCATGCTCTATCTCATTATGTGCTAATAAAAAGACTCTTATTTATTTTCATCTGATTTACATGCAATTAATTAATATATTTCACAGTCTATCACAGTGCATGCAGATGTAAGTGAACACAACACGTACAGACTGTCGCAGATAAAGGTGCCATAAATTAAAAAGATACGTTGAATCTACAGCCTTTAAACATAAACATTTGGAAAGCGCATATCAACACTCATGCAACATAATGTACATTGCCTGGAAACAATATGAGATTTCAGTTTATTTAATGGCTTAACAGACTACCATTTTATGACAAGATCATAGGATTTCTGTTTGAAAATACATAATAACTCCAAGCACAGTTACCTAACATGCACAATGCTATGCATAAGATTCTTCAAAGAACTGTAGCAGCTACCACATACAGCTTGCACAGAAAAAACAGTTACTGTCCTGTGCTACACCAGATAAAGCATCGAGAGTGGTGAGGAAAAGTTTTCAGCTCTTGCTTGCAGAGGTTTTTTGCAAAATCTTCCTACATTAGCAACACTGACTTTAGCAACTTCAATACTTAGGATAACAGGATTCATACCATGAGACCAAGATAAAGGAACCAAATGACTAGGAATACAAGAATTAAGCTCTTAAACACGTCTTTTTCCTGAGTGCAAGTGAATGAGTCAGTGGACTGAAATATGTTCTCTTGGAGGTGTGACTCTTAATTGTATATACAACTAGTGTATAATTTTAAGTAAAACCATTGTAATAAAAGCTTGTCTATGAGAAAAATAGTCTTTATGCACAGTGTATTTTCAGACAGAGCATTATTGTCATGTGTCTACAACAAACTTATTTGTTGATGCCATGAGAGAATTATATTCTGGAGATCAGGTCTTGTGTGCACTGAGAAACATTTATCTGACATTTTTATTTACAATTCTTTGGAAACCTTAAAAATCTAGGCAAATATTAGGTACATGAATAAATACACTACACAGTGACCTAGAATCTGGAATAATAAAGACTTTTTAAGCTAGGCTTTCTATCAAAGAAGGACATGTTACTTTCCATGTTGGGTTTCAAGGAAGACAAGAAGAATGGGAATAAATGAATGATTATCCTCTTTATTAAATATGCAAAAGATAGGTTATGATTACAGGGAATCACCAGCGGATTCTAAGAAGCATGGAATTATCAAAAGCTCAGAAAGCTTACCATAATATTCAACTTCTGACCTCTGAGTACATTGCAAGAATTATGGACTAAGGAAATTCTCAACAAGTCATCAACAATCATCTAAACTCCATCTGATCACTTATGATGCTCAAAGTAAAAAGTTACACATTATTTTTACACTTAAGGCTGTCACATTTTGTCACACTTCTTCCGGACTGGTCTGTGGTAATTTAGGTTGTTTCCTTCTAGAATTTCCATTTGTTGAGAGGTGTCTTTTGCGCATTTGGCAAAGTCTTTTAGGACCAACTTTTGAAACTTCAAATGTTGATTCATTTTTATTGTTCAACTCTGGACATTTAGCAGCAGTAACTGTTGAAGTAACTGTATTCATTATGCTGTTCAGGGTATGATCATCAATTGAAGACTTTACCACATCAATCAGATCATTTATTTTATGCAAAATAGCTGTTCGTAAGTCTTGAAAATTATTGCAATATTGTACATTGTCAGCAGAATTATGCTGCTCAAGAAAGTCAGTCTCCAAATCTCCCTGTCCTCTTTGATCATCAGATGGTGGCAAGGCTTCCATGGTGGAACCAGTTGAAAGTGACATTTGTACAGCATGGATATGTTTGCAAGGTAAACCTTGTGCAACATGATCAAAACAAGTGCATATGAACATAAGTGAACACACACCACAGGCTGTACAAATCTGTTTGCACTTGCAAAAATCATGTGATGCCTTTTTAACAAAATACTGCTTTGCACATGTTTCATCTGGTGAGTGCACCATCCACTCATCTTCCTTTTTATGTTCAACTGTGAAATGTTTTGAAACAGCTGATCTGTGCCTATTTCTAATGTCTCTCATCCTCATTCTGTGTGCTGTTCCTCCATTCTCCATATCTCGAGCTTTCTCATGTCCCATATGATCTAAACAAAATTCAGCCACTACTTTCTTTGTTTCACAGCAATACTTAACCGTTATGAAACATGTACATTTACCAGAAATTTTTCTGGAACCTTGACTTCGTTTTGCTCTTTTTCTGTCTGACTCGCTGACTAATTTTGCTTCTCCAGAGCGACAGCAGTAAAAAGATTCTTTCACACATGAAATACTTTTTTTCCCCCCACGAACTTTTACAAAATCAGCCATACTTTGTCTCTCTGCTTCTTTTCTAAAATTATCAAATTCTTCCTTAGTGTTGAATGCTATCTTGTTTATTTTCATGTTTTTTCCATGTGCATCATTGTAGTGCTGAATCAAATGTTTTATAGACAGAGCTTTAACATTGCACAGCAGGCAGAGGCAAGTACCTTCAGTCACTGGAACTTCTCTTCCAGGATGCCGTCTCTTGATATGTCTGAGAAAATTTGATCTGTCTGACAGAATCATAGCACAATACGGGCAGACTTTTCTTTTAGGGAAGTGATCAAGAGAGGAGGGACCAGCCAATGTCACAGAACTTTCTGCTTTTGATGGAAGTGAAGTTTTCACTTTCCTGTTAGGTATTAATGTTGGTTTTTGTCTGGCAACAGATGGTTGAGCTGATGTTTCTATGGCATTGACAGATAGTCCCTCACTGGTACTGGGAAATGACGCTTGACTCTCAGCAGGTACTGAACAGAGTTTTTGTCTGGTGTTTCCATTTACTGGAGGTGGTGCCTTTGTGGGTAGTCCTTGACTCTTGCCCAGCGATAGAGGGAGATCTTGTGTAGCATTTCCAGATGCAAGAGGTAGTGCCTTGGTTGCACTCAAGGGTGGTATTGGTCGTTTGATGCTTAATGGCGGCAGGGTTCCTGTACACCTGACTAGATAGAATATAAATATCTCATAAAGAGCCATTCTGACTAAAATGAAGACTGAACCTTATTTCTTATAAGAAAGTAAAATGAGAAGAAAAAGTAATGGTGATTTCAAGAATGAAAATCCAAACAGCTCAAGAATATCAGCATCTAGCACCAAGTGGAGCTGAGAAAAGCTGAGGGAGAAAGGAAAAGAGAAAGTATGTGGAATGTTTAAATGAATTTATTTTAAATTAAGCATCATTTCTTATAAGGACCTAAACACAATCTATAGCCAAATATAAGCCTTATTTACCCTGCTCTCATATACACAAACTTCTACGCACCTAGTACAAAGAGAGTGGAAACCTTGGGAGATGATTCTTGTGTAAGGTTTTCACACCTTGAAAGTGGTACCATGGGGGTGTTGGTGGGTATTGCTTGGTTCTCAACAGGTAAGGATGGTGCTAAAGGTGGTGCTCTGAAGGTGATCGAAGATGGTTCTTGGTTTTCAAAATGTAATGGAGACTGATCTAGTATGGCATTTCCATATGCTGAAAGTGGTGTCTTCATGATGTTAGGGGCTGGTGCTTGGTTCTTGACAGATGATAAAGAGGATTCTTGATGGATGACCATGAGATCATCCAAACATGTTAAATCAGGAATAACCCCAGGCCTTGGACATTCAGTAGTGAAGCAGTATTTTTCAGGAAATTCCATTCTCCTTTGCCTACCTACAAGGCAAGTGAAATGTTGCTTATACATAACTAAAAACATCATACACATCCATCTAATGCTAGCATTTTAACATCATTCAATACTGTTACATGGCATAACAGTTGTGGCAAACTCTCTTTGACCACTTATCTTACAAAGCAGTGCACTGAATAATTTAGCTCTGTGCCTTTCTTGGTTGCTGAGGATTTAACATAAATTCTTGACTCACACTTAAAAATGCCTTTATCATGGTGGTTCAGAATACTTTTAAAAATGATTAAGTGTTTATTATTAATATTAATGGTTCAGTTTGTTTAGTTTTTTCTCTGCTGCAGTGTGTCAGCTGAGTATGGCTTTCACGTCATGCTCTGACATTTTACTCATCTTCTGGAATGTGGATTCCCTTTCACTGAAGAACGAGGAATATTACATTTTTATTTTCTAAAATGTACCTATCAAACGTTTGAAGGTTAGGATATGTTGTGTGTGACCACGGACGTGTATACAAGTTCGTGGTGTGACCGATCTCAAAGCCCATCGATAGTTTACACAATAAGGCAAGTCTGCAAATATATAACTTGGCATAACCGCTTTGCACTTATAGTGACATTTTTATGATAAAAGCACTGAAATGTAAAGGGAAATTTGGACGTTGGGTAGAAGAGTTTGCAGTGGCAACGAGAAACTATCCCAGAAAGTGTTCAACGGGGTGCACTGTCACCAGCTTATTATTATTTTTTTAATAAATGAGTGTTTCAGTACTTAAAATTCATGTTCAAATCACGAGAGTGTACTTACATCAGCTACCAACAAAGAGAAATCGTATAATTTACGAGCATTTAACAACTTCTCAATATCACACCCGTTCCGAGTTTGTACTAAGCCGGAAATCGACCAACGGACATTCACACCAGACGCTTATTGGCTGACTAAGTCACATGGCTGTCACATGTCGTAGGGTCTTTAATCTTAGCAACGGACAAGTGCAACGTCCAAACATCGAATGGAATGCATTATAGCTGCTTTAGAGGCATCTGCTGACTTGGTGCCCATCGATCGACGAGGTTAATGTCGTCTCAGGCCTGGGCTGCATGACCTGAGCATTCGTAATCTTTTAGTTCCAGTCCCAGACGAGTATATATATATATGGGCCTATATAGTCAGCGCTCCGATCACTGTGTCCGTACGTTATGCCACCATGTTTAAGATTTTGCGTGCAGCATATATTTGACAGTTTATGTTTCTGAATTCAGTGCAGCTGTTATCAGGTTTGTTACCGTCGTGCACGTTTGTGAATTGTTATCTCTTTCTCTTTGTCAAATTAAACAACCCTGATCTTTGTGCATAAGATAAAATAACAGCTGGCGTAGGAAGATTTTATACTCGGCTTGGGGGGGGGGGGGCAAGCTCCATGCTGACAATGAATAACATTCACATTCTTGCCTTCCCAGCATCTTTTTTTGGGGGGGCGGCTGCCCCCCTTCCCCCCTGTTCCTACGCCACTGAATAATACTTTATTATTTGTCCCGGAGTGCAATTCGGTTGCAGCTCGACAACAACAACAAAATTCGTATCCACCAAACAGACTTTCACATTCATGTTTCATTCATTCGCACAGCACCATTCAAAAGACATACGACCGAAACAATAAAGGACAGCCGTAGTCTGTTGGTCCTGCATGCAGGTACACAAAATTGGCGGCCCGATGGGAGCTGGACTAATTCTTTCGACAGGACCTACATATATGCCAGTCATCACGAAGGATTGCAGACACTTCGAACTTCAGCTTCGGGAGAAGGAAGGGGCGCTGTTGAGCCTTCTTCACAACAGTCTGAGTGTTGACATCCCAGCAAAATTGCCTTTCAAAGATGGTACCCAGGTATTTGAATGCAGGAACAATTTCCACCTCCTTGTCGTGGATGACACTTATGGGATGTGATGGAGAATTCCGACCGAAATTAAAGACCATCTCTTTCGTCTTACATTAAGTTCTAAGAAATTGTCGTCGTACCAGGCAATAAATTCTTTCAAAGTTACACCTCGGGTATCTACTGGCCCGCTAAGGAGAGAGAGCAGTGTAGTGTCATCAGAGAATTTGACGATATATATATATATATATATTGACCCTCATGGTTACTGCGACAGCTGTTGGTATACAGAATAAACAGAAGCGGGGATAAAACACAGGCTTGAGGTGAGCCGGTGCACGTTGTGATTTGAGTTGGAATAAGTGCCATTGACAAGTACTCGTTGCTGCCTGTCAACTTTCTCTCTTTAATCACTTTGTTAAGAAATGTTTTCTTTCCTTAGATTGAGGGGTCGATATATATATATATATATATATAGAAACATAACTTTGCTTATTCTGTTACCCTTATTAAAAAAAAGATTTGTTATTTGTCATTTTTCTCTCTCTCTCTCTGAGTGAGCGACGGGGATTGATATGTATACATACTGCTTGAGACAGCATCGCCCAAATTATGGTAGAGTTTCATTGGAACATAACTTTCTGAACTTCTGCATCACACGCCAAAGCCTGTTGTGCCAGACTCTTCCAATACACCTTTTTAAAAACGACAAAGTTGTGGTAAAGCTATTTCTCTGATGTTATGGATGTTTTTTTCTACCAGTGCTGATGGTCCAACTTTTCTCCCGTCTGTTCTGAAGCCAGCTCGCTCTTCAGCTAGCATCACCTCGGCAGTGGAGTTGGTGAATTTAGATTACATTAACCATGACATCACTTTGATGCATGGCTAATTAGGCGTATCTTTCGGTAGTTCTTGCAGTGTTTCCTTGCTTTGGAAGGGGTATGACACGCGATTGCACCCATTCATTGGGCCACTCTTTGCTTTCCCAAACTCTTCGACTTAGAGCGGTAAGAGCCTTGACTGTTTCTTCCCCGCCATGCTTGAGCAGTTTAGCCTCAGGTGACTTCCCTCAATTTAGAATGCAAATAACTATTTTGATCTCTTCTCGTAAGACTGGAAGGGTTGCAGTCTGGTTGCCTTTGGAGGATGCTGGGGTCTGTTTTCAGCTGGCAGTTGCATAGGTTGTTGCAGGTGTCGGTCTATCGGTTTAATAAACCCTGCTTTCTGTGAGAAGGTAGCAATTGCTGTCTTCGGTGTTTGAAGTTTTGTGAGGGTTTTTGACAGTCTGGCTCGAAGGGCTAAACATGCGATGCGAAAACTCAGCATTGAAGGCCTCGTCCAAATCATCGAAGCGCTGTATAGAAAAACTGTTTACAGGCGAAAAAAGCTAGGGTAGTAATTGCTTATATTTCACTCTTAAAAGCAAAATCTCAACACAATTGTAGGAGCTTCGTTTTATTGAATTTATGTTTGATAGTGATTATGGTTGCATGGAAGAGGCATTGGTTTCCTGCATAATGGTAGTAGCTCCGTGCCTAATTCAATAGTGACTGAACAGACGTTTTGAGGAAAGAAAAGATTTCGCGCAGTTCTTGCGATATGCACCCACTGGCGACCTGTAACACAAGAACAGAACAATCTAAACTTAGGTTCATCACTGGCTAAAATTAGTTAAATCCCTCTTCTTGAGACCGATTACCTTAGAACATATACTGACAATCAAACTGTTCTCATCATGGACGAACAGACTGCAGAACCAGCACACAAATAAAAAAGATGAAGGACTTTCAATGAATGACGGATAAAGCATTACGTAGCGACTGATAATATGTACGTAACTGCATAACTATTCTTTAACGCTCGATCTATGCTTAGACATCTGGAAACCATTCTAAAAATATTTGAATTTGACTTTTTTAAATACCTTCAGTCCTCCTAACATAGTGTCCATCGACGCTGAGCTCAAGGCATGGATGAGGATATCTTTCATCACGAATTTATCATCCCATGAAAGATCGCACACCCCTGGAGCCCCACCACCTGGTCTCAGATAACAGGGCACGTGCGAGTCGAACGCTTTTGACTTTATCTCGTTGCATGGAGGAGCTGCGCGGAGAACGGGAACCAGTTCGACCTGAAACACAAGATGCTAACGTATTACGAGATAAAGTGAGGAACTGCCAGAAATGTGTTCAAGGCACCAAAATGAGCATCGTCCTAACAAACACTTTGCTACAAAAACTTAGGCTGATGGCAGCGGGAATCTTCTTATGTAGATAAAAATGTGCTGCAAAACCTTCGATGATGAAATTTATAAAATTTTCAAGAATCATCACCTAAATCATCGTCTGAAAAAGCCACAGCTCGGTGAGGAATATGTAGAGCTAGCGCTACACTACAGCCTCGTCTGTCAGAGCGGTCACGTATTTCAACTGTCAACACGTTATACAGGTGAGGAAGTTACCTGTAAACATTTGCGCACTGCGTTGACCCACTGCTTTCCCTGCGAAGAGAATCTGTTATAGTTATTGTTATACATGTTACAGAACTTCTCTGCATATGCAATAGCATAGTCGTCTGGTGTGCCCTGGCAAGGGATCCTCTTCTCCAAACAGTCTCTGTACCAGTCACAGTCACTGCCTGTGGGACTGTCAGCAAAAACAAGACTATTTCAGGAGAAAGCAGCTCATATTAAAGTTTATTTTTAGTATTCACAAGAATTTAATATTCTCAGTTGATAACGTGCTCCACTGTTTTTACATAAGGAGGTTTTTGCTTCTTTCGATAGCTAACTTGTATAAACAATATTTGCCATATGATTGTAATATTCAACTTTTAAGGTGAAAACCAATAATGTCAATTATTGTATACTTCACGTAGCTGCATACAAACAGAAGCCTATTTCAAAATTACAGCTTGAGTTTACCTGTTTTGTTATAAATATTATCTTTACAAGAAAAAAATATTTTGGTTCTGTCTAGCCTGTATTAAACACTCCGGTGTAATATTACAAGAAACAAGCAGCTCCTTTGTACTCACTTGTAGCAGTTCGGGCTGATTGTTGCTTGTCTCTTCTCTCGTGTTACTCGGGCGGAAGCTGAAGACGAGAGCAGAAAGAGAACCACAGCTGTTACCAACAAGACGAAGGATGCTGAACGAGGCATCTTATTTGGCGCTGAGAAGCTAAACTAACCGAGAACTACTCCAGCACTGAGTCTTTATACAGTTGGCAACCCGGATGCTCCCTCCCCCCACCTCTTCTATGCGCTTCGTTATGTCCCTTCGTATTACCTGTGTCAAATGAATGGGGCAGGTCTGCGACAGATGGTGTAAATAAATGCCAATTTATTTTCTCGGATCTTCCGGGTCGCCAAACATCTTTCTTCCTCCAGAGGGAATCTACAATACTGTGTTTCAGGCACGTGACACGGATGTGACTTCCCTTCTAGGATTCGATGTCGGACTACACTAAAGCAATTATCTTTGACAATATTTTGATAATCCCCCCAGTATCCCACCTTTGCTTACGTGGGCATTAGGGTTTTTAGATTGGTTTGTTAAGGAGCACTTGCACTCTCGCCTCTATCCAAACCTCAATCCCACGGCAAAAAGAGGAAACTGCTTTTAGCTACGGTTGTTAAAATGTTAAAAAATGTAGCTGAAAGAAATTGAGCGTGCAGTTTTAACATAACATGGTAAACGTTTACTTACTGTGCTATGGAGTATATGCAAGGCCCGCATATAACATTATTAAATAGTGTATAATATCTGAACAATATGTCAGTGCACAAAACACAAACTCACACCCCAGACAGGAAATTTGCAAGATGTCCACGACCATCTTTTTCTAAAGGCCAGCTCCACTTCCTGAATCCACTTTTTTTTCTTTTTCCCCCTTCAACTGAACAATCTTGTCAGGAAACAAACACGGGCCATACCTCTGCCCCCTAGTTCTTCACCTCCCCCACAGCCCTAAAAGACCACATCTCCCGACCTGATGATTTTTCAGAAACAAACTGCTTAAGCCAACACTTGCTTTATGCCTTCATAAAAATTGTAGCTTTTATGAATTATGTTACCAAATTCATAGGTCTTGTCAGCACCACTGCTTCAAATTTATTATCTACGCCTTTTAAATATCGTTTTTCTTCATCCACATCCTTCTTCCTTGAAATTGGGGAAAAATTGTCTCCTATTTTTATTTTACTCGTTGTACTTTTTTAAAAGAGAAATTTTATATATTTATCTTTGTTTTTGGCTACCTGCTTGTCATGAATACGGATGCGTCGTTCAAAACATATTTACACCGGTCAGTTGTGCATTCTTTCAACAAAGAACACAACAACTGCCTAAGGCTGCCCAGGTCATTTATTTGTATTTTGCTGTCAACTAATACTACCTTTACTGTAACAAAATTCATGGCAAAATGGACAAGTTAGTTAGTTAGTTGTTGTTTTATGCCAAGTCAGCAACTAAGGCTATCTCATGGCAAAAACAATGTACATGACTATTCAATGGTTGAGCAAAATGGACAAAGCCAGGGGGAGGTAATAACACTATATGCAGAAAAAATAAAACAAATCTGGCTCGAATGCTATCTGCCAGGCCAATGACCATCTGCCACGTTGTACGCAGATCAGAATACACTATTAATATATCGTTATTGTGTTATATTCAGAACATCAAAAAGATAATACCATAACTCTACAGGTTGATTTTTCACGCCCTTACAGTCTCTACATTCAACCACTAATAAAAAAATCTCTTCAAGTTCAACATAAATACCGTGCACTGGGTGCCGTACTCACAGTTCGGAAAGGTCCGAGACGTCACGTTTATCCAAGAGCTGTTGGGTCGCCGATATTATCCAATCAGCCTTACGAAAACCGGTCAATAAACACATATATTCAATCACAGAATACAATCCACAAACGCTGAACATTCCTACTATACTAGGCATACGATGAGGTTGCACACAGCTCTGTACTTCTGCTGACGCCACCTAGGTCGTCAATAGTCTTTTGGGGGGAACATGGAACCGGTCGTCCAGGTGAGCGTGTCGTTTGGAACAGGTCATGCTGTACAAAGTGGCCTCACACCCCACACAGGTCATGCTGTACAAGTTGGTGTACTCTTACTGGTAAACCTGTAGCTCCAATCATTTCTACAACGGCGGCATATTTTCTGTCTCTTGACTCATGCGTTCACCTTACAGTCTTTGTGGAAAAATGTATAATATTTAGCTATCCAAATAATTTTTACAAAATTCTCTTTCCTCTGTTGCATTCAGTGATTATCACATAACATTGTATACAAACTTAAACAACTCTACCTCGTCTAAGCGAGGATAATTACCCCACTCAAATACCGCGACGAAAAGAATGGTTCGGCGATCGATCCTTCGAGTAGTGAGTCTATCTCGGAACTTGCGGGTGAACACTGTTCTCACTTCTTCTAGCACGTTCTTTAAAGGACAATGCAAACGCTCAGCGAAAATCGCTGGAAATATACCATAAAGCATCACAAAAGCATATTCTGGTGGTATTTTACGACGAAAAGGCACACAAAATATTATATTAATGTTTTTCTCTCAGTCATACTTGGATTTATCGAGAAAACAGGAAGTATTTCTAAAAATAGCATCATCTGCATGAGCTGAATTCCAAGAGAAAAGATGCAATCCACGCTACAAGAAAATAGACAAGGATACAATATGTTGTTGCTGAGTGTTCTCTTCACTCAGATGGAGTTAGTTTGTACTCATGAAGGAAATCCTAAAGATAATGGCAGCAAACGCCAGTGGATTCACTTTGTTCAAAGATGTGTATATAAAGGTCTCTACTTTGTTCAAACGTGCTATGCAAACTTCGTTCCTACACTGTACTCAAGATTTTGCTTAAAACATTTAAAAATCGATTGTTATCTAGTCACTTATACAGTACAAGCAAGTCTTGGGCTTTCAGTAAAAGGAAAAGATCTTCCTAGATGAATACCAAATATACAAAAGCACGAGCTGTTAAGACCACCTACATCAGCTGGTAAAACCTTTAACAAAGATCAAGCAGCAGATAAGCAACATCGACGGTTTCTACACCGTCTGGTCTAAAGTAACATCGTGATACAGTCACAAACACATCGTCAGTCGTATCCTTATCCAGGACAATGCTAAAAACAACTGATAGTGTGAGGGCACCATTGATGTGCGTGCTCAAAACAGCTACAAACGAATTGAGAAGGACAAAGGTGTTTGGAGCTTAAAGGGGAACAGCGAAGACATGCGAGTATCAGTAATTAAAAATTAAATTTTGTATGCAGCTAAATGAGGAAGAAGTCAGTTTTTACATCGATAAATATGCATCATCATCATCATCATCATCAGCAGCAGCAGCAGCAGCAGCAGCAGCAGCAGCAGCAGTCACCTATAACTATGAAATAAAGATTCAATGATGGAAATAAACCATCTATCAAATTAAAAAAATACAGGAGCTTATCTTAGACAAACACACCTTTTTAATGTGTTTATATTTTATTAATAATAATTCACCTGGAAAACTTAACTCAAATGCGTCCAGTTAGTAATAGAAAATCAATAACACAACCAGGACTGCAATGTCTGTGATTGTTGTCAATTAAATTTTGATCTGGAGAAGATTTGCTTATCATTTTGTTTGGTTTGGACCTTTACATTTTTTTAAAACTTCAGCTGAAGCTTCTAAATAAAGTTCAGATCTAAAAGGATATTTTCCCAAAATCTACCTTTTCATTTTCTGGAGAAAAATCGCTTCTTCTTGAACACGAGAGCCTGAGCGATGTTTCTTCTTTTGACTCGAAGACGCACAGATCTGCTGAACTGAGCCACACTCACTGTTACAGATACTAGTCACCTAAGAGAACTCTTCAGTATAGGAGAGTTATTTTCTCCTGCTTTCCTAGGTGCAGGTGAGAATGCCGATGTTTGAAGGCTTATATCTTGAAAATTAATCATAATTATGTACTCATATTTTTGGAATTATTCCTTTAAAATGAACTTAATCCCATCATAAAGAAAAAATGTTATATTCGGGTTGTCCTTTAACTTTTACACCGCTAATATACATATTTTCACATTTTACGGGGTAGCCCCTACGGTCCCTTTCTTTCAGTTTGTATGCCTTCCTTTCAGAAAAGTAGGTCTATTCCCACGGCTAGTGGACCCCGCACTGGGGAGTATAACGGGCTGCGCTTCTAATAGAAATAGGAAACCGCGCTGACGACAAGACTTTCAGATTGTGGAAGCTTCGCAAAACTTCGAGAAGATTCAAGAAGCTCCCCCCATCCGCATAAACAGCCAGGGAAACCGGAAGAAGGCAAGAAGTCTTTGTATGCTGCTGGAGAGGACCATGTAAGTCTGTACATTGCTGTACATTGCTGGCAACCTTTGCTTCTGTGAGCGACAGAAGAACACACATCACGAGCCACTGGGTAAGTGAGGATCCGTAACTTTGAGAAAAAAGATTTGCTTAGAGGACTGGGTCTGTCGGGCTGAGGTGTGAAGCGGGTTTGGGGATAACCACAGCTGAGCGAGACTTCCTCTTCGTCTCCTTCACCTTTCGGGGTCCAGGGCCGCCGAGTCAGCACGGGCCCCAGGGCAGACGACGTCTCCGGGCCCCTTGTAACTATAATCGTAAATTATTTTCCCCAATATATAATAATATACTTACAATTCGATATTCAATATCTACATTTCATTCAGTAACCTAATAAAAACTGCAAAGATTAGGACAAATGAACATAGAGTTATTTACACTTGAGTGGTTAGTGAGTGAGGAAAAATTACGTCAAAGGATCAAACTTGTAGCACCCGGCTTCACAGAAAAAATCCCCAGTGAGGAATGTTACTTCAACCTTTCTTTAAAAGAAAAGGAAAAGAAGGAAAAAAATCCACTGACCAAGGCCGGGCTCCCTTCACAGCCACGGGCCCGGGTACACCAGATCCCCTTGTCCTCCCCCTCTCTCGTCAGGCCTGGGGGGGGGGGGGCCGTCGGCTGTTCAACTCAAAACTGGGACGGAGCAGGGCAATCAGACTGTCTAAAAACAAAGCATTGCGATGGCCATCACTCAGTGTTGATGCAATGTTATTTCGGCTTAGTACTCTGAATGTCAAAGTGATGACATTTTGGCAAACGCGGGTTAACACGTTGGGAGGAACTATAACTTCCTACGCCCATGGCCAAGGCAACCGGATGTGGTCACGTGACAGACACAAAATGGGGCGAGAGGTTAAGGAAAATTCAATGGGGGAAAGAGATATTAGCAGTCGGGGTTGGGAGTTAGGCACGTTCGCGTCTAAGATTCTTGAATGGATCCAATAGATGGTCGCCGAGAGAGAGAGTTTTTCAATGTGCTGCGACAAATTAACATTTGTATCTTAAGGATTACCTACGTCCACCGCCATTCTACAGAAGAATCAGTTAAAACTATCGGCTTAACTTGGAAAACATACGCTCTATGTTGTGGTGATTTCTTGCTTGACTGGCCCACCCCTGTGTAATCACGTAAGGGAGATGTGCAGATGACACCACTGAAAACATAAACTTGTCATGCCGGAAGAACAGTTTCTTCTGCCAGCAGTTTTGTAGCAATTCCATATTTATTTAAATAGCAGTACATTGAATATTCAGATTGCAGGTATACAGCTAAATTGTTATATTTCTTTCCCGCCCAACTCCACTGCTGAACAGTGTTCACTAAGCTTAACCCTTACTTCTATACCAATCACGTTCATTCCCGCATACACTCTGTCCACACATGAAGCCATTAGTCATTAAGGGGTTAAAATAGTCTGAAAAAAACTATGGCACGGACTGGTCCGTGACAAGCATCAGCAACAACATTACATCACTGTCATTTTCTTTCATTTCAAACTAGAGGCATTTTAAGTACATAAGTTGTTTCAGTGAAAAAATTTGGCCCCATGTATTAGAGTACATTTTCCCCGTCACAGGCAGAAACACGACCATCCGCCATGTTGAACATCGCTCACCCTCCCTTTGTATATTGTATCTGCCACCAAATACATGAAATTCTGGTTACGCCTGTTGAGATTACCAAGCACGACGTACTCGAGAAAGGCGTATGATATGCTTTACTCACTGGACAGTCGGAGGTTCGGGAGTTGGGTTTCCAAAATACGTGTGGGGCTGTCGTCTGCTGGGTTTGGTCATGTATGGCTGTTTCAGCAAGTCGGGGATGAAAAACTGTTTTTAAGGAATTTTAGAGATAGTCAAGAATGGTATGCAGGTCTCCGAAATAGCGGGCAGCCTGAGTTGTACAACAGTTTCAAGAGCTACCTAGAAAAGGGATAAATATGTTGACATTATAAATAAGACAAATATAAGAAAGGCCGATGCACGCTTTAGAGTGAGAGTATCAGAAATAAATAGCCATAGTAACCGTTTCTCACAATCCACAGTAGCCCTCCACTGCCCTTTCTGCCCAGGTTTGATAGAGGATGAAACGCATGTTTTGTGTGTATGTCCTGTTTATGCAAGTCTGAGAGAAAAATATTGTAAGACATTGAAGAAAGGAGCACATGTACTCGTTCGGTTATTATCTAGCACCAATGAGTCTGTAATTAGACAGTTGGGTCTTTTCGTATTCCTGATGTTAGAAAAACGTCGGTCGAGAATGAGTTGATTAATGTGTACTTATATTACTATACTCATGGATGTCATCTCCCCCTTGGAATGGGCTTATGGCCTACCCAATAAACAGGTTCTCTCTCTCAACGATTTAAAAATAAGAAAGCGTGCTTTGATAAAGATCCAGCGCACTTATAAAATTGGGTACGTGAAGGGGTGGTAGTGGGTATGTGAATGGGTGACTGCCTTTAGATGAAGTAGGCTGAATAGCATTGGGAATCTTCAATGAGTACGTAGTTCTTTTACCACACACACGCACACAAACACACAAGCGCGCACGCACGCACATTGCTTGGAAGCAGGATAAACGAGACTATTTACAGGTGAGAATAGAAAAGCTAGGTACGTGGTAATCGCTTACACTTCACTCTTAAAAACCAAATCTCACATTAATTGTAGCAGCTTCGCTTTATTGAATTTTTGTTTGATACTGATTATAGTTGCGTGGAAGAAGATAGTAACTCCTTGTCTAGTCCCTATGGCAGATAGAGCTACGGGTCGAAGCTAAAAGAGAGATCCCACTAATTTCCAAAAGCACCCTCCGGTAAAGGCGACCTGCAACACAAGAACAGAAACATCCAAGCATGTATTGCTCACTGGCTATGTCACGGATGGACCCGTGACAGTAAAAGCGAACTAGAGTTAGTTCCCTGCTAGGTTGTAAGGCAGGGCTAGTTTCCCCTATACGCGAAAGTATGAATGTCAGTAATGGAGTTAGCTCCCTTGTTTGTTTTGTGCAGCAGAGTTAGTGGCCCTTGGGGGTACGTTTCGTATGGTTGAAAAGCGTGACGTAAAAGGAGGCATGACGTGGGGTGTCGTCTGGAAGAGGGGAGAAGTTTCGAGAGACAAAAGATGGTTTGAGTGGAATGTACCGGTGTGTGTGTGTTTTTTGGAGAAAAGAAAAGGAGGTCGGCGTTTGGGGTATTGCTTGGAGTTTATAGGCCTAATGTTTCGCCAGTTGCTGTGTTTCAACTGGTGGATTAAGATAATTGGAGTATTGCTGTGTGTTTGAAAAGATTCGCCAGTTGCTGTGCCTGCCGGTGGATTCTGTATTGGGAGTAATTGCTGTGCTCTGGGAGATTCGCAGTGGTGTGTATTTCTGCATAGTTTCAAGGAGTATTACAGGCAAGTGTACATCTGTGGGTGCGTGTGTTGTGACTGGATGTTGACAGTGTGATTTGGTCATTTACGTTTTGAGAAACTGTTGATGAACATGGGAAGAAAATTAAACTAATATAGAGAAGAGACGGTTAGCGACGTTTGATTGGAAGGTTGAAAGACATCTACGTTGTTGAAAGGATATTCCTGCTCGCTTGTTCACATATATTGACTGGAGATATTTAAAATATTAGAAGGGTTTATGTAATCATTAATTAGCTGCAAGATATGTTGATGTAACATTTATTTGAAAGTCGTTGAGTGTGGGAAAATATTTGGAATTTTTGAATTATAGAGATATAGGAACCCACGTGCAGGTCTTAGTACTTTGTTGTGTGAAAGAACACGTGAAGAACATTGTGAGGTCAGTGTGTGTTGTAGGTGACCCGTCCACACGTCCCGTGCGTTCTTGACAGGCTATAGTGATTGCACTCAGTCGAACAGCTAATAAAATAATGATTCTTGTTTTAAATTTCGAGGGAAGACAAGCTCGGGTATTTTATAAGAATTGAACACTTTCTTTTCAAATTCTATTACAAAAATGCGAGGTCGTGTTTACAAAGATTCTTCTGCATGTGTTGCTACTGGAGATACGAAAACCTCCATCAGTCTATTTTAAATAATTTTTTGTCCTTACCATTAGGTGAAAAGGCAAAAACTGCCACTCTTGTTTACTAACTACCTAACTGCATAGACTATACTTTAAATGTTTGATCTCTGCTGAGAAAACTAGAAACCATTAAAAATATTTAAATTAGAACTATTTTTAAATACCTTCAGTCCTCCTTTTAAAGTTTCCCACATCTCTGAGCTCAAGGCACTCCTGATGATTTCATTGATCAGTTTGATATCTGCCACTGGAAGATCGCACAGTCCTGGAGCCCCACCCCCTGGTGTCTTATAGCACGGCACGTGCGAATCCAACGCTTTTGACTTTATCTCGCGGCATGGCGGAGCTGTACTCAGAACGGGAGCCAGTTTAACCTGAAACACAAGATGCTAACGAATTACGAGATGAACTGTCGAGAATAAAAACGAGTTCAAGGCACCAAAATGAGCTTCGTCCTGACGAAAACTTTGCTACACAAACTTAGTCTGATGGCGGCGGGAAACCTTTTTTGTGTATGTAACAATGCGCTGAAAAACCTTTGACATTAATAATGTTCTTTAATCGAGTTGGGAATCTTGAAGGCCAATGTGAATAAAAGGACAGGAGCAAGCCATTCTGTATTCTCGATTACTTGTTCGCTCTCATGTATGTGGGGTCAGTAAGTTAGAAATGACTTTACTAGAGGAAACGTTTACAGTATGTCTCTGTATATCTACATGACATATTGCATTATGTAATGGGGGTAGTTGAGCTTGTAGCAGCGTTCGGAAAGAATCTTTTCAACATAAGTATCAGGTTCCATTTGCATAGTGAGATTTTCCAGTTAAAATGTCGTTTTGGACGTATGATAGTAAAATTAGGCTTTGAGTCCGTCTCCCTGCTCCGAACCTTTAAAAGTGAATCAGCTTACAGTAGGTTTGTTTTTCTTAGCATGTACAGTTTTTCAGCAAAAAACTCTAGAACTTGAAATCAGTAAATCAAACGCGAACAGCACTCTCTTATCGTGTCAAATCTTTGTTTGCAAGAAGAGACATTAAATCCTAACACATCACACAAGACTTCAAGCAATAAAAGAGTAAAGCTGATTGGTTGTTTTTTTTTTTTTTGTCGGTCAAAACAGGTCTTTAAAGGTAAAAGATGAAATTACCTGTAGACAAATTCCGCAGCCAAAATATTTTTAGTCATCACATTTAGTCAGGTCTCAATAAAATAAAATGTTACAATAATAACCTCTGCCCACGTTTCCTTGCAGGGCTACATCTGACTTTCAAGAATCATCACATGAATCATCGCCTGAAAAAGGCTTAACTCGGTCAGGTGCCATGTAGAACTGTCACATATTTCAACTGTCAAGACGTCAGGCAGATGAAGAAAAGTTACCTGTAAACATTTGCGCACTGCGTTGACCCACAGCCTGCCCTGCGAAGAGAATCTGTTATAGTAGTCACGGTATTTGTTACAGAATTTCTCAGCATATGCAATAGCATAGTCGTCTGGTGTGCCTTGGCAAGGGATCCTCTTCTCCAAACAGTTCCTGTACCAGTAACAGTCACTGCCTGTGGGGCTGTTAACAAAAACAAGGCTATTACAGGAGAAAGCAGCTCATATTTTCATTAGTCGCAAGAGTTAAATATTCTTAATTCATAACGTGCTCCACTGTTTTCACACAATGAGGCTTTTGCTTCTTTCGATAATTTATTTGTATAAAAATCTTTAAAGCCATTTGTCACACGAATACCCGATAAAAATAACTTAATTAAAGAAATTAGTAGTTGTAAGATGATTGTAATATTCATATCTTTAGATGAAAACCAAAACTATCAATTATTTCTTATTATTTTATAGCTTCGTTCAAACAGAAGCTTATTTCACCATTGCAACTCGAATTTATCCGTGTTGTTATATTTTTATAAGAAAATATTTTGATGCTGCTTAAACACTCCGGTGTAATATTACAAGAAACAAGCAGCTCGTTTTTACTCACTTGTAGCAGTTCGGGCTGATTGTTGCTTGTCTCTTCTCTCGTGTTACTCGGGCAGAAGCTGACGACGAGAGCAGAAAGAGAACCACAGCTGTTACCAACAAGACGAAGGATGCTGAGCGAAGCATCTTATTTGGCGTTGAGAAGCTAAACTAACCGAGAACTACCCGAGCATGAAGTCTTTATACAGTTGGCGACCCGGATGCCCTCTCCCATCCGCTTCATTATATCACTTACGTATTATCTGTGTCAGATAAATGTGACAGGTCTGCGACAGATAGTGGAAATAAATCCCAGGTTTTTTTCCCCTGATCTTCCGGGTCGACAAAATCTACAAAACTGTATGTTTCAGACACGTGACACGGATGTGACTTCGCTTCTAGGTTTCGATGTCGGACTACATTAACACAGTTATTTTTGAAAATATTTACAGCTCGCGGCCCATATGCTCCCCATGCCTCTTCTATCCGCATTCCAACCGGATCTTCCGGGTCGTCAAACATCTTTTTCCTTCTAGTGGGAATCTACAAAACTGTATGTTTTAGACACGTGACAGGGATGCGTTTTGCCTTCTAGGTTTCGATGTCAGACTACACTAAAACAGTTTTCTTTGAAAATATTTTGATAATCTCCCAGTATCCAACCTTTGCTTACGTAGGTATTAGGGTTTTTAGATTGTATTTTAAGGACCACTTGCACTCTTGCCTCTCTATCCAAACCTCAATCCTATGGCAAACAGAGGAAACTGCTTTTAGCTACGGTTGTCAATACGTTAAAAGAAAAAAAATGTTGCAGCTGATAGAACTTGAACGTGTAGTTATAACATAACATAGTAAACGTTTACTTAACTGTGCTATGGAGTATCTGCAAGGCCTGCATTTTTCATTATTAAATAGTGTATAATATCTGAACAATATGCTGTGGTGATTTCTTGCTTGACTGGCCCACCCCTGTGTAATCACATAAGGGAGATGTGTAGGTGACACCACTGAAAACATAAACTTGTCATGCCGGAAGAACAGTTAGTTTCTTCTGCCAGCAGTTTTGTAGCAATTCCATATTTATTTAAATAGCAGTACATTCAATATTCAGATTGCAGGTATACAGCTAAATTGTTGACTATCACAAACAACAGGATTTAGGAGATCATAAGCTCTGGTCATAAAGCTGTCAAACCCAATACTGTGGCATGTTGTAGCATCAACAACATTACATCACTGTCATTTTCTTTCATTTCAAACTAGAGGCATTTTAAGCACATAGGTTATTTCAGTGAAAAATTTTGGCCCCATGTGATTTAGAATTAGCCATAAAAGAGCCTCATTACCAGACTTATGCAAGCATTTGTGTTGGATTTGTAAAACATTCAATCAGCACATTTTTTCTGCTAAATTTTTGAATGCTGTTTTGAAGTTAGAAAGTCACAAAGACAACTGAAAAAAACAGCAATTTACTTTTTTGTCTGTCAAAAAAATGCAAAATACGGCCATCTCGCACTGGACCAAAGATTCTAAATACAAATATTTAGTGTCCTTGACTGGACGTCCCTCTTAACTGTGTGTTCTGATTACTTTCATCAGCTTTGTGTTAATCTGCAATTCTAATTTCATTTCGAAAACTTGAAATCATTTGAATGTAACGTACGAGTTGTAATCGTTTCCACCAAATCTCTCAACGATTTAAAAATAGGAAAGCGTGCTTTGACAAAGAGCCAGCCCACTGCTAAAATTGGGTACGTGAAGGGGTGGTAGTGGGTATGTGAATGGGTGACTGCCTTTAGATGAAGTAGGTTGAATAGCATTGGGAATCTTCAATTAGTACGTAGTTCTTTCACCACACACACGCACGCAAACACAAGCGCGCACACGCACGCACATTGCTTGGAAGCAGGATAAACGAGACTATTTACAGATGAGAATAGAAAAGCTAGGCACGTGGTAATCGCTTACACTTTACTCTTAAAAACCAAATCTCACAACAATTGTAGCAGCTTCGTTTTATTGAAATATAGGGTAAGTGAAGGGTGAGTGGGTATATAAATGGGTGAGTGTGTTTCAGAGGAAGTATGCTGAATAGCATTGGGAATCTTCAACGAGTACCGAGTTCTTTCACCAAGAATGTCCACAAACGCACGCACTTGGCTTCGAAGCAGGATATAGAAGAGACTATTGGCAGGTAAGAATAAAAAAGCTAGGGTAGTAATCGCTTACTTTTAACTCTTAAAAGTCAAATCTAACAATTGTAGCAGCTTCATTTTATTGAATTTTTTGTTTGATACTGATTATAGTTGCGTGGAAGAAGATAGTAACTCCTTGTCTATTCCCTGTGGCAGATAAAGCTACGGGTCGAAGCTAAAAGAGAGATCCCACTAATTTCAAAAAGCACCCTCCGGTAAAGGCGACCTGCAACACAAGAACAGAAACAACCAAGCATGTATTGCTCACTGGCTATAATGATTGCACTCAGTCTAACAGCTAATAAAAATAATGATTCTTGTTTTAAATTTCGAGGGAAGACAAGCTCGGGTATTTTATAAGAATTGAAAACTTTCTTTTAAAATTTTATTACAAAAATGCGAGGTCTTGTTTACAAAGATTCTCCTGCATTTGTCGCTACTGGAGATACGAAAACCTCCATAAGTTTATTTTGTATAATTGTTTGTCCTTACCAATAGGTGGAAAGGCAAAAACTGCCACTCTTGTTTACTAACTACCTAACTGCATAGACTATACTTTAAACGTTTTATCTCTGCTGAGAAATCTATAAACCATTTAAAAATATTTAAATTAGAACTATTTTTAAATACCTTCAGTCCTCCTTTTATAGTTTCCCACATATCTGAGCTCAAGGCATTGCTGATGATTCCATTGATCACTCTGATATCTGCCACTGGAAGATCGCACAGTCCTGGAGCCCCACCCCCTGGTGTCAGATAGCACGGCACGTGAGAATCCAACGCTTTTGACTTTATCTCGCGGCATGGCGGAGTTGTACTCAGAACGGGAGCCAGTTTAACCTGAAACACAAGATGCTAACGAATTACGAGATGAACTGTCGAGAATAAAAACGAGTTCAAGGCACCAAAATGAGCTTCGTCCTGACGAAAACTTTGCTACACAAACTTAGTCTGATGGCGGCGGGAAACTTTTTTTGTGTATGTAACAATGCGCTGAAAAACCTTTGACATTAATAATGTTTTTTAATCGAGTTGGGAATCTTGAAGGCCAATGTGAATAAAAGGACAGGAGCAAGCCATTCTGTTTTCTCGATTACTTGTTCGCTCTCATGTATGTGGGGTCAGTAAGTTAGAAATGACTTTACTAGAGGAAACGTTTACAGTATGTCTCTGTATATCTACATGACATATTGCATTATGTAATGGGGGTAGTTGAGCTTGTAGCAGCGTTCGGAAAGAATCTTTTCAACATAAGTATCAGGTTCCATTTGCATAGTGAGATTTTCCAGTTAAAATGTCGTTTTGGACGTATGATAGTAAAATGAGGCTTTGAGTCCGTCTCCCTGCTCCGAACCTTTAAAAGTGAATCAGCTTACAGTAGGTTTGTTTTTCTCAGCATGTACAGTTTTTCAGCAAAAAACTCTAGAACTTGAATAAATCAAACGCGAACAGCACTCTCTTATCGTGTCAAATCTTTGTTTGCAAGAAGAGACATTAAATCCTAACTCACATCAGACGTCAAGCAATAAAAGCGTAAAGCTGATTGGTCGTTCTTTTTGTCGGCGAAAGAAGGTCCTTAGAAGTAAAAGATGAAATTACCTGTTGGCAAATTCCGCAGCCAAGATACTTGGCCTTTACCATTAGTCAGGTCGCAATAAAATAAAATGTTACAATAATAACCTCTGCAGAGCTACATCTGACTTTCAAGAATCATCACCTGAATCATCGCCTGAAAAAGGTTTAACTCGGTCAGGTGGTATGTAGAGCCGTCAACTGTCAAGACGTCAGGCAGGTGAGGAAAAGTTACCTGTAAACATTTGCGCACTGCATCGACCCACTGCCTGCCCTGCGAAGAGAATCTGTAATAGTCGCCACGGTATTTGTTACAGAACTTCTCAGCATATGCAATAGCATAGTCGTCTTTTGTTCCTTGGCAAGGAATCCTCTTCTCCAAACAGTTCCTGTACCAGGAACAGTCACTACCGATGGGACTGTCGGCAAAGACAAAACTATTACAGAACACAGCAGATGATTTGTAAGTTTATCTTTATTTGTCACAAGAATTGAATATTATTACTTTAAAGATAACACTTTATTTATTACAGAGGGCAAATCGGGGCAGCCCGATTTGAAAGCACAAAACAATAACACAACATATCCATATCCGCCAAACAGACTCGTACAATCATGGTTCAGACAGCTGAGTTCATTCGCACACAGTAACATTCAGAAGTCGCACACCCGAAACAGCAAATTTTTAAGGACAGCCTCAATCTGTTGGTCCTTCATGAAGGTACACAGAATCGGCGGCTCGGTGGGAGGTGGAAAAATTCTCCTAACAGGACATTTTACGAAGTAGCCCCTGCCGTCCTTTTTTCCGTTTTTGTTTTGTTTTGTTTTGTTTTTGTCGTCCTTTTGGAAGACTAGGGCCAGGGCACAGACTAGAGATGATAGAAGTCTGTGGGCCAGGGCTATTCCCTGGTGAGTGGACCTCGCACTTGAAAGTTTAGCTATCACCATTACAACTCGAGTTTACCAGTCTACAAGAAAATATTTCGATGCTGTCTTAAACACTACGGTGTAATATTACAAAAAACAAAGAGCTCCTTTGTACTCACTTGTAGCAGCTCCCGCTGACTGTTGCTTGTCTCTTCTCTCGTGCAATTCGGGCGAAAGCTGACGACGAGAGCAGAAAGAGAACCACAGCTGTTACCAGCAAGGCAAAGGATGCTGAGCGAAGCATCTTATTTGGCGTTAGAATCTACACTAACCGAGAACTACCTCAGCATTGAGACTTTATACAGTTCGCGACCCGGATGTCCCCCCCCTCCCATGCGTTTCATTATATCACTTAGGTATTATCTGTGACAAATGAACGTGGCAGGTCTGCGACAGATAGTGTAAATAAATCCCAGTTTATTCTCCCTGATCTTCTGAGTCGCCAAAATCTACAAAACTGTATGTTTGAGACACGTGACACGGATGTGACTTCCTTTCTAGGTTTCCATGTCGGACTAAACTAACATAATTATCTTTGAAGATATTTTGAGAACCTCTCAGCGTCCAACCTTTGTTTACATAGGAATTAGTTTTTTTTTAATTTTTTTTTAAGGACCGACTTGCACTGTCGCCTCTATCCAAATCCTAATCCCATGACAAAATAGAGAAACAGCTTTTAGTTATGGTTGTGAATGTGCTCAAAAACAAATTGTAGCTGAAAGAAATCGAATGTGCAATTTTAACAACTCAAATGTTTACTTACTGTGCTGTGGAGCATCTGCAAGGCCCGCATATTACATGATTAAATTGTGTATAATATCTGAACAATATGTCAGTGCATAAAGCAGAAACTCACACCCTAGACAGGAAATTTGCAAGATGTCCACGACCATCTATTTCTATAGGCCAACTCCACTTTCGGAATTCATATTTTCTGTTTCTCCCTTCAATTAAACAATCCGGTTAGGAAACAAACACTGGCCATTGTAACGTTTTTGGTGAAGAGTGCACTTATGAGTGTTTGCGAGCGTGAAAGTACATCTAAGTGCTCGCGGCACTCTTCTTCCTTTTTCACACAAAAAGGCCCGGCCAACAATTTCACATCTAATGTTTCAAAAGAAAAAAAATGGTAAAAGAAATAGAGAACTGTGTAAAACTAATAGGAAGTTAGGGTCTCCCCGGCAATCTCACCTGTGTGCTTTGTCGATCTGACGGTCGAGTAATCCTGCACAAACGGTCATATGAGCTAATGTCCAACCCACAGGAGTTCACTTTGTCGGTATAGAAGTCCACCTGAACTGACGATCACAAGGTTACATCCAAGGCAGGTAAATCGTCTGCACAGAACTTCTCTTAAACTAATGATCTGCAGGTGAACTGACAGCATACAAATTCACCTGGATTGATGACCGGCGAATTATATCCAAAGTAGGTGTACAATCGCACAGAAGTCCATCCAAACTGACGAATTAGAACATTAAGATCCACAAGTAACACAGCAGTAGATCACGGCTTTGAAGATCAGCCTCGCTATAGTCAATCCCCAGTCAATGTCGATACACCACTGCCCTTCGGCAGGTGTGTTTCAGCGTCCGTAGTTACCGCTGTGGAGGTTGGTAGTGTCTCAGAGATCGCCGCTGAATATGGAGTCCAGCTTGGCTATGCTTGGCCCTTAGTGTAGCAACACTATCGCTACATGGGATCCACGCCGACCAAATACATTAATTTACCTTGTGGTGTAGTCGGTGTGGATTCTCACCTGAATGAGATCGTGTCGGGCAAAGTAACACCACACCATGTGACTTGCTCACATATTAATCTTTTTTGCAAAAAGAATCTCAAATTCTTTAATGCGTCATGGTGTGATGTAATATGTAGGTTTGCGTCACATGGTCACGTGGTTTCCCAAGAACGCACCGCTGTTCTACCTATGCTTTGATGATGACGATGAATGCTCGTTGCGCAGCAAAAACAGAAGAGAAGAAAAAATAAAACAAAAGGAAAGTTAAAAAAATAGTAGACAGAAGTAGTGCTTGGTTGTTGAAGTCCGTCTTAAATAAACAAATAAGTCTTCAGTCTTTTCCGAAACGTGGTTGCTGAGGTGATGGTGGACAGTGACGATGGCAAAGCATTCCACCATGAACGTAGATCAACGTTCATGATTCCACAGCTTAGGTGCTGTTGAGGAACGGGCACACTCTCAGACACACACAGACTCCACAGAGCACGCCTGCAAACACTGAGTTCCACCACGTATTCTTTCAGACAATAAATCACTAACATCTGTACGTGGGCTTGAACGTTTCTATTATAGTAGTATGGGGTATGGCACGCACAGACACAGGTACACACACGCATTGCACACACACACACACAGGGATAGAAAGGTAGGTGACATACCTTGTGACCGAAAGAGAGTGGGAGGGGGTTGGGGAAAACCACTGGCCGAATGGCGACCCGGCCGAAGGAGAGCGGAAGGGGGTCGCCTAGTAACAAGGACAGGGCTTCTAGAAAAGTCGGGTATGAGGGGGATAAGAGGGTGAGAGAGGGAGAAGAGAGGAGACACTCTCTGTATGTGACACCTGTTCGCAGGGCTGGGCGGCGGGGGTTTTCTCCGGGTACTCCGGTTTCCTCCCCCCTCCCTTTCCCCCCATAGTGCGAAATCACCGCAAGGTGGAAGCACTTTCCAACTAAATAAACAACAAACAACAACAACAAGAGAGGAGAGTCGAACGGAGAGAAGAGAGGTGGGAGGATCGCCCCACCAAGGAGTTGTTAGAGCTTGATGTATATGCTTTCGCCTAGTCAGACCTATCCTCTGACGCGCTAGTAAATCTGAACCCACGACGGTGTTGTGTTATCATTGTGGTGAGACTGAGAGCGAACCTCATCCCACCCTGTTACATTTTTGGCGCCCAATGTGGGGCACTGGGCGAAACTTTGAACGAAGCGAGTGAAGCTTAGTGCCGAAAATGGAATTGTCAGAAGAAGAAAAGCAAGTGCTGGAAGCCTACAGGAATATGGCGGTGAAGCCCACAGCAGACACCGCCGCTAACCTACAACAGTGGATGGCAGACAATGCCGAGACAATGGGAGCCACATTGTCGAAGGCGAGCGGGCCGCAGATACCACGACTGCCACCCTTCTCTGGCGGGAGAAACAGCGACACGGCGCTCGACCTCTGGAGGTATGAACTGATGTGCTTGCGGGGACGATATACTGATGATATTGTGTTGGAGGCTGTTCGCCGTTCATTGAAAGGAGAGGCGGCCAGAGTGGCCATGCGTCTGGGCCCGCAAGCTACACTAGACGAACTGCTGAAAAAGTTTGACAGCATATTTGGTCTGGTGCTATATGACCAGGACATACTCGGCGCCTTTTACAACGCGCGCCAGGAGGCCGGGGAAGATGTTACTCAGTGGCGGTGTCGCATTGAAGACACCCTGACACAAGCCCTGAATGCGCGCCTCATTGAGAAGCGGGTGTATGATGAGACGCTGCGCTGCAGACTATGGGGTGGCTTGCGTCAGCCCCTGAAGGACAGGACTGCCTACAAGTTCGAGATGGAGGCCGACGTGGATAGCCTATTCCGCTTCATACGGCAGGTGGAGAGAGACGCCGAGGAACCAGCCCACAAACCAGGTGCTGGTAGACAAGCAACAGCTAAAGTGGCACAACCGACCCCCATCGAGGACTGGAGGGAGGAGGTGAAGAAACTGTCGGCGGAGGTGCAGTCGTTGCAGCGCCAACTGCAACAGAGGCCAGGCGACGGGCCCGCTGCCAGCAAAGAGCCAAAGCAGCGGCCGCCACGCCCCTCCTATGAGGACGAGGGGCCGACATGTTTTAGATGTGGTGGCAAAGGCCACATTCAAGTGGGGTGTCGAGTGCGCGCTGACCATCTGCGCACACCGTTAAACTACAAGCTGGTCTGCAGAAGGGAGCAACCGGTAGGCCAACACCCGCCAGCACGCGGCCCCGGTTGGGAGGAAACATTGATAGGACCCAGCACGTGTGTAGATGTCTGTATCGAAGGTGTAGCCACAGCAGCGCTGCTAGACACGGGTGCCACTGTATCGACTGTGACGGACACATTCTATCGTCAGAAACTGGCACACCTGGCCGTCCGTCCGCTTCAAGAAGTGTTACACATTGAATGTGCAGATGGCCGACTGCTCCCGTACATAGGGTACATCAAAGCGGACATACGAGTGGAGGGGGCGGGGCTGACAGCTTCCCTTGCCTATTGTTGGTGGTGTCATCGACCAGGTACAGCGACAATGTTCCAGTGCAGCTAGGTACAAATGTCCTGCAGCAACTTATGCACCAGGCACAAAAGAAGCATGGACCCCAGTTCCTGCAGGACGCACAGCTGCAACCATCACTGCATCGTTCTTTTAGTTGCCTAGCGATGCGAAGCAGAGCTCTGCGAATGAATCGAAATAGGCTGGCGTACGCGCGCTGTTTACAGACCATCAATCCAGTCAACGAGGTTCCGTGCGAACGCCCCACAGGTATGACCAAGGCGGCACCAAACTGTGTAGACTCAATGACTATCTCGCCACATCTGACAGTGAAACAGCAGTCGCGCATCAAAGACAGGGTTAGCAGCCACACCGAGAATTTTGCAATCAGCAAAACGGATGGTGGCAAGGTCACACGTGTGAAGTGCAAAGTAGAGCTAGCAAACGGCTCAAAGAAAAAACGGACTCGTAACCGCAACATGCTGCTACCAGTAGGCGGCATATTAGAGGATGAACATCAACAAGAAGGTGCGAGAGATCACTTGCCTCATCGCAGGCCACGAAAACCACGCCGCCCGCTCAGAAATGACAACAGAGCAGATTCATCCGCCCGTGAAAGTGAGAGCGACAGCGACACATCTAGCACAGCGCTCGTACATACACGGCCATCAGCCACCAGGTCAAGAGGGCAACCGATGGCGAGTGCAGTTAGGAGCGAGGAAGAGCAGGGTAGGGACGAAGACGAGATGGAGTTACCCCGTCCGATCCCTGACCCAGATTCAGAAGCCACCACGCAGCCTCCAATGCCTAACGTCAACGACAGGGAAGTCCCATCCGCTCAGGAAGGGGGGAGAGAGGAGGAGGAGGGCGCACCACCGTCACCACACCACGCCCCTCGAGTGTCAGCAAGGCCACGTCAGCAACCAGCGTGGATGAGAGGCGACGAATTTGTACTTCGCCAGCAGCCGAGCCCAGACGATAGCCTGAGGTGCCAGAAGATTATCTTGTTGCTGAACAAACTGTCTTCAGAAAAACTTCCTGAGAGTGTTATAAGCATGTTAATCGAGGCTGTCTGGCCACTGTTGTAAACACACACAAACTCGCACGCTATTCAGGTTATGAGGAAAGGACTTTGACGATATTGTGATTGGATATATGTAGATTCATTTACTCTGTATTTTATATATGTTTGTAGTATGTTTATATTAGAAAAACCGGGTTGCAGGTTTAAATGTCGAGGACGACATTTCTCCTCGAGGGGGTGTGTATAGTAGTATGGGGTATGGCACGCACAGACACAGGTACACACACGCATTGCACACACACACACAGGGATAGAAAGGTAGGTGACATACCTTGTGACCGAAAGAGAGTGGGAGGGGGTTGGGGAAAACCACTGGCCGAATGGCGACCCGCCCGAAGGAGAGCGGAAGGGGGTCGCCTAGTAACAAGGACAGGGCTTCTAGAAAAGTCGGGTATGAGGGGGATAAGAGGGTGAGAGAGGGAGAAGAGAGGAGAGTCGAACGGAGAGAAGAGAGGTGGGAGGATCGCCCCACCAAGGAGTTGTTAGAGCTTGATGTATATGCTTTCGCCTAGTCAGACCTATCCTCTGACGCGCTAGTAAATCTGAACCCACGACGGTGTTGTGTTATCATTGTGGTGAGACTGAGAGCGAACCTCATCCCACCCTGTTACACTATTATAATAATAATAATAGTGAAGATTTTTATAGCGCATATTCACACTCATAGAGAGCATGCCCTTAGCGCTTAAAACGGGGAAGAGACGTGGACTAAGTAGATACAGAACAAAGGGGACGAAAGAAAACGACAGTACTGACAACGAAACAGAAAACAATAGTAATCAAGTAACAGGAACAGAGAAGTATAGTGATTCTGCCGAGAAAGACGGGTAAAGTAGCAAGAGGGAAGGGGGGGTAAGAAGGACTAGCATTGTGGACTGTTAGGAGTAATTAATCAGGTGAACTTAAATATATTCTTTACTAATTAACAAAAGAAAAGTTCATCATAAATATTCTACACTGAGTCTACCCAAATACAAATGTATACAAGCAGTTTATATTAAATTCTGTTTTTTTCTTCAAGTTCTCTCCTTCTGTTGTTGGGGGAAGGGGGGGGTTGACACGGCAAACAGTTCCACTCTTTCAGTCTTGTTCACTGGCGTTGATCATACGGACAGCATACACCGACCAAACAACTCCGACAGTCTTAACGGCAGACAAATGATCAAGTCAATAATAATTCCCACAGTAGCTAAACGTAGTCCACACAGTTATACAATCTTCTCAGGAGATCACACAGCAGCTGAGAAAATTAGTAAAGCGAGGAACCACACAGTCGCTTATCAATGACAATCCACACAGTTAATACTTCTCCGCACAGTTAATATTTCTCCATACAGTTAATATTTATCCACACAGTTACTATTTTTCCACACAGTTACTATCAATTCTAACCTCTTTCCCAAATTCTTCTTTCTACCAGACCCTCACGTCTGCTTCTCCCTTTCAATTTCCAAACAACGCCCCCTCTATCAACATTAAATCCAGGGGTGACAATCGCACCTCATACAAGGGTGACAACCTCGCTACATCGACGTTCAGGGGTGGTAACACATGTTCATAACAGGTGCAGGGTTTGTGAAGGCCCTGGCTCTAGTGCGCTTCTTGTTTGTGTCTTTCACTGCCGGGAGACAGAAGCGTGACTGGGAGCCAGAGCGCAGGGGACGTGACGGCTGGTAAGGAGGAAATACCTCTTGTCTCCCCTAGAGCACAAAAAAGTTTCTTCTTGACAGCGAGTACACTGCGTTATGTATAGAATAACCGTAATACAACTCGCTTTCCTTTCACTACCTTCTTAGATGATTTCATTTTGATAAGAAGAAATTCTATCCATTGTAGCACAAATAGAGTTGATATGTAGATATACTTTTTTATTTGTTGCGATTCATATTTTCATGGGGTGGGGATACGCCTTTCGAGTTGCCAGTGACTGCACCCGCACCAGCAATGGAGGACTTCTCGAAAAGTCTGTTCTCCAACCACATAAGCTACCAGCCCCTCCCTCCATGAGAGCTCGTGCACCAACACACATTTCTAAAGAAAAAAATGTAGCTTTCATGAATTCTGTTACCAAATCCATAGGTCTTGTCAGCACCACTGCTTCAAATATACCATCTGCGCCGTTTAAATTCACTTTTCTTTCTCCACACTCTTCTTCCTTGAAACTGGGGAAAAAAAACTTGTTTCTTTTTTAGTCTTACTCGTTGTCCGTTTTTAAAGTGAAATTTTATATCTTTATTTTTTTCGCCTAGCTGCTTGTCATGGCACGGTGCGTCTTTCAAAACATTCACGCCGGACTCAATAATATATCCAATCATCGAATACAATACACAAACGCTGAACATTCCCACTTTACTAGGGATACAATGAGATGGCCATACGGGACACAGCTTTGTGTTATGCTTAGGCCCCCTAGGTCCTCGATAGTCCTTGAGGCGCACGTGTAACTCCAACACCTGTCGTCAACACTACGGGACGGACTGGTCCGTGACACTGCTCCTGCTACTAGTGGATTCTGATCACTGTTTTTCCTATATAGGCTGCATTGACTTCATTTACCTGGCCAACTTTTTGATGTGCTATTTGTTCATCTTATGCAAAAATCTCACAGCTCACACAATTATCAGAATGGCCCATTAACAGAACTAAAACTTAATGGATGATGTAGGCCTTTCGTAGGGGGAGCCTACTGTCTCAGCACCTTTCAGCACTTAAGCTGTTTGAGTGAAAAATTTTGGTCCCATGCGATTCAGAATCGTCCATGAAAGAGCTTTATTACCAGACATGCCTGCATTTGTGCTGGATTTGTAAAACATTCATTCACCAAATTTTTTTTTCTCTGCCATATTTTTTCTACTGTAGGTTAGAAGTTAGAACGTTACCACGACAACTTAAAAAACAGCCCATGACTTTTGTATTTCAAACAGGATTGTAACTGACCATCTCGCACTGGACCAAAGATACTAAATTCAACTTAGTGTCTTTGACTTAATTGTGTGTACTGATTACTTTCATCAAATTTTTGTAAAGATAATAATCTAATTTCTAATTCTAATTTCAATGCGAAGACTTGAAATCATATGAAAATATAACGTAAAAGTTATTAAAGCTCCCACCAAGACTCTCAACGATTTAAAAAATATGGAAGTGGGCTTTAATAAAGAGCCAGCGCACTACTGAAACATTGGGTACGTGAAGGGGTGAGTGTGTTTCAGATGAAGTAGCCCGAATAGCATTGAGAATCTTCAATGAGTACATATAGTTCTTTCACCAAGCGCGCGCGCGCACACACACACACACATTACTTGGAAGCAGGATAAAAGAGACTATTTACAGGTGAGAATAAAAAGCTAGGGTAGTAATCGCTTACATTTCACTCTGAAAAGCCAAATCTTACAACAGTTGTAGCAGCTTCGTTTTATTGAAATTTTGTTTGATACTGATTATGGTTGCGTGGAAGAGGCATTGGTTTCTTGCATAATGATAGTAACTCCGTGCCTAATCCCTATGGCAAATAAAGATATGGGTTGAAGTTAAAAGAGAGATTTCAGTAATTTTATGAAACACCCTCCGCTAGTGGCGACCTGCAACACAAGAATAGAAACATCCAATCTTAGATTGCTAACTGATTATAGTGATTGCACGTGATCGAACATTTTCATTTATGCCAGTATGAGCGTAGTTTCACACAACAAAACAGTAGTGAAGGGGACTTTTACAGTACACATTCTACAGCTACTGCTTCTAGTTAAACTGAATTAACTTTGTAGATTCAATTTGTTAAAGCATTTTAATGTATTAAAATCGAAAAAAATCGTCTTGCACACTATCACTAATAAAAACAGTTGAAGTCGTATGACGATTGACGAAGGTGTGTTATTCAAATAGAATGATGACTGTTTTAAAATCCACGAGAAGACAAACTCGGGAATTTTTTGACAGCTGAGAACTTCTTTTAAGATTCTTTTTTTTAAAAATGCGATTAAGTGTTTACAAAACTCTGCTGAAATTGTCGCTACTAGAGATACGAAACCCTTCACCAGTCTATTTTTAATAATTTTGTGTCCTTACCATTAGGTAACCAGCAAAAAAAGCCCGTGAGTACTAATCTTGCCTAATAAGTACCTAACTGCATAAACTATACTTAAAACGCTTGTTCTATGCTGAAAAACCTAGAAACATTAACAAATATTGAAATTAGAACTTTTTTATAGTACCCTCAGTCCTCCTTTTATAGTGTCCCAAAACGCTGAGCACAAGGCACTGCTGATGATTCCATTGATCACTCTGATATCTTCCTCT
Organism: Marisa cornuarietis; assembly: GCA_004794655.1. Taxonomy (NCBI): domain Eukaryota; kingdom Metazoa; phylum Mollusca; class Gastropoda; order Architaenioglossa; family Ampullariidae; genus Marisa; species Marisa cornuarietis. The sequence continues at coordinate 666,789 of SMMW01000575.1, forward strand.
GGAAGAGCGCACAGTCCTGGAGCCCCATAACCTGGTGTCAGATAGCACGGCACGTGCGAATCCAACGCTTTTGACTTTATCTCGCGGCATGGCGGAGCTGTACTCAGAACGGGACCCAGTCTGACCTGAAACACGAGATGCTAACGAATTACGAGATGAACTGTCGGGAATGAACACGAGTTCAAGGCACCAACATGACCATCATGCTGGCGAAAACTTTGCTACACAAACTTAGTCTGATGGCGGCGGGAAACTTTATAGTGGGTAACAATGCGCTGCAAAATCTTTTTTACGTAAAATATTTTAATATATCTTTCAACATCAATCTCTTTTATTATACATTTACATAAAATATTGCGTTGAGTAATAGATAACTGAGCTTTCAGCTCGGAAAAAGCTTTTCTATATGATTATCAAGTTTAATTTGCATAGTGAAATGTTCGAGTTAACATGGCGTTATTAAAGGGGGGTAGTCAAACGAGGCTTAAAATCCGTATCCTAGGTTCGAACCTATAAAATGAATCAGATTTCTGTAGGCTTATTTTTCTCAGCATGCACATTTTTTTCAGAAAAAAAGCTCTAGAACTTCAAATTAGTAAATAAAACGTGAACAGCACTTTCTCACCCTGTCATTTTTTTTGAAGGAAGATACACTAAATCCTAGCACATAATACGTCAAGCAATAAAAGCATAAAGCTGATTTGTCGTTTTTTTTTGTCGTTTTTTTTTTGGTGAAAGAAGAACTAAAAGAGAAAATTACCTGTAGACAAACTGCAAGCACCACTAGTCAGGTCGGAATGAGGTAAAATGTTACAATAATAAACTCTGCTCACGTTTCGTTGCAGGGCTACATCTGAATTTCGAGAATCATCACCTGAATCATCGTCTGAAAAAGCCACAGCTCGGTGAGGAATATGTAAAGCTAGCCCTACACTACAGCCTCGTCTGTCAGAGCGGTCACTTATTTCAACTGTCAACACGATATACCGGTGAGGAAAAGTTACCTGTAAACATCTGCGCACTGCGTCGACCCACTGCCTGCCCTGCGAAGAGAATCTGCCATAGTAGTCACGGTATTTGTAACAGAACTTCTCAGCATATGCAATAGCATAGTCGTCTTTTGTGCCTTGGCAAGGGATCTTCTTCTCCAAACAGTCTCTGTACCAGTAACAGTCACTGCCTGTGGGACTGTCAGCAAAAACAAGGCCATTACAGAACAAAGCAGCTCATATTTTTATTAGTCACAAGATTTTAATATTCTTGCTTAATAACGTGCTCCACTGTTTTCATACAATGAGGTTTTTGCTTCTTTCGATAATTTATTTGTATAAAAATCTTCAAAGCCGTTTGTCATACGAATACTCAATAAAAAGTTAGTACTTGTCAGATGATTTCAATATTCATTTGTTTAGACGAAAATTAATACTGCTAATAACTTATTTCACGTAGCTGCGTTTAATCAATCAATCAATCAATCAATCAATCAATCCTCTTCGTGCCAGTTGCACATAAGGCCACAACCAGAGCCCGCCACTGATGTCGATCGGCTGAAACCCGCTCCAGGCGACCCCATGTCCAGCCCTTTCCTTTCATCTCCCTTTCCACTGTTCAGCTGCGTTTAAGCAGAAGCCTATTTCACCATGACAACTCGAGTTTACCTGTTTTCTTATATTTTTACAAGAAAGTATTTCGGTGCTGTCTGAAACATTCCGGTGTAAGAAACAAGCAGCTCCCTTTTACTCACCTGTAGCAGCTCGGGTGAACTGCTGCTTGTCTCTTCTCTCCTGCTACTCGGGCGAAAGCTGACGACGAGAGCAGAAAGAGAACCACAGCCGTTACCAACAAGACGAAGGATGCTGAGCGATGCATCTTATTATGAGAACCTACACTAACCGAGAACTACCCCAGCACTGAGTCTTTATACACTTCGCAACCCGGATGCTCCCTCCCCAATCCGCTTCATTATATCAGGTGCGTATTACCTGTATCAAATGAATGTGCGACAGATGGTGTAAATAAATCCCAGTTTATTCTCCATGATCTTCTGAGTCGCCAAAATCTACAAAACTCTGTTTTAGACACCTGACACGGATGTGACTTCTCTACTAATTATCGATGTCAGGCTACACTAACAGTTATTTTTGAAAATATTTTGAGAATCCCCCACTGTCCAGCCTTTGCTTTCATAGGTATTAGTTTTTTTAGATTGTTTTTTTAAGGACCCACCTGCACTGTCGCCTCTGTCCAAAACCTAATCCCATGGCAAAATTTAGAAACAGCTTTTAGCTACGGTTGTGAATACGCTCAAAGAAATGAAAAATATTGTAGCTGAAAGAAATCTAACGTGCAGTTATAACATAACATGGTAAATATTTACTTACTGTTCTGCAAGGCCCGCATATTACATTATTAAACAGTGTATATCTGAACAATATGTCAGTGCACAAAACAGAAACTCACACCCAGACAGGAAATTTGAAAGATGTCCACGACCATCTATTTCCATAGGCCAACTCCACTTTCGGAATTCATTTTGTTCTGTTTCTCGCTTCAATTAAACAATCCGGTTAGGAAACAAACACGGGCCATACCTCTGACCCACACGTTCAAACCCTCCCCATCCACACACACACAGCCCTCCTTCTCGGACAAAGACCAAATCTCCCCACATTATGATTTCTGAAAAACACAATCCTTAACCAACACATGCTTTATGCCTTTTCCAAAAGTTTTTTCTTGGTAGCAAGTGAGTACACTGCGTTATGTATAGAATAACCGTAATACAACTTGCTTTCCTTTCACTACCTTCTTAGATGCTTTGATAAGAAAAAATTCTATCCATTGTAGCACAAATAGAGTTGATATGCAGATATACTTTTTATTTGTTGCGATTCATATTTTCAAGCGGTGGGGATACGTCTTTCGAGTTGCCAGTGACCGCACCCAATGGTTTACCAGCAATGGAGGAGGACTTCTCAAAAAAGTCTGTTCTCTGACCACAATAGCGACCAGCCCCTCCCTTCCCGCTGGGGAGACGTTTGAGAAAAAATTGTAACTTCCATGAATTCTGTTACCAAATTCATAGGTCTTGTCAGCAGCAGTGCTTCAAATATACCATGTGCGTAGTTTAAATTCAGTTTTCTTCCTCCACACTCTTCTTCTTAACCGTTGTCCGTTGTTAAAGTGAAACCAGAGAGAATAGATAATGAGAGGGTCAACTCTGGACCGAAGGAAAACCCGTCGGTTAGAGTTATCTTTCGTAACTGGATGTTTAGAAGCAAACTGGCACAAGCCAACGAAGGTGACCGCGTGAGGCAAGGTGGACAATTTTGTTCAGCGACAGTCACAACGCGAGATTTAAATTAAGTTCGAAAGGGAAGCGTTTCCACACCTTCCCGAAGGACGAAGAGAGGTAAGCTATGTATTTATTCTCAATATACGCTGTGTACTGTAGTTGAGACAGAATATATTCTATAGATCTAGAATATAATCTATAGATTATTCTCTCTGGTTGAAAGCCGTCTGCTACAAGCGGTTGCTCGTCACTATGAATATTAAAATTACTATACTGATTTCAATGTGAAAGTGAGGTGGATTGTCACTTATGCTATGATGAACATGCATAATTTTTTTTATAGGATTATCATTTAAGGCATTCATCACTGGGATGAGGTGTTGGTGGTCTCGTCTGGTACACCTATGTATACGTACAGTATCATAATGCTATTACTGGTTGAACATTCCCACTTTACTAGGAATACAATGAGATTGCCCTACGGGACACAGCTTTGTGTTTGTACTTAAGCCCCCTAGGTCCTCGATAGTCCTTGAGGCGCACGTGGAACTCCAACACCTGTCGTCAAGGTGAGCGTGTTGTTTGGAACAGGTTGTGCTGTACAAATTGGTGTACTCTTCCCGGGTATATTTGTCACTTCTATCATTTATACAATAGACATATTTCCTATCTCTTAACTCATGCATTCACCTTTGATAATTTCCACAAATAGTTTTATAAATATTAGCATGAAATGGACTCTGCTCAGTCGACATCCGTAATCCAACATCTGTCGTCATCCGTAATCCAACATCTCAGTCGTCATCCATAATCCAGCATCTCAGTTATACTTAATTCTTACTGACAGTGTGTCTGTACTACCTGGTAAATTCTTTTAGAATACACAAAAGGCGTGAAAGGCTTTTGTTCCTTTTGGTGCAAACAAAAAAAAAATCCCCAAAAATTTGTTGATCAAATTTTACACTAAAATGATGAATATTTTGGATTTCTGCAAAAATGAACAGTGAAGCTGAATTCATGAAAAAGAGAAAAAAAACCTAGTTCTTTGATCGGATAATTAGCACAGTGATTCACTCCACATATTCATTCTTCTTATTCCTTAGGCAATTCAGAGGATTTTTTTGTTTGCATTCCATCTGTCGCAAACATCAGACTTAATTGTTCAGCAATGCTGAATGCTGGAAAGTGAAAATGTGCATCCAACAACGTCAAGCTGTTTAACTTAAGAGAAAATTTGCATTTTCAAGATACTTGATGCTATGTCTGGAAATTCCATGTTCATCAGACTCTTTCGGATCATTTTTTTCATTTAACCACATATATACACACATAACACGCATGGAACGTGCACAAGTGCTGTTATTCTCTTAGCACGTTTTTGAATATTTTTGGAAAGTAAACAGGCTTACAAGTTTTATGAAACTCCTCAGTTTTATATATATATTTATTTTATTCAAATATTTATAGTCTTTTCAGGCATGGCAATTTGTTTTAGTTATTTCCTGGTGATCGTTTTCCCTAAGACTTCTATAGGAATCAGTAACATCTCCTTGAGATACGTTCCTACCATTTCATACAAAGTCCTGTCTGTAAGATTTTAATCTCCTGTAATCTGACACTCATCTCCTAACCAGATAAAGTAAAAGAAGCATACACTTTAAAGCAAATCTGAAACATCTAGACATAAGTCTTGATGATAGTCACTGACTGCTACATTCCCTGTCCTTGTAAATGTTTAAGTGTTAGCAAATTGTTTGATTCAGCATTTATACTAATAATGCAAATTACTTTAAGCCTACCAAGATGGCCAGATATTGCAATATAAATGGAAGTTAAGTCCTTTATGGACACTTCTTCAAATAAGTGCAAATGTTACAATACCTCAAATTTCATTTTTTACAAGGCTTTAAAAGTGTAAACTGTCTGGATTAGCAAAATCAAATTGGATAGATTGTGTACCAACATTAAACATAAGCTTTGAATAAAAACAAATTTCAAGTTCATTTGTTTTTCTGTATAAGCACTTTGCAGCCAATTCTCGATCCTTCCTGTTTGTCTTGCTCAATTTTGACTAAGATCTCTCACAAAGGAAATTCAAAGGATTTTTTGTTTGTTTGCATTCCTTATGTCATCAGACTCAGTAGGGAAGTGTTCACTGTCAACATAGAACCTCAACAGGCCCAAGGCCTACTGTGAGGGCATATCTATAGCCTATTAGATAATTTGAGAAGTAAAAGACAATAAAATGTCATCTCTGAAACTTAAGGGAGAGGGGAAACGTGAGGGGTGGGGGACTGAAAAGGTTCAGCGATATTGTCAGGATTTTTACAGTGATCTCTTGCATGTTTAAGTGTAAATGTTGGACAGGCCTGATGCACCAATATGAAATCTTAACAAATTTCACCATGTATAGAGCACCCAGCTATCTACAGAAACAGAAACTAGAGAAAGTAAGCAGTCCGCACTAACAAACTGTACATACTCCTTGTTTTACAACAAAATAAGCATTTATTCATTTACAGCAAACTGCACTGTTTCAAAATGGCAATGAACTGGAATAAAATCACTTTAGCTAGGTACAAAACACAACCATTTGTGAAAGAGGACTGTTTAGCCATGGCACTGCATAAATTTATGTAAAGAAGCAAAACTGTATTCACTTGTACAACATATTTAACTTGACTACTGCTTATGCACAAAGTAAAATGGTAGAAAGGGCTATAGATGATTTAGTAGAAGCCAAGTCTGCAAACAGTAATGCTTGTTCTTACAGTTCCCTGTAGTTCACTCTGCTTGTATAAAGTGTGTGCTTCATACACTTACAGTACCATGTCAAATGTTCTTTTTCTGATGCTGGTGACACCAGCGCCTCCTCCTTCATATGAAAACTCCTCTTGTAAACAATGTTTCCTGCCTTCACTGGTTTCACATCTATTCTTGAAACTTGCTCCAAGTGTCTGATGTATTTTATGGGAATATACAAAGTTAAACACAAACACACATAGAGCAGGGGTCTGGACTGCATTGCATCCACATCAAAAGGCACTACTGGGGCAGGGAGTATGTAAATTATAAAATATGGCAGAGGTAAGTATGGGTAATAGGACATGTAACATATACAATGCAAATTGCATCCCATCTCCAAAAAATTCATCTCTCCTTTGAAACTTTTGCTAGTAGGCTGCTACTTACAGATTTTGCTGCAACATATTTTGTATCCTGAAACATTATTTGCATGAAGAATAACAAAAGTTACTTTTGATCACAATAGGCAATCTTGAATGAGTTTTTAGGGGAATAAGCCAATGGATCCAAGATTAATTGGCGAATATTTTATTAGAAAGGTCATCACCAAAAACACTACTTTTCTGTACACTAGCCATGTTAAGCAGGATGGACAGCATTTGATGATAACATGCATGACATAAATTGAAAATCGAAACGTGAGTTGTTCTTGTGGTTATTGCATCTACTCTTGGAATCTTTCTTTTTAATTCCAATTGTCACCCTCCAAAGCTCCGATTTCTGCACCCTTTCTGCTTCTGATAGAGCCTTCAAGCTTAATAACTTGCACTACTGTAATGCTATGTTAGTTGGCAAAATAATTATTGTAAAAGAGTACAGATTTTTATCTTTCTCCCTCATTGTCATATATTTGCTCAGAAGTCCCATACATACAAAACCACCGCACTCGCATCCACTATACACATGCATCCATATGCGACTCCATCTGAAATCCAATGAACATGCTGTTACTAACAGGCACACATTTGCACTTTATACACACCCCTTGATATGAGCTTGAATTTCTCTAAATGTTAACATAGAAAAATTCACTTTATGGTCCAACATGGGAAATAGATATTTTCATTCATTTCCAAAAGAATGGTATGGAGAGACCATCACTAACATTAAAATGTTTTGCACCTTCAAAAACCATAAAAGAAGTGCAGCTGTAAAAGTTCTCACTAACCATGCAAATGTCACCATGTTCATAGGTGGCTACAATGGCAGAGAACATCACAAATTCCCAATATCCAAACATGAAATGATTTAAATGCTAAATGCACTAATGATACCACTTTTTATCCAGTTATCTGTACAATACATAAAGATGTATGCAGCCAGAATCAAAGTTTTTTAAAAGAACCATAGATTTGGTGAACAGATCTCTTTTAAAAACAGGGCCAGAAGTGTGAACACGTAATTCATTTGCTCCACCATCACCATACTTTGCACATCTTGCAACATTTAAGGTTGCTCAGTGTGTTATTTCTGAGGTACAAAGACTATTGACAACAAAATGGAAGTTACAAAAAGCAAACCAGGAGGAAATAATAATTGCTCAAGGGGGTTTGATAACGATATTGAAACTGGAATGCTATCTTAAATAAAACATTTGGTAAAAACAAGTAAAATGTTGTGTACACCTATGTTGCGATCAGTCATATAAGAAGATTTGTGAAGATATAAGGAACAAGTATTCTTCAATGCTGCTTGATAATGCTAAAACAGCTCAGTAGTATATTCTGGTTTCAGATGGCTTGTCTGTTCTCCTTACCTGAAAAAAATTGCTTCCTCACAATATGAAACTTTGTACATCATGATTTAAAAACATTAAAAAAAATCTCATATATTCTGATAGTTTAAAGCACTTCTGTTAAGCGGATAAGATGTTTTTGTTAGCTATCTAAACTTCACGTCTGAACCTTTTTTGTAACATTTTGGGTTTTGTTTCAGATATTTTCAGACAGAATAGGAATGAAAGATTTTTCTGGAAAGCACTCTGATTTTCTCTCAGATCCAAAATTCTATGAAAACCATGGCTCATATGAAGACTGGAAGCAGTCTGGTTTAGTAGTATCCAATGATATATCTATTTATGAAGGAAGAACATAATGACTTCCCTTTTCCAACCAGGAGCCAAAAGTAAAAAAATTGGCTTCAGAAGTTCGTCTCCAGATCACCTGGTATCACACGCTGTGTCCTTCTTACAACACAATGTCGACTACAAGCTTTATTAGCAAATAAGAATCTGGACTCCAAACTCCAGCTTATGAGCAGGCATTTCATATAATCACAATACAGGATGCACTGCACACTTGAAAAATATTGTACAGCCTCTATAGGTCTTTATGTCATGTTCTCATATAACACACATTGTATAGCCCAGATGTGATCTTAGATCCTATAACACTTGTTCTGGGCTTGTTCTTTCTTGTTTTTCACTCCAGTAGAAACAGTTTAATGCACTTGGAATTAGCAGGAAGTGGATAAAAGGGCAAAAGTCATGGAAGTCTCACACCTTGCTGAATTTAAGTCCAGCTGCAAAATAAGAAAAATAACCTTGTTAACAGTGCTGCTGTGTAAGAAATCTTTTTTTTACTTTACCATGCATTGACATAGGGCACATGGTAAAAAATAGTTAATAATTTAAAGAATAGTGTACAATATAAGATATTTAGCATGGGAAAGGAACTTCCATATTTTGGCAACATTTAACAATTAAACTGCAGTTCTGATCTACAAAATCGTAAAATTTCAATATCACAGATAAAATTGCTCCAACAAAATATTTGGAATACTACTTCCTATGTTTGAAAAGAAGTGAAAGTATGCACATGCCTTTGAAAGTATGTTGTGGAAGCATGCAACAGACAGGCAAGGCTTAGTACCCAACACACCCTCCTACCTTTGACACAGGGGCAAGACTATTACAGATCTAAGGCAAGAACGAATTTCAAAAAGAAACTGTAACCAAATTTTGCTAGTTGATGTCTCACAGATCACAGTCTGCAGTCATGTGAAAGCTACAAAAATGTGGAAAGTTTGTGAATACACAGAACGAAAACTCATTTAGATTCGTGCTGCAGGTCAGGCAAGCAAAGCTGTTCTGCTATCCCAAATTTCAAAACAAAGAGGAAACAAATGTAGTCTGGCTGCAAATACTACTCTATTACTGTCAGTCAGGATCTTGCTGTACAGCTTCTCCAACCAGTTAAGTTTCTTGTTAGGCCACAGTGTTCTGTGCACAGGCAAGATAAGTGTGGTGTCACTGTGCATGGCATGCTTAAAATCCACAAGAACTGTTATTTTTGTACTGAGGTACACGTGCAAGAAGTATTTATGGGTGCTTATTAATTAATGGTATGGGTGCTTATTAATTAATGGTATTTAATGCTATAAATGTTGGTTGGTTAACAAACCAAAAGCAATCAGCACATTAAAGAAGCTGAAGACAATGAAACACAAATGCAGGTTGTTATACCACTTTAGGTGTCGGTGAGCAGTAATACATGTGCAACATGAACTAAAGCAATCCCACAACTAGATTATACTTGCACTCTTTGGTCATGGTATGGTGTGTCTCTGTCCTGTGCAAATGAATACATACAACAAAGACTCGCATATAATAAAATCCCTTTACAGAAATTAGAAAACCAGCACCACACCAGCACATGCCACACAGACAACAAAAGGTGACAAACGTTTGTCACATATACCTAAATGAACTGCAGTGAACACTACTCCCCAGACTCCCACAGACAAAGATTCATGCTAGGCCTACTTGTAAGACCACAGTGCAAACATGCTTCTACAACAGAAAGCGAAGGAAGATTACAGGTGATGGACCGACAATTCAAACTCATTTAAAATGTGAATACACTCATAATGACAATCTGAGCAGGGCAGAGGGTAGGAAAGTGTAATTGTGTTATGATTGTAAGATGCCAAATTCAAATTATTAGGTCACACTGAAGTTTTTTAAAGTCAAAATGGGGCCTGTGAAATTTACATACCTTTTTAAGTTCTACTGATCCATGTACAAATTCTTATTTAAGTGTATCTTCATATCAACAGTATGACTTTTCATGTTAATTTTTTAAAATGTCGGAAATTTAAGCAAGATTTTCAGAAAAAATTTTTTGTCCCTGCAGTTTTAAATTTTCAAATAATGAAACTCTGAAATACAACCCTCCTAATTGTTTACACCATACACAATGGAAAAAAAAGAAGCTAGGATTACTGAACATCAGAAAGCTGAGTGAGTCGCTTCCAAGCAATATGAGGTAAATGTCTTTGTTACATCCCATACACAATGCTGGGATATGTCTCAAGAGTTAATCGGTCCTTTACCGTGAGATTCTGAAGAGACGAGATGAGGCCTCACAAAGGAGGTGCAAAGCTAAAACCTTCCCACACGCCTAATACCTTCATCGTTGCTGTAGCAGTTGGGGCAGTGCAGTTTGTTCACACGAACTCGCACATCTGCCCCTTGATTTCCGTTGCCTAATGGCGTGTGGCACACACAGCATCGGAAACACTGAACATGGTAATAGAGACCTAGAGATTCTATCACCATTGCTGCTCCAAATCCTGTGCACAGTGACCCAATAAAAAGAATTAAAGAATGAAAAAGGAATGCCACAAAAACGAGATAACCAATTAAATGTAATTAAATTAATACACTTGGGGAAAATCCATATATGTATACAAAACCATGCTATACAATTAACAAATGAGTCATCAAGGCATGCATAGCCAAAAGATCTGAAGTATACTTCTATCATGTGTTATAAAGTAGATCTTACAAGTAAAATCTTGACATAAACTCGAGACTACACAACCTTTCATCCTTCAAAAATGCTGTTAACTCTTAGCTTAAAAGTAATTCTTCAGCAAACTATGTTAATCTCTGCTCCTAGAGTTTGTTTGTAACACTTTTCCATTCATGTGTTCATAAAATCTAAGGTATAGATACAATTCAATTTTTCCATCAGACATTTTACCTGTAGACCCAGAGCATTTCTGCTTTGCTGCTAATGTTCTTTGATTGCTTATTAACATGTTTCAGCACTAATGTACTTAAGCTCTTTACACTCTGGAAATAACATGGATCTGAAAACTTAAGGCTCTCACCTAGCTCTTGGGTGCAGTGGGAACACCTTTGCTTTCCACTGATCTCCTTGCCATTGTCTCGATATGACTCTGGGGAAGGTGGTCTGTGGGCAGGCGGCACCATCTCTGAGCGTGGTCCTGAGCCGTAGCCAAAATTAGCAGGCAGAGTCTGTGACAATGAGTTTGGCAAGGTGTAAGCTGGTTGGTGGTGGCTCTGGGAAACAGGGTTTGGATCCTGTGGATAGTTGCTGCTGTTTGAGCCTCGAGCACCAGCTGTTTTTTGTAACAGCGTTTGTCTGATTTGAGCAGGCATGCTGGATGAGGCCTGTTGGTCCAGGCTTCCATCTCTCCATCGATTATCAAGCCTGTCCGTTGCAGGTTTGATGGGGCCTGAATGCTGGGACCGACTTGCTCCTTGCCGCTCTGATGTTTCAAGGATACGCCGTCGCTCAGCTTCCTGCACCAGCCAGTGGTCTTGAGGACTGGCAAACTGTTTTCTGTACATTTCCAACTGATGTGATGATGCAGCCGGCTGCTGTCCCCGATCTCCACCACTGCTGTAGTCAAAAAGAGCTGGTGGATTGTCCTCTTCCTCTTTTGAACTACCAATCCACTCATTGGAACTGCGAAACTTGGCACGTGGGACAGAGTTGAGCGAATGAAGCTGTCCTTTGCTTGGAGCCTCCCTCCTCACAGGTTTGGCTGTGGATGGCTTGTCACTGGATACGCTATCCGTGGGTGATGGAGGTTTGGTCTGCAGAGGCGTGGCTTTCCTGTTCATGGCCATCATGTCTTCCCTCGACAACTGCTGACTAGTGGAATCCCGTGGCAATGTGGTGGATTTCCTCTCTGCATTTTGACCTGATGGTGGCCATCGAGGGAGACTGGACTGACTGGCTGTGGCAGGCTGATGATTACCTTGCCTTGCTGGAGAGGGAGGAACATTAACAGATTTTGAGTTTTGAAGGAAGTCTGACTTTTGGGTATTGTATGCCCCACTGCTCTCCCTACCTCTGTCTAAAGAGGCACTAAAACCTTGAGGCTGACCCTCCAGCCGTCGAGTCCCTGGCTTGACTGAAGTTGTATATGTAGGTGATTCCCCCCTGCTTCTGCTTGTGACTGTCTCAAACTTCAAAGGTGGCTCTGTGTGCACAGCACGTGATGAGGTGGGCAAAACATCAGGTTCCTGTATAAACTGGGCTGGTTTTATCTGCTGTTGTTGCAGCTGCCGCCGCTCTCTTTCAAGATGTTCTTGTTCTTGTTTGAGTCGTTCCTGCTGTTGTTTTAACATTTCCTGCAAGCAGAGGTTTGTGCACATTAAAATCAGTGAGGAAAAGCTTGTTAAAAAAGAAAAAGCAAACAATGAATGAACCTTGAAACACATCTATAAAAATCTGACTCTCAGGAGAAAATATATATGAGTTGTTAACCAAGATTACAGTCAGGAAATTTTATACCAATAAAAATACCTTTTACAACCCAGAAAATGTAACGAGCTAAAAATACATTATTATAAACCCTTCAAACGTAGGGTAGATAAAACTAAAATGGTTAACTAAAACAGTTATTTTGATGAGCACTAAAATGTGACATGGACTAAGACACACATATGCATCTATGCTTGTGCATGTGGCATGTATGTGTGTACACATGCATGCAAACAAAACGTTTATCAGATCCAGTCTAACCCCAAAAGAGGAGACAGTTTACAAATGTTAAGACAAAATTCAAAGGTAAAGAATAATAAAATGTGGTATACATCAAGTTTCTCACATTATAAAAAAAGAGCTGTATACAAAATGATTATGTATATATAAAACAAAGACAAAATCAATATGGACAGAACAGAATAAAGCAGCTTATTAAAAAAATAAAATACAAATTGGATGTACACAGATAAATATCAAATACTAAAAATACACCAAATGCACCCCCCCAAAAAAAAAAACCCAACAAAAAACCAGCCCAACAAACCAATAATTCTTTCTCTTACACTTGCTGCTCTTGTAACTGCAGTTCAAGCCTAACTGCCAATCATATGTATGCAAAATTCTATTGCACCAATCTAATAGGTCGCACAAGCCAAATGAATGCCCTCTACTGTACCTCCTGCCTCCGCAGTTGTTCTTCTTTGCTGCGCAGACGTCTGCTGTCTTCATCTTCGCGACGACGACGTTCTTCCTCAATCTTCTGCAGCTCTTCTTGCCGGATGCGCTCACGCTCTGCTTCCAAAAATGCTTTTTGATCTGTAAAATGTGATGAAAATACAATTCATCTTTACTCAATAAACTACAACATTATTAAATACTCCCTAGCAACACAACTTGCTCTTCCCACAATGAGCTAATAGAAATGCAAGAAAGAATTCTTCGTCACTATACAACACATTGAGACTTGAAAAAAGAACAGTAATAAGCGAGGCAAAGGATGCCGGAATCACATGGGCCCGAATTGAGGGCAGCTGCCCAAAACAAGGTCCACTGGCAAGGTGTTGTTGCGGCCCCATGCTCCTCAAGGAGTAACAAGAAATAAAAAAACAAAACATACAGCACACTGACAGTTGAACACTATAGTGAAATTTGTGCTCAGTGGCTTGCTAGGAAAAAGAAAGTTACTGACCGGTAGGTGAGAGCACAATGGGCTGTGTAGAAACAAGTAAACCATGTGGAGTTTCCATCTGGTTGATCTTCAGCTGAAACTGATACGGCTGACCAGCCAGCCCTGTTTCTAAAGGAGGACTGTATGCACAAAAAATGTTCAGATGAACAACACTTTCACCTAAAAAAATATACTGAGAACACAATATGAAAAAAGTACATCAATGAAACACTGCATCAATCACTTCCCTACAGGAATGCTACACAACAACTTTCCCTACAGAGATGATGGAGGAAGACATCTTTATGGAATAAAACCAATCTTTTCAACTGGATTTGCACTTCAAATGAACCAGTATTCACTTCTGAATGCATATACACTGAATGAAAATTTTTTTTATTCTTGGCATGTGTATACACTGAAGGAGTTTTACCACATTCTTATGGAGCTCTGTTCTTTTTATGGCACTGAATCTGGACTATGAATGCTACCTGTACCTACCTGGTATCATCCCCACAGTTGCGAGGGTCAATGATCAGAATCCCAGGCTTCTGTCCAATGTTTCTGCCTGGAAGCTGCATGGAGACTGTGCTCATGTGAGTTTGTGGTGCACTCTGTTGCTGTTGTTGTTGTTCTTGCACCTGGTAACTAGGTTCCAATACATTTTCAGCAATGTGTGGAGGTGAGGCAAGTGGTGTGTCTGCAATGTCCATGAGCCGAGCTCTGCGCTGAGCACGCCTCTCTTCCAACTTCCGCATCTTCTCTATTTCTGGGTCTAGCAGCTGCTGCTCCTGGCACACAAAAGCCTGTTTATATTATGTGCAGCCTCGCATCCTTTTCCAATAAAGACAGAGAGCATTCTATGCCAGGTTCTTGTGACAATCAAAACTTTCTTCCCCTTCTTGGCTATGAAAACCAATATAACAACAAAATAAAAGTCACTGAAGACCAAAAGATATCTGCCGTTGTTGAAATTTACCCCAATCTCAACACCGTACATCCAACCTTTAAAATAAACTAATGTAGTTTCACTCTTAACCATGCAGTATGTGCATAAAAACAACAACCTTAACTTTCAACTACATCTTGTGCAGACAGCTCACCTCTTTCTTCTTCTGTCGCTCTTTTTCTGCTGCCTTCTGCAACTCTTCTTCATATTGCTGTTTCATCTGTTCCTGACTCACCTGGAACTGCCTCTGGAACAACAGCAAGAACTGCTAGATATATATACCCAGCCATGCAAACTTTGCATATTTCTTCTGCTACATTTCAATTCTTTGTAAAATTATATACAACATGCAACATCATCTGAAGCTTTGCCCCTGTGAGAATCATCACAAAGTCCCATAGAGTCCAGAAATTATGAGTTATTTTACATATGTTTACAAAAGTAAATTTTCTTGGTAACTGTATGCATTAAGCAGTCAACTCCTCCCGGCAAAATGAAAAAACAACCCCAAAGCAGCCTTTTCTTATCACTCCATGCCTATTGCACTTAGCCCTGGTACGAAATGTAAGTGGATAGAAACAAAACACAAGAGAAAACAAAACCACTTAAAATGGATCTTTATAAATATTAATCATATGAAAGTGTCAGCAGAGATGAAAAAACTATAAAACTTCGTGTTAATGTGCAAATATTCTACAAAATCAAGAGTTAACACATCAACTGTATGAGTTATACATTACACATAAAAACCAACATAGAGGAAAAAAACTAAAACAAACCAGAATACAAATATCTTTTGTCTTATAAATGTTTATTTTTTATTATTTTGTCTTATAAAAGTTATGAAAAAGAAACTGAAAGTAATTAATCAGTGTTATGTTTTACAATTTCTAATACAACTACAGAATACGTTGAACCATTAGAATAATTTTACACTTACATAAGCATCAAAACTAGTCATAAAAAGATTGGTTGATGATAAATATTCCACACACAAAAAATTGAGTCATTTTCTCCAACTTCCCAAAGATTATTCATGATCATTGCTAAAAAATGTTGTTGAAGCTACTTAAATGCTTCCTAGCTTAATAACCTTTCATAATAAATGAAAAAATATAAAACACCTTATGTACAAATTGGCCCAAAATGTTAAGTAGTGTTCATGCTCTGACTGGAAATAACTGATAAAGATTTCACCACACACAGCTGAACACAGTTGAACCATTGTAATGAAATTACTGTCATATGAAATTAAGGTTTTAAAAAACAAAGGTATGAAAATTAATATGATACATAAGCAGATGCAAACACACGATGAAAACAGCATTTGTGCTGTTACACTGCACTACTACATTGCTTGATTAAACAAAGACATGGCATTTTCCTAATTTTATTCAGTGGTTACTTTTTACTTTCTTTTATATTATGCTGACCTATTTAATCCATACATGTACAAGAAATTATAATGTAAACATTACTTAGGAAAAGTGTGTATGCAGGTTTTTATAAAATTCTGGATCCCATTATTTGAATATTTATTATCAGAATGATTTTCTGAACAATTCCAATACCAAGGTTCAACTGTAATACAGTAAAAGGAAGCATATATGTCGATGAAAAGACATCCCAATACTTCAGAGTTGTCAAAAAATGGGATTAATATTAGGGAAATAGATTATAATGGGATTTACATCATAGAAAAAATTTTAAGGAGGCAAACTGGGCAAAGCCATGTAAGAAAGAATTAAGATGGGTGTGGAACAATCACTAATACAGTAATTAACTAAGGGAGCATGTGCATGTATATACACTACCTTGTCAACGTGAAACTGTAGTTCTACTGCATTGTCACTCTGGCTGGTACTGACTGTGACAGGCTGGAGCAAAATGTGACAAAAATAAGGGATGCAGTTAGTCCAGAAAATGGCACAACTGCCCATGCTGTTAGTGAATGGATAAAGACTGAGACAACAATATAGACCTACCAACATATTCTCCATAATTGCCAGCAGAATGGAAGTTTATGTAGTCTCCAATGTAAATGTAAGTACAATTTTTAATGGTTTAAACAGGATAAAACACTCACATTTGGCATTATCAATAATCTATGACAACAAATAACACTCGCAAACTACTCAAAATGCAGAGTACCTAAAGCTGTAGTGATGTATTTCAGTCTGACTGCCACCATTACTCGTGTGTAATAGTTTATTTTTTGACTTGCAACTGACATCAATCATTACACTCCGGTATTTAATTTAGTCTCTTAAGCCTCCCTCAATCTGTAACTCCATAAAGGAAGTGCTGGATGTATCACATATTCATACCAACAGGGACAAATGAAGCTAATGCTACAAAAATTAAAATTAGAAACCTGATTGTTAACCAGCAAAATTGAACATTCATATGTATTAAAAAAAAACTAGTCAGGAAAAATAATTTCTTTAAGACAGCTGCATTAACGTTGCTATTGTTAGGCATCTTGTTATTACTGTCCATGCAAAAACTATCATGCACAAAGCAGGGACTTCCTACTCACTCCTGTAACATGCAAGTATGTTTATAATAATGTTGCTCATTTAATAATAATAATTAAATAAATATGTGATTTGTATAGCGCATACTAACAATAGAAAGGAGCGTGCTCTTAGCGCTTGAAATAAGAATGAGACATGGACAACATACGAAGGAACAGGAGGATGAACAGTACTAATAAAAGACAAATATAGAAAATGCAAAGAGGAATCAGGTAACAAGAACTAAGAGTGTCATGATTTAGCAGAGGAAGACAAGTAGGGAAGGAGCAAGAAATGGAAAAGGTGGGGGGTGGGGGTGAATAGGAGTAGCATTCTGTGGACTGCTGTTAGGAGTAATGCTCAAGGAAGAGGTGTGTCTTCAGTGCATAGTTAAAGGATTCAGTGGTGGATAGGAGGCGGATTTGGAAGGGTAGAGAGTTCCATTGTTCTGCTGCACAGTAACTAAAAAAATCCTGTGACAGTATGTTGTTCTGGTGACAGGAAGTTAGGATACTTTCACCTTGTAAATCTCAAGAATATTTTGTGAGAACCATGACTAAACTAAGAAGCTTATAACTCTCTGTTACCAGCACATTATCAGAAAATCATACCTGCCGCTCATCTTCCTGCCGCTGTTCCCACTCCTGCATTTTTCGTCGCTCGCTTGAAAGATTAAATGTGTGCCTTGGGGCTGCAAGAGGTGGCTGACTCTGCAGCACAGCACTGTAATCATCTGACGCTTTATTTAAAATAATGTCACTTCTCACTCGACCCTCCTCTACTGACTGCCGTTCTGATGATGGCTGTGGCATAGTCGATGATAATTTAATCTGGTTATAGATCTGTGGGGGGTCATCTGATTCAAACATATATTCTTCTCGCACTCTCTGCCGCTGCCATTTCCGAAGGACTGCAGGTGGTTGGAATCCAGAACCACTGCCATCCGAGTCCTGCTGCTCTGGGTTCTTGTGGCTATTGACAGATGTGCTCTCACTGCTGGCTTCCACTATAATAACATACAAATACAAAAGATAGCGGTCCCCAAGCTCGGGGCTATATAAATCATCATCATCATTAAGTGGTTTACCAAGGTAAAGCGAGTGGAAGATGATGCCTAAATTAGTCCTTATTCTACCTTTTGCCTTCTTATCAGTATAAGATTAGGTAGAGGGAGTTTTCAAGTCACAGGTCAGGTTGAGTTTGCAACCAGTAAACTCTGAGTACACTGACTACCAAGATATGACACCTCCCCATCATAACAGAAGAAAATGGTACACCCCTTTCCTTTGTGACAAGACCCAATGCCTAAGATTTAAGACAAATCTTGAAGGGATAAATCATTTTGATACTGTAATAGCCCTTTTGACGTATTCAACTGTGGCTATTTTAGCTTCAGCTGCTTATGTGGTTAAGGTAGCAATGATAGGCAGTAAGTTTTGTGAATAAGGTAGGCAGCCATGATGGACGGTAAATAATATGACTTATTAACTGTTTTGTGTTTGGAAGCATATGGATAGAGAGTCTAATAAATAATTTGACTGAACTATGCACATAAAAATTTCTCAAAAGATCTACTATTAATAATAATCCTCTTAAACAGTATCAAACAGTTTCATTTAGACTGGGTAAATTAACAGGGCCAGTGACATGACTTTAGTATGCTGTATACCAAATAAGACTGAGGATGAGTCTGCACAGAATGAATTTCTTGATTCCATTCTGTTAGTAAATGTAGTAAATCCATGAAAGCTGTTGCAGCTTAGCACATATTCAGAATAATTATAAAACCCCTCTCCAACTCCCCATACTAAAAATAGGACCTCTGAATGAACATAAGGAACATAAATAAACACACTTACAAGAAGCAACTGATAAACGGTCCTCTTTGCTGTCTGTTAAATGTGCATCATCTGCAACTTTCTTGTTCACTGTTATTGTTGATCGCATCTCTACTGTCACTTCTTCTGAAGGCACTGCTCCTCCCTGCTTCTCAAGCCTTCTGCTTTCACGGATGCGTGGTCTCACCTGAACATTGTCCGACTGCTCTCTCTCTCTGGGCAATGCATGTTGCTCCAACTGTACAGAATATTGGACAGACCCAACAACTGGAGTTTCATC
The DNA here is from genome assembly GCA_004794655.1 of Marisa cornuarietis. NCBI lineage: Eukaryota > Metazoa > Mollusca > Gastropoda > Architaenioglossa > Ampullariidae > Marisa > Marisa cornuarietis. The sequence continues at coordinate 686,164 of SMMW01000575.1, forward strand.
AAGGTTGCTAGAACTGTCTCCTTTATATGGGTGCTGAGGAAAGGTCTGTGCATCATATCCACTGTCAGAAGACGTCTGAGCTGGGTCCTCTCTTCTTTTACTCTAGACAACATGAACAAAGAACGATGTCTTGAAGAAATCAGGCCCTCAAGGCTAACTTTAAAATAAAGCTCTGTGTGGGTGTGTGTTTACATGAACAACCTTGACTCAAATGAAAAGGCAGATTCAAAAGTGACAATAAAAACTAATTCGGAAGATTTTGCAGGTGGTATCTATCCGGAAATGAGCAATTTGTGTTGTTATCTTCTGAAACAACACTGGATACTCTAATAGATTTTATATACATACAGCAAAAAACAATCCTGTAACAGCATAAATATGCAGTAATATACTAATCAATCCATTTCTGAGTTATGAAAAATAAGTATTGATTTTTAAAAAAACCCACAAACAATAACAACAAAAATGAAAACAGACAAAAAAGTCTGCTTTTCTTTTTACAAGAAAGGATCGATGTATAGCTTACAAATAAACTGAATATGAATTAACATTTTCTTAAAATACTTCCATAGCACCAAAATTACAAAGCTGTTTTTAGAAAACACATGCAATGATACTTGAGTGGCTAAGACGCATTACATGCTCCTTCTAATTAAGTTTCTTTAAAATAAAAGTGAACTATAAGGAATTTTTGGAAGAAATTAATTGTAATGATGTCATGAAAATGAGAGTGTCCAAGAAGGAACAAATTCTTTTCTTTAGGTTTTGTTTTTATGTGTTTACAGATTTGTTTAAATTAAAGTTTTATCAACTGTTGAATGTTTTAAAAAATATTTGTGATTACGTAAAATGGTACCAATGTCATGATCAGCATCCATGGCTTTAATGAGCTAGAAATAAAGACCCTTCCTTAAAAATAAAACAGCATTCTGACATGAGGCCTGAATTTTTGAAAATGAAAGTGCCATGAGACTACAAACAAAGCAAATTTCTAGGCAGCTATTGTTATTGTGCAGTGTCTAATGTCATTCACAAGCTCACCTGTGTTAATGTTGGAACTGCATTCTCAATTTGCGCTTCAAGCCATTTCCTCTCCTTTTCTAGCTGACTTGTAATAGAGGTTCCCTCAAATTTCTGTTGACAGTAGACATGACAAACGTCTGTCAAATCAACAAAGATTAGTTTGAAGTCTGGTTATATATGTCCACAAACACTAACTAGACACCAAGAGATTTTGTGTTAAGTCTGCAGGGATGTAAAAATGTAAACATTCAAAGAATGCCAGAGTATAGCAAGTATATATATATATATCTAAAGTATGCCAGAATATAACAAGTATATATACCAAAAGTATACCTGAGCATAACAAGGATATAAATATACTGAAAGAACACAAGAATCTGCAATGAACGAAATCAGTCAATACCGGTATGTCTTCTCTGGAATCCAGACTGTCAAAAGAATTTTCTGCTCTACCAGATGATTTTGAGATGTTCTGGTCAGGAGTGCTGACCTCTTCATCACTAGAAAAGATGTCATCTTCTTCAATGTCACCTGTAATAGAAGGATCTTTTATTTAACTCAAATCATGACGTCACATCAAAAATAAATTTCAAAGTATTTAATTCTGTATAGAATTTTCTCTGCTTTTTGCTTTCTTTTTTAAAACCAAGACCAAACACAACAACAAAGACCAACTGTTCTATAACAGCTCTTACATCCCCTTGATCCGAGGTATCTTTTCACTCGAAGTTCAATCTGACCCACGCTGACAGCGTCTTTGACTTTTTGGTTCAGTTCAGCCGAAGTCAGGTGAGCAATGCTTTGTCCATTTATGGTCACAACCTCATCTTTTGTCTGAAGCTCACAAACATCAGCTGCACTGCCTGTAACATATCAAAATAAAGTCTGTGCAACACCACAAATAAGATGTTTGTGTGAGCTTTAGAACTGATTCAATGTTTTATAGCTCTTAAATCCATTCCAGTGTATCTGTGCACATACACACACATACAGATATATGTAAACATACATATTTTATGATATAGTGCAAGATATTTTATCTCCAGAAATGCACAGATGTGCAGCAGGAAACAATTTAATGATTATATAAAAATTACTGCTGACATTTGGACTGACTCTTGTTAATGATAAGGTTACTCTTAGGCTGCTATTGAATTTGTGGAATGTGAAGTCCAAAAAATGCAACATTTTTAGTATGAAATATCAATATCCATAATCAGCTTTTCATAATAAGTGACAAGACAACAGTGCAGGGGTACACGGATTAGTGCACATTCAATATTATTTATTGCAGGTGTAACATTTACAATGTACAATATTCAATTATTTGATTAGAATAACAGAATTTAACAAAGCATTCAATAATAATTTTAATAAGTGTGTGTGTATAAATATATATAAAATGGTTACAATAGTACTCGTTGAAAAGATCAATTTTAAGAATCGACTGTGCCTAGCCTACAGCCGTCTATTTTTCTAACATTGTAAGCAGCTTTAATGTAATATAGTTTAAAGTCACTAGTTTTATGTATGGGCAGTTAAAAAATTTCAAATAAGCAAAAGCTAACTATGGGATGTAAAAATTTACAACATTATAAATAAATGGTCACCATATTTTTCTTTTAAATACTGCAAGAGAGAAAGTAACAAATTAAAGCTGTGGGCAAAGCATGATACAACAAGCAAAGTACTCAATATAAAGCACATTTTGAAACTAACAGATGTTCACCGTAATGAGGGGGTGGGTATTGGGAGAAAATCAAATCACACCAAGCATAACATTTCGCCACTATTTATGTCTTTAATGGTAAATATTAAATAACTGCAATCCTTCTAGACATTTTTAAAACTTTTAAAATTAAAATAATATGCAAAGCAGATGATAATTTTTCTGTATCTGCCTTAAATCTTGTCAAGAACTGTTTCAAAATTATTCAAGAATTTAAAATGCTGTTAACATCTTTTGAACCTATTTAGTTTAGTCATTTCATACTTTAATGACATAAAGAGGCCAAGAAAGAAAAATGGAGTAATAGAGCAGAAAAAAAAATGAAGGAAACCTCCACTGAATTAGTTCTTAGAAAAATCCACTACATAACCCAACAGTTCAGAATCAGGACTCAATGTCTTTAATACTGACAGTGTGCAATGTAAGTGTCAAAGTTAGTAAGCCACACTTGTCAACGAAAAAATACTGTGTGAGGTCAGATGCTCAGTCTGTCAGATCAGGAGTGGATAATCTACAGCTTTTGCCTCATGAAAATCAAAAATAAATTGTTTACTAGAAAGCACAGTGATTAAATAAATCGAATAAATGAAAATAAAAACTTTGAGCTAAAAAAGGAATAATGGAAAGCAAGTCACTTAATTCAGAGAAAGAACTGCAATTTGCGAAAAGAGTGCATCAAAAGGTTGATTGTTAGCCTCCCCTTTCCTGTACTCGCGCACATACCTGCCTGCAGCAAGTACATCAATCTTTAACCTTTTTCAAAGCTATACATCAAACATAATAATATCAGCGCACTTTGAATTGAAGCATTCTGGATGGTTTACAGAATACTTTGTATGAAATACTGTTTTTTACACATGGTAACATGATATCTTCTTGATTATGCCTACAAAACAAATAGAGATAAGTATTTCTTGCTGCTATAATCCTATGTGACTAGTTAACTATCTGCTTGGCAGATATATATTTATCCACTCCTGTTTTCTGCAGTACACGCTTGATGTTCAGTGAAGAGTACACATGGGGAAAATAAAAAAACGTGCATGCACACTATTACACTGATATCATTTGCCATAATTACACAGATAAACAAGCCACAAAATGATAATTGAAAAACCTTTTTCAGCAACTATTTTGCCTAGCTTTGTAAACTAAATGCTAAATGTCAAACAAACACAAAGAAAGCTGAGTGCTAAAATGTCATCCTCAGTGACTCACCGCGCTTTATTTTGGGTAAATCTGTTTGATGGAAGATTAATAATTAATCAGTAATGTTTCCAAGTAGAAAAAAGAATTCTGCATGGACCAGCAGATATATCAAATTTGCCAAGTTCTGAATGCCTGCACACCCTGGTGCACAAGAGGATTTGCAGCAGAAGCATGTGTACTAAACTTTGTCAGAAATCAAACCTGGCTATTTTTCACTTCAAATGTGTACACTAAACTCTGTCAGATACCAAAGTAAAACTTTCATCACTTTTCTTACTTCAAGCATTTTCATCCACACACTTTCTAAGTTAAATCAAGAGCTACCTTTGAACTGTGGAGGTTTTGAATATTTGGGGTGAATTGCCTCATACAAAGTCTTAGAACCTGAGTTGCTTGCTATCGCGTATAACAGCTCTAACTAAAGTGAAACACATTTGGAATGTGAATAGCATCTCTCTACAGTCTACACTGTATATAGCCATGTAAGGCTTGAACTGACAACAGAATTGCAAAAGAGAATACAGTAAACAGAGACCGAAATGCTACATAAAGAGCGTTTATATCTCCAACACAGATTACAGCAATACTGAGGAAATACTAGACAGAAATACAAAATAACTGGGCCCTTCAAGGACTTATCCACAGCTAAAAGATGTAAGCTGAAGTGGCATGGGCATGTCTCAAGATTACTGGGACTTGCAATGACAATTCTGGGGGGATTAGTACAATATGCAGAAGATGCAGACAAAAGATGAAATGGACATAAAAAGTGCATCCCAGAGAATGACAAGAAAGGTATGACAGTTGGTGCGAGTTGATGTAATATCAAGTGCCCCTACAGCCGATCAAGACTTTGGGACTGTTGATGCTTATTTTATATGTACAAATGCCTTCCATTATACACTAAAAGAGTTGGTCAGGACACATCTGTGTATCAAACATGTAAATGATGTAAGCCTACATTACTTTCTTGGCTGTAGAATATGCAATAGAATTTATCACAGATGAAAATGGTCAAAATAAGGAACCTCAAGGACCACAGGTAATTTTTCACAGATAGGAAAAAATTCCACAGCAGAAAGAAAATCACTCACTGTGATTCGTAACTCAGATGCCCCATTACCACCATCACATTTAAGTTCATAAGTATACAAAGTTGATGACTGTAGTTAGAAAGATTTAAAGTTTATGGGATTAATGACAGAGAAAAAAATGGCTGACATGCTATCATTAGTCTGCAAGATTGGCAGATGGCAAGAAAGATTGTTTCTTTTGACAATTCTGAGTATTCACTGCTCTCTGTCACATGAATCAGCATGCATGAACTTCCACAGCATTGAAGCTGGTGGACAATGCAATATTTCATCCCATCCCCAAGATTTACTAATAACCTCCAACCCCCTCCTCCTCCCCAGAACACCTGTATACAGATGATTGTAAATGAAAATGTTTCTATTCCCTGTAATACATCTCCGCAAAGCAGGTTGGTTGGTTGAGTTTTACGATGAGCCAGCAACTAAGGCTATATATATATATCATAGTGACCCTGCAAAGCAGCTAATAATTGTACTCATCTATTACATTATTTTTTCAATGTATAATGCTTGGAACTTCAATTATGAGAGACAGATGTCTTCTTATTAATATCCCTATAAAGTCACAGGGCCCATGCACATAAGTAGTTCACTATGTCCAGGGCACCCCCTCCTCTCCTTCTGATGCCTTTATCTCCCCTGATATAACATACATCTCTGTGAAGCAGCTGCTGAGCAGGCAAGGGGAATAATTGACCACAGGCCCAACTTTTGTTCCAGATTCACAGCTGAGTGCACTAACTTCCAGGTTTCAAAGCATCATCATTATATAAACATGTGTTATATGAGTCACATTCATGTAAAATATTACATGAGAAACATGAACTAACAACAAGGAAATTTTGTGACTGTTTAATCCCCAAGTCTCTACGCAGGCCCAATAACATGCAAAGCACTGCATGAAAGTGTATTAAGGAAAGCCAATGGAATGACTAGACAAGGCACCTGCTGCTTACATAATAACAGAATTCATTTTGACCATTCACTCTGGAAACCATTAAAAACACAAAACACCCAACACCAAAGCCCAGCTAAACATCACTGCCATTCAGTATTATGATCACCAGTAACAGTATTAGAATCAAATTCCCTCTAAAGCCAGATTGAAATGGTTTGCACAAAAACCGTCTATGAAGGTTTTCCATTCATCTGTGTCAAAACCAGAGCCAAACAAATTCAAAACTGCTCATACAGCATTTATGTGAGTGCATTCATGCATGCACATACACACACAAGCTACTGCTGAAGCAAAATTCTTACCAAGTGTAATTTTCTCCACCACAACAGCTTGCTTTTTGTCAGCTCCACCTGACAGGGAAAATCCAAATCCCTTTTCATTGTTGGGTTTCTGGCTGATTTTGATGTTCTTTTCAACATAGTCCTGTAACAATAGAAGGAGAAGTATAATGAAGTATTAGGTATAAAGTGTGTGGGCAACAAAGCAGCAGACATTTGCACAGTTCTGACAATGGCAATTTTTAGGCAGGGACAGAAATATAACGATTCTTGCTGTTATGAATTTAGTTGCAACAGGATGCTACATTTTTTTGCCAATAACAGAAAAACAGAAACAATTATTTTTAAAAAATCAGTGAATAGAATTCGATCTGTTAAAGTAGATACTTAATCTTTTACAATTTTTAGAGTACCTAAAATACAATAAAGATGCTCTCTGAAACATACAATGCTGTTTACAAGATTCTAAAATAAATACAGTAATGCTGCTCTGTTTTAACAGAATGTTGTTTGAAACAAATGATGGCTAAATACGTGGAACAATAGTGGGCCAAAAATGATGGTGTACTAAACAGACTAAACTGATAAATGGCAAAAATATAAAAAGACCGCCAAACACTTTTAATAATACCAACATTCTAGTAACCATTTTTTGGCTGAACTGTTGAAGGTCTACTATAAGATCTTATTTTTTGCTGATAAAAAAAAAAATCACACCTTATCCATAAAATACTACTTAAGAACAAACTGAAATAATACTAAGTAATGACACTAAGTACTTTCTATACACACATTTACTAACAGCATTATTTACATCACTTGAAAGGAAAGCCTACAAATAATTCATGCAATTTCATTTAACACTGGGCTGTCTACCACATCAAAAATATCAACCGATAATCCAACACAAAAAATTACTGAGCAAAATAACATTTTCCCTTCTGCAAAATATGTGGTTAGTTTTCTTTTTTTTTAAACATAGTTTCAGCATCTGAAATAAATGGGTATTTGTACATGAAGATGCCAAACTGTGTCAGATAGACAGCATGATAGGCAGAGACACAGATTAACCAACTGACCTCTTCTCTCACAACCGACAATAAAAATTAAAAAAAAAAAAAACAACAAAAAGAGACCGAAAAGGGAATAAAGTGTTACCTTTCCAGAATTTCTGCTACTGGCATAAACATTTCCTGCTGAGCGCTTTGTCTCCCTGTCTTTAGCAGTACTCCAGGAAGACATTCGATTATCATCAGAAGTCCTTGAAAACTGATAGGAATCCACACTTTTGGAGCCACCCTGATCAGCACTTTTTTGGAATGATTTGATACGTCCACTTACATCCACACTGTGCTGCACTGTGCTCTTTGGTTTTGCTGTATCCTCCTCCTGTTCATAGCTCTTTCTGAAATTGCTGAGCCTGCTCATGGACTTGGCCAGAGACGAGTTGGCACTGTTCCTGTCATTTTCCTTTGCCACACTCTCACCGCTCCCATCGCGTCGCTTTAGTGAGTCATTGGTACTGGAGTAAGTTGCACTTTGGTCTGATAATCCAGTGTGGTGCAGCCTTGATGATATATTAGATCTGGGATGTGGTGACTCGTTGCTTACTCCACTGAATCTGGAATCACTGGCTCTTGTAGATGTCTCGTATCTGTTATTGTTCCTGTCTCCACTCTGCTTACTCTTCTTGTCATCTTTACCACTGTCCGAGTCTTCTGCCCAGTCTTCCACATTGGATACCTGGCTTGCCTGCTTGCTGCCACTCTCCTACAAAAGAGTGATTATCTTTAAATAAACCTTCTGTCGCATCCAAATTTAACAAAGGCAGAATATACTTACCCATAAAAAATCCTTTCAGTAATACATACTTAACCTAAGTGTAACACATTCCTTTTAGGTTTTTTTTCACTGCTACCAACATTTCTTTAATGTTATGCATGCATCATGCATGTGTGCATTTTGGCCCTATACATACCAAAGATGCTTCTGAATGTTCATTAGTTTTCTGCATGTAGCTGTTTTCTTCTTTCTCAGCAACAAAAGCATCATCCTCTTCATCCTCGATAGGGTAGAAATGCTTGCTTCCAGCTGATTTTCTCCTTTCTCTGCACAAGAAGTAAAATAAATGAAACTAAACTGAAAAACAATCGCAAGGTTCAATGCAAAAAAAAAAAAAAGGTGTTATGTATGTTTAATTCTGCTTTAATTAGTAACCGGACTAGAAACTGTTTTCCAGTTTGGTCTGAGTATTTATAGACATTTTATTCTAAAATACAGATATTCTTTGAAAACACTTAGTAGCAAGCATCTGAATTTTTTTTCTTAAAGACGTTCAGGATTTTTTCTCCTGGATGATTACGTCAAAGAAAGGCTTTTTGCAGACTGATTTTCATTTTAATTTTAGATGATGAGATCTTCTTGTGGAATTCTTCTATGTGCACTACCTATTAAACATTTTCCCCTTTTCTCCTGAATTAATCAGCACTTGATATAACAAAACTCCAATGCATTCTTCACCAAGGAAATTATTTCCCCTTCTCCCCCATTATGAGAAGAGCTCATTGCTGAGCTGAATACTTGCATAAGAACTAGGGTAAAGTCTAATTTCACAGGAGTATATTTCATTAGAATACATAAATACAACTTATAACTCAAGGACTAAACAACACTTGGGTACCCTTACAATACAGTGGCATAGGAACCTGGGAGGCAACCTGGGGTGGAGGGCAGCGCCCCCTCAAAAAAGATACTGAAGAGGCAGGAATGTGAATATCCTGAATGTCAGCATGGAGTTTTCCCCCACAAAGGCGTGCATTTTCCTACACCACTGCATTACACAAAGATGTCTAACCATTAACCAGGAGAATTGTCCTGCACTGGGTACATCTCTTTTTGAACTGCCTCTTTTCCCCAACAAGCAAAAAAAAAAAAAAATAATAATAATAAATTCTCATGAAATGAGAAGATTTGATTACAACAATCATTAAGGACAATGACAGAAGTTAGCACAGTCATGTCTAAGTGCTAATCATCTAGCTTTCTAAGTACATGCCTTTCTTCTTTCATCTGTGAATAAGTTTTGGTGCCACCCGTTGACTTCTGGCCATTGTTTACTTCTTCTTTTTCTCTTTCCATTTGCTCCAGTGCTTCCTTCAACCCATATGACTTCTCTGATTGACTTTTCCTCCGATTCTTCCAGCTTGCCAAGTTCTAAGATGATCCAAAACAAAAATACAAAACAAAAGGTAGTTAGTTACAAAGGAGTCCTCCAGCCATTCTTTTTGTACTTATTTTAAGCATTTATGCTCTTAGTCTGTGACTAAATTATTTTCATGTTACAGTGAATTTATTCAATTGTTTTCTACACTATTAAGGGATAAATAAAAATTTAACAGACTGTCTGAATTTCTTTACTTCACAAAATTAATGATTAAGAAGTGGTCATAACTAAATGGATGATAACTTGTAAGATAATTTCCAGCTCAGTGGCCTCTGACAGTAAGTAAGCAGCTCTCTACTAATTAAAAGATTTGCTCAGTTCACTGGTGTTAATGTGGTCAGCTAATCTTAATTGGTTCTCCTGACTTTCATCTTGGTTTTAACATATAATCAGAACTTTCAAGAGAACATCAAGTTCTACCAAGCTATTCACACCATTATTATGCAATTTCTGTTGGCAATCACAGTGGACTGAAAATTCTTGGTGATATGTATTAGGCCAGTTTCTTTAAAGTGATCTGATCAAGAAAATAACCAATCATCTGTTAAGCCTGCATTCTTAGTATTCCTGGCAATAATTAAGGGCACAAAACTAAAACCACCAACAAACAAAAAATATTATCAACCATGATTGTAAACTACATCTAACCATGGATGTTTATCATGAGACAAGAAAACACTGGCCAATCACACTTTTCAAGAGAGGATGGTTCTTACCGACTGCCAGTCGCTTGTATCCTCTTCTTTGAGAGGAACGGGTACACTTTTCTTGGTCTCGGCAGCAAGGCGCATTTGATTCTCGGCCGTGATGGCCAGTTCTGTGGCACCTTTGGACTTGATAAACTGCAGTGGGTCTGTGGAAGCCGAGGTGCTGGTCCTGCGGTTGGGCATCTGCGTGCTGAAACGGCGGGTGGAGTGGGTTTCCGTGCTGTCCGACGACTGCCGAGAATGGCTGCCGTACAGGGAGCCGTCCGCGCTGTCAGCAGAGGACGATCTGCGGTTTGACAAGCTGGAGGACAGATCTGGGCTGCTACGGTACAAGGTACTTCCTTTGTCATAACCGTACATGGAGGTGCTTCCTCCAGCACGCCGACTGCTGCCTTCTCCCGAACGATTGAGTGCAGAAGCACTGTCGTACCTAGAGATAGGCATCCCGTTGATATCGGTCTCGAACACCAGTCCCTCTAGGCTGTCCTCCGAGGCTTTACCATAGGAGTTGTTTGAATCGTACGAACTGTCGCGAACGTGCCTCGTTCTCGGATCTACGGTGTCTCTCATAGAAGCACTTGCACTGAAGTGCCCATTAGACTCCCAAGCGCATGAAGACCCCCGCAGGACCTGCCTGTCAGTAAGGAAGCTGCTGCCACGGTGTACAAGGGCCGCGAAGGCACTCTGATCAAGTTTGGGTCCGGGGTACTGCTGACTCACAGCTCTACCCAACCAGTAGATTGTCACCGCAACCTGCAATCAGCCAGCAATAATTCTTCGCTTAATGTCATGACTCGACGTTGCGAGAGTAGAATGCTACAGCAGAATAAAAAGAAAAGTTACTCAATTAGCATTCTGCAATAAAACTGCCACTGTAATCAGTGTGGGGTGGATTCCATTCACGAAGCACGCAGATGATTAGAAAGATTAGACTTGATTACACACCTGCGGCTCAATGCATATCAAATAATTACCACTTAGAATTTCACCAAAGTAATACCATATTTAAATTAGCACAAAACACAGTAACTATCCATAAAGACGCTGTAGCCTACGGGCATAAATGTCAGCTACTGACATATTAACAACTCTCTACAAAACATGTGTGCTCATGTGACAAGCTGATACATTAGCTCAATATATTTTCAGCCATACTTTAGGCACTATTGTGTGAAAATAAATTCCTCTCAATACAGTATCAGAAATAATCATTTACTCTTCACTTTGCATTGCATATATTTTAGCACCGTAAAGCTAGTTTTTAAAAACAGCTAAAAGTATTGTGATTTACCTGTCTTCATTGTGCGGCAGACAAATCTGACGCTTAACATCTACTCAACCTGTTCTAAAACTAACTTTGCTTACTGCCAATGTTCGCCAAGTCAGTGTAAACAGCCTGACCGCCCAAAGCCCACACAAGACTCTGTCGCCCCCTTCCGAAAACTCGCATCGTCTTCCGCAAATATCCCGACGTGAAGATCGGGGGGCACGCCACTGGCGAGGCATGCAACATTAAAATGCTCCTTGATACCGACGCGAAACTAATTCCGACCGCACGTGCAGATGCGGCTCGTCGCGAGATGAAAACATCAAACACTTCGGGAGCCACTTCTTCCTGCTTCCTCAGGACTCGTCGCCAAAAGGCGCCACTCGCCAAACCCTCGGCAAAAGAGCGGGGACTGCGCTCGTCCCAATGTACCGACACATTCCTGGTGACTCGGCGTGCAGAACTAGCGACGTCGTCCAACAGGACATGAGCAAACGCTCGCACCACCTTATCGTGCAGAGTGACCCACCCCCAACACACCCCTTTCCTTCCCTCAAACCCTCTCCTTACGCAATGCTGTATATCAAGTGCTTGAGCGGTTTCAGTCCATGTTAAGGCACTGCTGAGAACCTGTACATACATGACAAATGTTTCACGACACAAGAATGTGGCCTTACTATATCAGTACGCATTGTTAATAAAAAAAAAAAAAAGCGGTAAATGATAGCTGCGCTCACTTTACTTTCGATGTCATACCTCTCTTGGGAAAAGTGCATGTCATAATGTACTCTCGCCAAAGCGCCTCATGGCAGCTCAAGCACCAGAGACAAAGGTACGCGGGTTCATCTCACTACAAGGAAGAGGTGGTCTGTCGCCATGCTCTCTCTTTGCTCTGCCATGTTTGGCTGTGAGTACTAGTAACATGGTCCATGGTACTCAGCACCCCCGACACGTAACACCCACCGGCTTCTCTAGCTTGACGCTAGGCGCGGCTTCTCACCTTTTATCCTCAGGTATGAGTATCTGATTTACGGCAACCCGACTGTTTACCGCGCACCAGGAATGTGGAAGAACTTGCCCAGGCAAATCATTGTTGGCGATGAGCGGCTTGACGCCAGTGTCACGCTGCATGTCATCGTGGAGGTCGGCGACAACGCCGGGGGCACTCTTTTTACCTCCCTTGCCCTCGAGGGGGATGCGCTTGTTTATTTTCATCCTCCTCTTCCTTCATAAATTAATAAGGTGAACGCCGCTGCAGAAATTACACGACTCCTAGAATAGCGTCGTCTCCTTCTCTTTCTCTCTCGGTAAAGATGTGATAAGGTTAGGTAACTGTCATACAAATGCACATATTATTTAAATCTATTATCTCCAATTCAGAATGTCGCCCCCAATGCAACGAATTGGACCATGCGTGGGACGAATTGACTTACGGTGTGGGGCGAATTGGTAGGGACGAATTGGTCTTGGGGCGAAAAGACCGGCCCCCATGCAACCAGTACAGGTTCCCCGTACCCGGGTTGTGCCGAATAGCCGGGGATGTTGTGTGGGATTAATATTTACTTCCTTAAGCATTCGTCAGTCACAAGCCTCACGTGCTGTTTAAAAATGGCAGATAGGAATCAGGATGCTCGGTTTTATTAATTTGCGCGAACAATTCCCAAGACTGATACGTTCTGTTTAACAAATTTATTTATAGTCCAGTGCATCCGGGCACAAGAAACTGCTGGAAGCACTAGGTGGACTGCAGAAAAACATTAGCAAGACAACAGCCACGACTCCTTCCAACCACGTCTTTCTCCGTCGATTCCAAGCAAATGAAGCACAATAAATAATAATAATAATAATTTATATAGCGCAATATGTCGACCAGCAGTCTAGCTCACTACACTGAGTAGTATTCACGAAACAGACACAATGATGCCAAAAAAAGAACAATGAGATGCATTCCCCCTTCCAATGACTAGCCAGCAGTCCGTGTTATATCACAGTTCTTTACTGCCCTTGTCGACCGAAACTATCACATGCTCATGTCCAATGAGTTGTTTCCGGTATTCCCGTCATGCCAAAAACTTCCTGTAAATACGCTCACCTACACTGAGCAAGTTCGGGATGTTGACTGGAATGCCGGTGAGTGGAGGCCCACCCCACACCCCTAATCGTGACACGGGGTGTATTTTGTTATGGGCACAACAATTTTACACTACTTACAATCGTCAAGTGATAAGCACTTATTTACCGAGACATTGCCGAGTATCGGCGGAATGTTTTCGATACAACACTGAGCGACAGTTGCTGTGATATTAATACCGGGAAAGGAATGTTGTAGCTGTATATGCGTGCTTTGAAAGATTATCCAGTAACCGACTCCATGATGCTGTGTATGCGATTGTTTTTCTCTATTACGTTTTCTCAACACGCTTTCTACGCGACTGTGGGCACTCATGCTTGACGTGTGCGTATGTATTGCACGTGAGTGTGCGCGTGCGTGTATGTGGTCCACTACCCGACGATGATTAAGAAGTCGGGCGACTTGATGAAGATTGTTAAACTATTTGAGAGATAATTGTGTTAGCCTGGCGACCGCTGCTTTATTACATAGACATCTAGCAATGCCATCAGCACAGATTACTCAGCCTATTGTGTGTACCTAATACTGCAGTTCTTAAGTCTCTACCAAATGCATGTAATCACAACGCTGTTCCTCCGACATCTTGAAATAATGGATTCTGATTTTCTGAACAGCTGAAGAAGTGGTGGAATTTTCAATGGGAGGAACACTACAGACCTACCGACACAAACAAATGTAATCTTTTCATCCAACCCTTCTGTTACCAGTTACTCGCACGCTTAGAAATTATTTATGGTTAAATAGTTTGATCACGTGGTTCGAAAAAGCTACTAATGCAGATTTCTCAACGGGTGGACGAACACCCTACGCTTATCCTCACTGTAAAGGCAAAGGAGGAAGGTTGTAGAACTAAAAAAAAAATGTTTATCGATTCAGTCTAATCCTGCGGTGGTTTATAACTCCACTTGTCCCTTTACTATGAATCTTTTGTCCTCTCCCAAAAATTGCACCTCCACGAAAACTTTTTCCCAAACACCAAAGCCTCCAAAAAGCCGAGGAAGCTTAAAACAGGTTTACACATATCGCCGAGGTTAAATCCCACCATGAATGTTGTCTCCACTTAATCACACGTCACTAGGGCTACCCCTGATCCCTTTGTGACATGCTGACCCTGCTCCAGGGATGCTCCGCCCTTGCCTGCGATGCCAGAATCGCGAGGCATTCTCTCCCCCTGTCAGTGTTGTCAACACTCGGGCTTCGGTGGCCATGTTGCGCGTTCAAGAGCTGTCTCTTACGCAAACACGACTGGGAAAACATCTTCACAGGACACAGGCGAGACCCCTCGGCGACCTCGTGTGGCAAGGCGACTACAGCACGCCCTATACCAGGTTTCTAATTATGTCAACAGGCTCAAGAATGCTACCGAAGATTCAATTTCATTACGTCTCCGGGGTCTCAGCAGTTTGTCCAGTGAATATCAAATTCCCGGAAAAAAAAACAACCCAGAGGCTGGAGTTTCAGCGGTCTGTTCGAATGCTCTTACTTCATAAAGACCGCAGCAACTCTCAAACAACGGAACTAAAATTAAAATTCATTCCGGCAATTTACCTTCCACCTGGAGCTTGTTGCCAGTGCTATGTGAGGCTCTGGGTGGTTTGGTGAAGTTGAGAAAAGCGCGGGAAGTTCGATTATGTGAAGAGGCGATGAAGGAGGAAGTAACAGAAGAAAAACTCTCGAGGTTCTGTGTCACAAATGGAGAGGAGTACGAGACTTTACGACTTTCACCGAGACAATGACCAGCAAACGTCTTACTTCTACGCAACCAAACCGCCGCTCCCCCTCAGTCTCAATTATCCTTCACCCCTATCAGCTCGGAAGGGTCGTGGACACGCAAACAGCTAAGCATCGTCTACCACTGGTCAGGATGTGCAGTTGTAGTCAGAAGCCTGAGTCACCCAAATCAAATGGTTACATCTCGACCCCCTGCCGTCCTCCCTCCATGATCGCCTGTCAATGAGTAAAAACAAACAAAATTCCCCCCCCCCCACGGTCACCAGGCACGACGTCTTGGTTAATTCTAGCAGTCTACCACACGATTGCGCCTGGACATCGTTTGAAGAGAGTAAACTTTTTTTTGTCCCTTACACTCGAAAGCTAGGGGAGAATTTGGACAGGGACTGCCTTCCCACGCATTGGGGGTAGGGGGAGGGGGTGTCTTCTGCATTCCTCGACGACGAGTCAAAGGCACGCAGTTGGGGGCGCAGAGGTGTGAGAGAGAGAGAGAGTGACGTATGAACCCGGCTTGGCCGCCAACAGGTCTTTGATGCATAATTAGGGAGGTCGGCTTGTTCCTGACAGCTTTCCTCCCACCTACCGTCACTACCCCTCCCCGTTAAGCGTCCCCCGCCCTCTTCCCAGTCGTGTACTGACCTCTCTGACCACGACCTGCAAGCAAAATAGTCTCTCTCTCTCTCAAACACACACACACGGTGTCTCCTATGTGGCAAATCTTTCCCTCATAAAACCCAGCGGTGAAGAAAAGCTAGTACAAAGCTGTCGCAATGCGCTTTCTTCAAGACCTAAACTGCCACCCGAACACAGAAGCGCAGCATGTGTGGTTCAGTTCTGCTCAATGTACAATAGACTGACTCAAGGATAAGGAACTTCTACCTAACCTGTCTGTCAATCATAATAAGATTCGACAGACGGGGCGAAAAAATACTTCTAAATAAAGCTTCCCCCCGGACGTCTTATGACAATAACGACAAAGTGACGAAGCAAGGTTTCGATCTGTAGTAGGAAAGACTTCCTGTATAAACACGACGCCTAGTTTGATATAGCGAAGGTGATGAACCAGGTAAAACACGCAGCGCGGGTAGCCAGCATTCCACCTGAGACCGCGCTGTTCTTTGTGTCACACATCGCGACCGGGGTGCGGAGGATGTGTGTGTGTGTTTGGTGGGGAGGGGGTTAAATTGGTGTTTTATGACAAGCGAGCAACTAAGGCTATATCACGGCAAGGCAGCCAGCCCTGTAAACAGGTGCCACATTCTGAGAATGAACAGCGCGCCCGAGACGAGATCTGAACCCAGGACAGCCAACCTTCACTGCACTTACCGTTGCGCCACCGGGCAGCCCGGGAGGATGGGGAGTGGGAGAATAATCAGGATGAAGTAACAGGCGGCGCATCGCCAGCCAAGCATGCGCGTTGCCATGGGTAACTCACCGCATGACGAGACTGCAGCTCGTGCTGTGACGACAGTCCGGAAGGGAGTGCCACTAAAACATACATCTATATACGATATTTTCATCGGCATGTCTCTGGACGAAAAAAAAAATAATAATAATCTTGTACAAGCCAGAACACGAATGATGGGCGAAAACGGTCGGAGGACGGTGCAAACGTCAGCTACACCGAAATCCTGAACAAATGAAGTCCATGCTTATTTGCTGCATAACTGCAAGTCTAAAGCAAACAAATAAACAATCCGTATTTGTTGCTGAAACCATAGCTGGTCCTCTCTGGGGAAACATTCACGTGTTCCCTTTCTGCCTCTAAAATAAGAATGAGAAAGTGCGCGCGATTGTTTGTGTATGATTCCGAATTGTATTATTTTTGGCACATGTAATAACCTGGGTGAATGCATTGGGAGGAACTTTTTTTTAAAATGGCAACCACACTATATAGCGGCTCCATGTCAGGAATATTCGCATTATGAAGGAATAAAGGATACGACAAAAACTACTGGCTGTGCCGGTCCAGTTATCCTCCTTCTAGCTCTCAGATGCAGGCACGCATAATTACATGATGCCCTAAAAATCGTGCGCTACCTGGACATGCCGAAAGTAACGGGTCTCGGTGTCTTACGGTACACAACACGAGCGCGGGTGCGGCCCACGGGATGACAACCTGACGAGATCATAATTATAAAAAAGTCGGTAGGTGCGCGCTTCAGGACGGCTTCTCGATCCGCTCTACTTGCGACAGAGACTAAATCGGAATCAAGACTCGTTAATAATTTGAGCTTTTATAGCCCGGTATTCCAGCCAAAGCCAGGCTCTCTGCGCATTCCAAACACAAAAGCACAAGCAGACAAAATTCCTGTGGTTCTGTTAAAAGGAATGCCAGGGTCATTCTTCTGCCGGATGACATTCATAGACCAAAATGTCAGTAAAACAGATCAACAGTCAATGGACTGGAGCAGAGTACATCAATAATCAAACACGTCGATCAAATCGGCAGGAGAATATCCAAGTGATCACAAAGCAGAAAATGCAGTAAAATGTTGAAACGCATGACTGGCTGGCACTGATGTAAAGTCCATCCCTGGGACGACTTGTAAAAATGAAGAAACAATGACATGGATGTGTTTACAGCTGCATGGGGTTAGTTTTAGAATCCCCGAAAAATAGCCGAATACTCGTTAGTGTCCGGTGGAGATACGAGACAAAAACATGCTTCAAAAACAGGAGTCCACACGAGGAAAGTATGGGCGGGACAAGAGAAAAACAAGAGAATGAGAATAAAACACACATTTTGCAGATCTGAAAGTAATCGCAATAGTGAATACTAAATAACTGCATCGACTCAGTTAACGAATTGCATTTCTCGTAGAAAAACGAGGGCATTTTACAATGACGTGGCCTATAACCTCATAGCGACAGTGGGCTGTCTCCACTGGCGTCACAGTTTACATCCCCATTTTTGTGATCCCCTTAATTTATTATGCAATCTCCCCCGCCGTCAAGCCTGGAAAGTAAATTACTTCTCACGTCACCATATCATGCCAGCACCACCGCCACCTCCGATGGTCCTATCGGTTCTTATTGCCAGAGCCCCACCTAGCAAACGCTACCTGCAGTGACACTAGCAGGGGGCGACCGCCACTTCGCCCAACCAGCTGAGCCCTGCGTACGAACAGGCAGAAGAATGCTGGGTGTGACTGGAGATTCTTTTTAAAGTGGTTTATTTAAACTCAGGGGCGTTTACTTGCTGGAAGTGTGAGACTGCGATACAAGGACACTACTCCTCACATTCCGCCAAGTGAAAGAAAAAAAGAAACCTGGTTACAGTGGCGGCAGCGGCGGTTAATTAAAAAAAAAAAAAATCAACTGTGGCAGGGGAGGCAAACTGTATGCAACCCGAACCCATAGTTAGTTCTCGTCTTCCCCGATGTTTAGCTTTAAGCCAGGTGTTTAGCTTCTTCCATGTTTAATTTTAAGTCAAGTGTTTAGCTTCTTCCTCCGTTTATAGTTTTAAGTCAGGTATTAAGCATTTCCTGCTGACACCCCGAAGAACCTAGAGAACTCTACGGTGAACTATCGACACCAGAGTTTATACAGGCGACACAGCTCCGTCAAAACAGGTGCGTCCGCATTCCGCTGAATTCACTGGATTTAAAAAAAAATAAAACTAAACGATCTGCCCCTCCCCCACCTCCCCTCCATACTTTTAGCAGACGACTAAACTTCACACATGTTCTTCTACCAACGATTCATTACAAACTAACTTACGTATATAGTCAACACATATCACCGATCCTTATGTAAGAAAAAATAACCATTCTGGACATCGAACTACGAAATCATTTTCTCTACAGTAAATGCACAGGTCACATCCAGTGGTCAACCTGATGACCCAAAGAGCGAGACACAGTATCTCATGCAGCTTCTTCAAGACCTGCGCACATCTAGTAACTTTACTGAGGCCGAGATATAGTACAGAATATAGACCTTTTCTCCCCTCCTGATATACACATTATATATACATATATATCACAAGTATTTATCGTGCCCAACTCCTATAAACCATCGGTAGCTGACTTTCATGACCTCACTTCGATCGATTGATCGATAAGCTAGTTGGATTTTTTTTTATTTAATAGACTTGTAGCAGCAACCGGAATTGCAGCCATGAGTTAAAGGCTTGCAGCATAAAAACGGGCCAATAAACTGACTGGCTATATATCAGACGATGAAGTTTATCTGTGAAAATCCCTAACCACCCGCACCAATACAAGTCAACAACGACTTTGCGTGGTCCGAAACTTTTCAGTGGTGCGCTGCGTTTGTCCGTCGCCAAGCAACCGAAGGTAAATGGAAATGGCACCGCAGGGACCATCAGAATCTGGCAAGGCAACCCCTGGCGCTCGAGGACCCCAAGCAGCCGCTGCCTGGTCCATCAACCTGTCTCGGAGACTAGTGGACAACGCATGCCAGCTGTGCCGGGGTGGAAGGGTGGTGGGGTGGGACTACTGAGGAACACGCGGCGAGGAACTGCCGTTAGCTCCGCGCTGCTTCAGTGGCTAAGGTTAGGTCGTCAGGTAAACAGCTGCATTCCCAGACAGTGTCAGGTATGGCCTTCACCGCCAGGAGACGTGGAATAATTACACTAGCACAACAGCTTGCATGTCACGGTGTGCACATTAGTCACGACCAGTATCAGCTTTATCTCGCCGCCTGACAGAGCGATCGAACAGTGCCAGTGTGACCCGATTACCACAGCTCACCCAGCAACTCAGCAAGAAGGTATTTCTGACGCTACCAACATCTGCAGCATGCTCTACGAAGACATTGATCAAACCAAACTTACTTCATCTGATATTAACTAACCTGTCTCTTTCTTCAAGCACACTGCTGGGTTGGTAAATGTACTACCGTGTTGCCAATGTCTGGGATAATACAGGCACGTTTGTTTGTCTTATAATACATTGTTAGTGCTGGACAACTGGATTTTCTCGTCCAAAGATCGTTAATCGAACACTAAGCGAGTGAGAAACGACACCTTACCTGAGCTGTTAATCTCCGCCAAACCGTATTTTTAAAAAATCCGCAACACTGCCACCTGTAGCAGAACAGCAGGCAGGTGAGTCAGGTGTCACGGCCACAACATCGGTGATCTCTTTGCTCTGCACTGTGTAGCGTGCGCATGTCAGGAGGGGGCGTCTGTCCCGTAAAGATCGTCGCTCGATCTCTCTCTCTCTCCACCAGCACGCGCCACGCGGACAACGCGACAAGCGTGGGGTCGCCCAGCCAGCCCTCGCCGCAGTGTCGGAGGGGCGCTGTCAACGGGACTCGGTGCGGCCGTGTTTGCGGTGCAGCGGCGCGCTGCAGCGACTGCCTCGCGCTGCACACAGAGTCCTCTCGCGATTTCAAAAAAAAAAACCCCACCTTTGATTACGTCCATGTGGTTGGGTTGCGGCCAAG
This sequence comes from Marisa cornuarietis, assembly GCA_004794655.1. Taxonomy (NCBI): domain Eukaryota; kingdom Metazoa; phylum Mollusca; class Gastropoda; order Architaenioglossa; family Ampullariidae; genus Marisa; species Marisa cornuarietis. The sequence goes on from SMMW01000575.1 coordinate 706,929, forward strand.
CTAAAACTGTCAAATGGCTGGCTGGGAACACCAAACTCTGGCTTAGACCCCTCCACCCACTCCTACCACACTCGTCCAAGGAGTCACGTGACGTTGTGGCGAGTTGCATGCATGAAAATGTTGTAAACCTCAACTCTAATGACCTCTCATTGGGCCGTTCAGGCAAAGGGTCAAGATTACAAACATTCTTTAGCAACTCTTCACCTTCCCACATTTGTTTGCTTCTTTTCCTTTTTGTTCACAAAAATTTGCACTGATGTGTCAACAATAAAAGACCTAATTTTCCAAACGTCGTTTTACTAGTTCATTTTCCACGAACCTTAATTTTTGTTGTTCCTGGTTTTATGTCTTCTTAATTGTCTGGTGCCAGTCCTTGGCTGCAGAGCACAAGCATCAGAACACGCAGATACTGTGTGCGTCGTGCGCCAGGTTGTTGACGATGTCGCTCACCATGTGTGTGTGTGTGTATGTGTGCGTGCACCTACACCTCGCCTGCATCACCGGTCCCAGGCAAGAGGGGCTGACACGACCTGTCATCATGATCGAACACTTGTCGCGCATTTCTCGGCTCTGGGTCAACTCGACCGTAAAAAATTCCTGACCGTCTTTATTTTTTTGGGGCAATAAAAACATATCTTTGATACATCCATCGGACTACGTGCAGCAGGTAGCTTTACGATGCGCTGGGTAGCGCAGGGGTAGCACAGGAGGAGTCGGGGTGTCTCTGAGACTGTGTCAGCCGGATAAAGCTCTCAAACTCACTTCGCAGCAGTGTAGACCCTTCACCGTGTGCTCAGGTAATGCAACAATGGGGAGAAATTTCGCAGGCCGGCTGACAGGTTGTATTTCCACCCTTTATCCTTAGCGACAAAGTTGGGTAATCTTTGTACTCACGATACCGAACCGCCTACCTACTCTATTGAAATATTTTAGACTGTTAAGGTGAGACAACCCTCCCTCAATGCCTTGACAACAATACAACTATTCGAGAGACTTAATATCCTTCTATACTGGAAAATATAGACAAACTTTTGACCAAAGTTTTTATTTAATCGTCCTGTATAAACTTTAAGTGGCAAGCGTAATGTTAGGTTGTCTTTAACATCTTTTTTTTTACAAAACGGTCGCATAAAAAATGCCACTCACATACTTGACTATTATGCGTGCAGAAAGAAATGCTTTGTGCATCAAGTCTTCCGCCGCGCACATAACAAATAGTGCACACAACAAAATTCCATTTTCAAGTGGTGCCGTCCATAAATTATCTAGTTCATTATTCTTAAAAACTCTTGACTACATTCAAGTTCATCAAAGTCTCAACCACCCCACCCCACAAGCACTCCACTCCCACCTGTGCGTCACGTAGTCGGTCAATACCTCTGACGTTCACGACTCAAAGTGAGCTCCTCGCCCGCCTCTCAAATTTACGGCAGGAGGCGCTCTGATCTCTCGCATACCCGTGCAATGAGACACATGGGCGGTCGGAATGGGATGGTGACTAGCCATCAGCACACCCATTGCTTGCCGTCACACAGTGCATCTCCACAAAGCGCTACAATCCTGTGTCATGACCTGTATCCCATGTAGCAACTCTCCGGATTCCTCGACCTGGAACGTCAATATGATCACTGTTAACCTCTTCCCATCCTCCCCAAAAATGACAATGAGAAAACACCCCTCCCCCCTACGTCCACACGCGAAAAACATGCTTAAAAACAATTCTTTCTTCACCTTGACAGTCATCTCCACTAGCTTGTTGGCTACTCACGTGAACAAATAAAACACTCACAGAAAACATGCGAGTGCCCCAAGACAAGATCTGCCAGCCATCATATTATGCTGTCTATGCTAATAGCAAGCCACAATGAGGTGAGCTGCATGGTCGTTAGACTAAAGCGACTTCTAGTATCGGGTTACATGCGTGCGAACACCTGTAACGGTGAATCATCATGCCGTGTCCATCAGCTACACACATCTGGGGCCGTAGTTATGAAGAATAGGTAGTTTTTACCTCAGGGATCAGAAGCATGGTGGGGGTAAACAAGCCCAGACCGCTGAGGTCGGCCGATAATCTCGAGATCCCCGTACAGTTTACAGCTACAGACTTCATATAGGGCTGTGAGTAACACGTAGAGGAAACACTAGCCCGGATGTTCTGGTGCGCCTCTTGTGTCCTGTAGAACTTTGTGTTCAGAGAATGTTACATCAGAGACGAAAGATAACTAAGAACAGACGAAAGCCAACGAGGGCGGTGGGGCTGATGACTGGAAGGTTCAAGGAGGCCATAACTGTCCTCAGGGTAGAGTGCATGCTTCATTACTGATGTCTCTGGTCCAAGTCCATGCAACAAGATAAATCTACAAGTAAAATCCTACCTGTGAAGAACACATGCAAGGTCTAGCTCCTGAGGACTCTGTACGCTTGCAAACATCACAAATTAAACCCCACAATTAAGCCGCCCAGGCTTATGTACCTGTCACTGCTGTAGCAAGCACATCTGAGCGGTGTATGGTACACGCAAGTCCCTCCAACGCCTTCCTCGCCCCTCCAGGCAGTCTTGTAACCGCTAGATCAAATCCCGTGCATTGGAAATGATGAATTCGAGAACTCTGATACTAGATAAAACATATGTTATGAACACTGCTTTCTCAACACTGCTGGTCTAGCATTTTGAATGACTGACCTGGGTGGGATAAAAGGCCTTCCTTTTTTTTTTGCGGTGGTGGTGGTGGTAGTGGGGAGAGGAGTAGCTGAAGGCCCCACAACTCGTACCTCTGTATTCAAAGGCACGGGGTGCCACATTCAGAGGGCTCCGAAAGGTGCAAGTTTATTCTTTATATTATTCCATTCAGGCCGGGTCAGATACAAGTTTCTCGGCGAATAAAAGACCGGAAATCGTGTGCCTGGTAAACAAAACCTACTGTGACGTCATCAGCCCTTTTGAAAGCCAGTGAGCGCACTCAATACAGCCTTCATGAAACCCCTGCTGACAGTTGTTATCGATACAATACAAGAAGTCGTCTCCTTCGTCTGCACGCGCCTCACTCGTGCACAAGCAAACCCACTCACTCACTGACGCACGCACATGCACACCCACACGGGCCCATGCGTGCACAGAGAATATCGCCCTACAAACATTTGAGCAAGATGAGACAGTTATATTATAAAAAAAAAAAATAAATGCCAAACTTGGACCCACGTTCGTCCACGTTTGTTCGGTGAAATAAAAAAAGACCGTAGGCCAGAGACAAGATAAAGGCGTTAAACTGTTGTAGTGATACGAAGTTGGCCTGGGGTATTCGTACAAATGTTTACAGTTTACACCTTTCAGGGCGGACGGTGCATTACGGGTGGGTGAGCGGGATGGGGTGGTGGAGAACAACGAAGAGAGAAACGCTCAGACCAGTCACGCACGACAGCCTTTCATTAACTCACAACAATGAGCATCGCCTCCTTCCATCTTCTGACCTCGTGTGCCGAGTGAGAGCTTAGCCAGGGGCTGGATACAGCGGAGGCCGAAAGCTAGATGACTAACTCTTATCAGTCTGCTTATAAAAGTCCGCACAGCGTTAACGTTAACCATTGCAGTGTCAGGCCGAGACGAACACTTTACAGGTCAAAGGTTACAATGCCTCCGCTGCATTTTAACCGACACATCGCTTTCATATCCTATTTAAGAAATAGATCGGTAGCTGTAATAGTTTAATCCTTAATTTTTTGGCAGGTGGGGGGGGGGGAAGGGAGTCAGGAAGGAAAGAGATCAGTTCTGACAGAGAGCTATGCAGTGCTAGGTATCAGCGAATAGAAGCAGTCACGTGATAGAAAGGACAGAAAATCATTGGTTCAGATAGGGTAGGCACATTACGACCATACGAGCGTGCCTGACATGAAAAACACAGGATCGTGCTTGCACACAATTTCAAATGCCTGAAGCATTTTTGTTTTTATTGCAAAGCAGGGTAGTAAAAATAAATGACATAAGATCGAGCCAAAAATAAGCAGTTAACAAGCCCAAGGGGCTAGAACAAAGACAATAATAAAAACTGGAAACAAATCGAGAGAAGTGAGAAAAGCTGCTACTGGAGTTTTTTTTGTTTTTTTTTTACAAAAATAAGACGACGAGAGTAAGAGACAAGAAAAATGTGAAAACGAGACGAGCTTATAAAAATTACTTTTTTTAAAAAAGAAACAGCAGAAGCAAAATATAAACAGTGACTGGGTTTGTACAAGTTAGGGTCCGTTAACATTAACCAGTTTCCAAAAGAAGAGATAAAAGGCACGTATGCCTAAAGGGAGGTAAGTGAAAAAAACGGTTGTATGAAATATCATAAAATGTCAAGTGAACTCACAAGCAATCTCCTTTAGAGTGGATTTTTTGAGTTTAGGCAAACTATAAAGGTGTCAAAATCAAAAATCGTGCAGGGAGCTCACATTGACATTCAACCCTGACAGATGGTGAACCGAGGCTCACACTTTCATGAACAAGAGAGAGAGGGGGGGGGGATCTTTCGAATTCCATCTTTCACCAAGGTTCGCCTTCAAGTAAACATATAGAATGGTTTGTATGACTGCCAAGCACAGTGTCACACGTCTCATTAATAATGCGTGGAGAATGCAGGTGTCAAGGGTGAGAATGACAGAGCGCGACATCAGCCCCCAGCTTTTTCTTTAAAAAAAAAAAATTGTTTACGAAGCGCAGGAAGGGAGTGTAGACGCTCCAAGCCAAGTCTTGTGGGGGCGACAAAGAAAAGGTGACGAGAAAGTAGGAGTTAACGGTATAAACCTCTTCAGACATCCTAGGGGGGACGGGGCTTTATTTCCTCCCGACTACGATAATCTCAGTTGTCTGATCCCGCAAGTTGATCATTTTTCTTATTCGCTTGTTAATAGTTTTATCCCCCTAAAACTTTTCTATTTTTAAGCGATGTATTGTTAATCTTTTATTATGTGAATTATCAGGGTTTTTTGACCATGTTAGTGACTTTTTACGCCATCCGCCATGTACATAAACGTGTGTGTGTGTGTGTGTGATTTAAATAATTTAACTAGTGCGTATATAAATAATTATATAATTTAACTAGTGACCACAAAGGCTGCAAACTTTAAAAAATAATCAGGTCCGTGCGGTCATTTTCTCGCTTTGTGCCTTCCTACGTGGTTTCTACTCTCTGTGTGTGTGTGTGTGAGAGAGAGAGAACGTGTGACTGCGTGCGTACATGAGGTAGTGGTAGTAGCAGCGCTCGGGTAAGGTGCTGATCACCCAGTAAGCGAGGACCGGTCATCACTGGCTCAGATCTCAGTCCTCATTTCTATCTCACCGTCGTGTGGTCTCCATGGCTGACATCGTAAACTACCCTCCACACACGAAATGCGAGATAACGGCCGTTGTAACATAGTTGCCCCCCCCCCAACTCATACAACTAATACGCGTAGCCCCCCTTAACAAATCAATGCTCGATTATCGATCCTTTCAGTTCCTTCAAACCCTTTCAGCTTGTTTGTTTATGAGGCGCTGGAAGGGACTGTGAACGAGGATAAGTCAAGCTCCATTCAGACTCCCAAACCCTCGACCACTGCCTTCACCAAGGCATAACCCTAACTTCAAACCCGCCAGCAGTTTGAAAAAACTGATCCTTTTTTTCGGTCAGCAGCAGATCTGTCAACAATAAGCTAGAGAACAAGTCCCCCACAAGTACCCGACGCGAGCAAGACCGAGCGTTGACGAGCGGTTTCCGGTACTCAGAGCTATAAGCGGTAATAAATGGGTGAATAGGAGAGGACGCATTCCAATCTTATCCCAGCCCCACGAACCCCATTTGCGCAATCAATCAGCTTAGAAGCAATCAGTTTTAAGTCTGGAGGTGAACTTCCAAACCGGTTCTCACCATTGATCTTTAGAAAGCAAAAGGGGGTATCGGGGTTAGGGAGTGTGTGTGTGTGTGTGTAGGGGGGAGCCTATGTTACCCCGGTTGCAAGCAGTCTGTCAAAACACCATCGTATTGGTCTGTGAATATATTTTTTAAAAGTGTATAAAACTTGCACTCTCTCTCTCCCCCCCCCCTTACTCTCGGAACAGCTTTCGTCACCAGACAGCGAGGGCGAGGTACAGTCAACAACTTAGGCTAACACTGTCGGTCGATGCGCGTAAACTGTTGAAAAAACTCTTTGCTCTGTCAACAACAAGGATACGAATGTTTTAATGCAAGCTGACATTACAATTTCTTACCAGAACCCATCTCACCTCGCTAGAAAGTTTGCGAATGGGGGTGTGGAGGGGTATGAGGAGGTGGGTGTGGGGAACTTGAAGGAAAGGGGGATTAAGATTCATTACCGATGACTCATCAACTGGCACGAGACACCAGTAGACAGCATTTCACAGATGAAGGTAGACACAAACTGGCCCACGGGGGCAAAAACGTATGTTCGTGTGTGTGTGTGTGTGCAAGAAGAGACAGAGCAAGTGATCGAGTGAAAAGGGGAAAAAAATTGAGGGCTGTGTTGTGACAGTGAAAAAGACGGATCCAGTATCCTACCCTCCACCATTCCACACTTCTTTCACACAGTCACACAGAAGAAGAGAAGAAAGCTCGGTGACCATACTTGTCTCCAGTGGTTTTTGGTCTTTCAAGCTCAGCAGCAAGAGTGGCTTGCTTCCGAGTCAGATTAAAGTCATTCCACGGATGCACGAGAGGCAGCTACACACAGAGAGGGGCCTTTGTTGCAGCTTAGGTCAAGACCGAGGACAATTTGTGTTACGACAACAACACAGGCCTGCATGCATGCCTAGCACCCCCCTCCCAGCCAACCCCAGTCCTCTGCTCAACCATTGACAGCAGTCTGTCGAGTGGCTCCCCGTGTTATGCTATCCGCTCTCCTGTTATCAGCCAAAACCGCGGACACTGCATGCTACCGAAAACAAACAAAGAAACAAAACAACAACAACAACAACAACAAAAACGGGATAAAAACAAACTAACAAAATCCGACAGACCTGATATTTTGTAATGTGTGTGGGGACGTTGGCGTGACATGCAACTAAAAAAATAAATAAAAAGCTGTACATACGTTCCGCAGTCGTTTGTCTTGCTCCTCCTTAAGGTGGTCTGACCTGAAAACATAAACCATCATCATCATCATCATGTATATAAACGAACGTGAGGGACAGCACAAAGATCATGAAGGACTTGGGGCATAAAACTTATAAAAATATCGGACATATCTCCAAGTGCACGTGCACGCTCTTGGACACGCAAGTCGATATCAGAGAAATTGTCGTCTGCCTTTAGTCCGCGGTGCGGGGCCCAGACGCGACCATTAGCTAAACTTGGATAATGATGTCAGAGTCGGTTGATTAACAGTTTCTTGCCGCTATTTTCTGGTTTACAAAAAATAAATTTATGTCTTTATGCTTGGCTGCGAGCGCCTAAACTACGCCGCTTGGGACCATGGGTTCAGTAAAGGGACATAAGAAGATAACAAATGACATGTAGTTATTCCCAAATCAAGGATATTACTCTCGAAATTTCTGGAATAATTTGTTCCTACGTCACGCAGAAAATAACTGTTCGCGGCAATGCGTTAGAGAAAGGGTGGAGGGTGGGTGGGCCTGCATCGCTCCTTTGCTTTGCAGATGGTATCATGAAAATTACCAGCCTGGCTATCACTGTCATCAGCTAGTATGCAGACACGAACACACAGAGTTGAAGTCGGTGGAACTGGTGAGACTAATGTTTCGTTGAAACTTTTAGGGTGGCCTTGCAAGGTTTCAATGGCTGTCTTCAAATCTCGGTGAAATGTGGACGGAATTTTCGCTTCAGAAAAACATTCGTGCTTGCCCTGCCCCTTCATTTCCAGACTTCACGGGTCTGTATGATCTAAACCTTTAGGTAGGATTAATCCTTTTTTTCAGTATGTGGACAGGGGTGGCTGAACCACGCAAGCCCGCCTTATTCACGGCATCCACAGTTGCCTAAAGCGCGCGCCTAACATGGCTGACTTTCTTCCGATGAATTATTCTCAAGCTGTACTCACGTGACTACTAATTTTATGCTAACTGTATATCTCGACCGTTCATCTCTTTCCTGCTTTCCTTTGTGTCATTCTCACGCCATCTTCGCAACTTGACGTGCCCCCTCCCCCCCCCCCTTATCAGTGAGGGTGATCGGGGCACATCGAACTCTTCCGCTGTCCTCGTAGTCTCGACTGGCCCGCTGTTGCCCCTGCAGTGTCACCTAGCTCGTTGCCCCTGCCAGCTCGACAGATCCCGTGCAACTGAGCCCATGTTTAAACTGGTGCACGCGCCCGTCACCGAGGCTTTATCTCCCTGCATGACAGAACCTTAGTTTGGGAAAGGCCCTCGGCTCAAGCTCCACGCAGCGACCTGCTTATTACTTCAGGAACTCTATTAAACTCAGTAGCTCAGTCTGGCACCTCTTTATCTTAAAAATATTAAAGCTGTATCATTCTAGCACTAAAATACACGATTGCGAACGTAAACGATCTCGTCGATGGCGCACCAACAAGTTATAATTAAATAAATAAATGACAGACAGGCTGCAAAAACGCATGTTGATATATACATGGGGCTGCACACTGCCTAGTGCAGTGGTCAATGTTATACGAGAAAGGGGCAGAAACCGAACTCGTGCACAGTGGTAACCACCAGTGCAAATTCGTTCAACTCCGCGGGAGGTCAACTCCCATGGACGCTGCGGTGGGCACGTCGCCCAAATTCCAGAATGATGACCCAATAGCGTGCAGCGGAAAGGTCTTTAAAAAAACAAAAGGAAGGGAAAAAAGAAACTTTCTAGTGAGGGCGCAGCCAGGGTGGCCTTGGCGTTCTGTTTGAGCTTTGCAGTGAGTCCGGATCGATCTCATTTGGGCAACACTTGAAGGGAGCTTTGTTTTCCTTTCAAGCTGCCGGTGGCTCAAAAGTAGTATCCAAGTGTTGTGAGCTGCCCCTCTTTCCTGTTTTTTTTTTCAAGTTCTCCATGTGACCGTTCTAAATTGCCGCCAACTGAAAGCTCTGTAAACATGACATGTATGGAGAGTGACCTCTTTAGTTTCATTACTGGACGTCATCATTCATCTATTGACTGACATCAACGGTTGTCGCGTGGAGGGCGGAAGGTCCTGGACAGACACAACGGCTGACACGGCTCGCCTGTCCTTAACGTCGGTGAACATGTTCTGGAATGACCAGTCCATCTTTTTATGTTCGACTGCCCGTTCTCTGTCCGCCTTTGGATCGCCCCTCTTCCAAGGTTCCACCTAAAGGACGATCTTGCTGATGGAGGGTTTGTGGTCCTTGATAGTGACGACCGTTGGTCGTGGTCATGTGTTCCATGTAGGAAAGTCTGAGCGGTTTTTGAATGCTGGTTTTTCTTTCTGTATCAGCAAGCAGCGTACACCTCTTGCGGGATGATAACTACGAGCAGGTTGTACTATGTAGTTGTAAGGGCAAAAGGTAAAGATCGTCCCCTGACCTTTTCAGTCTGTAGTTTTCAGAGAGCCTGATGGTACTGCTGTGTCAAATCCTTTCCAGTTTGGCAATTCCTGGCGCTCTTGCAGTTTTGCCTTGTAGCTGTCATCTTTAAACCTGGCGGTTCCCAAGTATTTCAAAATGTTCTTCTCTTCGAGTGTGCTCTGTAAATAAAGTCTGTTTTGCTGTCGCTTTGGTGTTAACCATGACATTGCTCTTGTCAGTAACGCAATGTATATACATATATATATACCTCTACAGTTCTTTCACTGGACAAGGGTAAAACGTTGTATATACAGCCACCTCGTACTTCAATCACGCCGCTGCCTAAAACTGCTCTCCAATTCAATTGCTGGATCCAGAAGTATATATATATATATCCTGTAACAACGTATATAGTTTGATGCCTGCACTAGGTACATATGTGATAATAAACATCCGTACCACAACAACAGTCTGTTCGCGGATGAGAGGAAACCCTTCTTGACATGGAGTTCCAACGTTTACCTAACACATCGTGAAATATTTAAGCCACGCTTTTACAAAAATTACAAGGGAAAAGAAAAAAAATCAGAAAATCTATCCGAAAATGCAGAAAATTAAGGAAAAAGCTGATGTCAGCATATTTCCAAATAAATCATAGAGTAAGCTTTCTATCCTTGCATTCTCTGTACACGAAGGTTACGAGACTTTACGGCCGCCTCGTAAAAATGGTGAAGTGTTGGATTTCAATAATACTCTGCATAGTCAACACAAGCTGGTTCATTACTGGCGTCGGCTTGCACCATAAAGTAGTTACGAGTGTAAATGTTCAGCTAAACAAAACTGACAAGCCTAAAGACAAGTAGGCTCTGAAGACGATTTAATGAGAGACCGCACGGCGCCATAGCACGTGGCAACAACTGTCCTCTCAATGCCAACCCAAAGCCATATACGCAGATGTTTCGAAAAAAAACCAGTGTATCTTTTCACCACCGTCTTACACAACCTTCAAAATGTTTCCAATATTGCCATATTACACGTATTTCTCAACTGCTTTGGTGGATAATAAAGTTTATTGTTGTTTTAGTTGTTGTAACATGGAAATATGACAGACAGATGGATATTAAAGGAAAAGTCGAGTGCAACATTTTTTTCTTTATGATCGGGTTAAGTTCATTTTAAAATAATAATTCCCAAAATATGAGTCCATAACTATGCTTAATTTAAAAGATATAAGCCTTCTAACATCGACATTCTCGCCTTTCACTAGGAAAGGGGGAAAATTATTCTCCTATACTGAAGAGTTCTCTTACTCGCCTGAGTATTTGTAACAGCGAGTGTGCATGTCTTCAAGTCAAATGAAGAAACATCGCTCAGGTTGTCGTGTTCAAGAACCGATTTTTAACCCAAGAAAATGAAACAGCTGAATTTGGAACACAGCCATACAAATTTGAACTTTATTTAGAAGCTTCCATTGAAGTTAAAAATAATAATCCAAACTGAATTAATTTGACAGACTGGTAAGTCGATCTTCTCCATATCAACATTTAATGGGCAACAATCCAGCCTATGTTGTATTATTATTCATTGTCTGTTACTGATTGGGGGTATTTGAGTTAAATTTCCCATGTGTATTATTGTTAATAAAATATAAACATATTTTAAATGTGTTTGTCTAAGATGATGGTTAGTTTCAAGCATTGATTTTTATTACAACTGTTGATAAGGACTTTTTTAACAATTAAAAATACGATGATAGTTTGAAACATATTTATCGATGTAAAAACTTATTTCTTCCTCATTTAGCCGTATGCAAAATTTTCTATTTACTTACTGATACTCGCACGTGTTCCCCTTTAAGCTCCTTATATCACCCTCAATTTTTTTTCTTTTAGCTGTTTCCATCAATGGTGCCCTCACACTGTCAGCTGTTGTTAGCCTTATGTTGGATAAAGATACGACTGATGATGATGTGTTTGTGACTGTCACACGATGTTACTTGTAGACCAGATGGTGTAGAAACTGTCGATGTTGCATATCTGGTGCTTGATCTACCAGCAGTCGTAGTTGGTTTTAACATCTCGTGCTGTTGTATAGTAAGCACTACTGTAGGAATAAGATTTCTTCGGTTTACTGAAAGTCGAAGACTTGCTTATACTGTGTAAGTGACTGGATAACAATCGATTTTCAAATGTTTTGAGCAAATTCTTGAGTGCGGTGTGGGGAGGAAGTTCGCAGGGCACGTTTGAACAAAGCAGAGACCTGTATATATCTCTGAACAAAGTTAATCCACTGGCGTTTGCTGACATTATCTTTAGGTTTCCTTCATGAGTACAAACTAACTCCACTCCATCTGGCTGTCGAAGAGAACATTCATCAATAGTACAATGTGTCCTGGTCAGGTTTTCTTTTGTCTTTTTTTATACCGAAGATTGCATCTCTTGGAATTTAGCTCGTGCAGACGATGCTATTATTAGAAATATTTCCCCTTTGTCACTTCCTGTTTTCTCGATAAATCCAGGTGTGCTAAAGAGAAAAATATTAACATAAAATGCCTCTTTGTCAAAAAAACACCACCGGAATATGTTTTTGTGATACTTTATGCTCTCCTTCCAGCGACTTTTGCTGAGTATTTTAGTTCGCCTTTAAGACAGTACTGTGAATCCATGCATCTTTCTACTTACTACCATCACCCACCGTAGCTGTCCCTTTGCCTGCTGTCGGCTATTTTGCTGCAAACCATCCTGTACAATAGTCCCCTATCTGTACTCTGCAGAAAGCTATTTTGCTGCAAACCACTTTCATGTGCCGGTGTTTTCTGTCTGCGCTCTTGCGTCTGATGCATAGGACCAGAGACACCACACCTCTAAGAACGTGACCAACTGACATTTTATGTCCCACGCTATCTTAATCACTGCCGAGGGGCTTCTAGACAGCAGCTGGGGGGGGGGGACGGTAGGGGCTGGGGGGATGAACGATCTTCAATCTACACGCGTACCTCTAGGCGATTCTAACTTCGCTTGCCGATCAAAGAATAAAAACTCGATCTTCTTTTTGATTACATTAAGCAATTTATAGCAGGCCGAGCAGGATCGGCAACATCTCTCCTCCCCTCAACGCCCCTCAACCCAGCAAAATAGCAACAGTAACACGGCGGTAAGCCTTTGTACAAAAAGTGTACTGTCGCTTATCTCTTTAAGTTTTCATCATAATAAGAAGTCTTGTGCTAAATGTCTCTCTTATATTTGGGTAGAGGAGGTAAGATGGTATCCTGGCTGTGCACTGGTAACCAATGGGGCGTAACGTGACGTTAGAGCGATTAAAAACCTGACAGTCGAGGGGTTACTAAGAAGCTATTTTCTTCTCTCTTCACGGACAGCAAAGAGCAAAAGATTCCTGCAGATTCTTAAAAAAAAGTATAAAAACGCTTTGCAGATATCACTCGGTCCCTTGGGTATAGTTTGTGGAGGCTAGCGAGAAATGCACACATTAAAATAAGGACCACAGAGTTATGTCTCGTGTTTAAGACCATTTTCACTCTCAGTATTTATTAATTGTCCCCTCTTCTTTCAAATTGTGTGAAGTCCTTACCACAAATAATACGTTCGGACTCGACAGGTTGTCAACATGCTAAGAACCCAGACAGGTAGGTCATGTTGACTCGTTCACTACTTAATGCAACAGACATGATTAGACAAGTGTTCCAAGGTAAATCCAGACTAGAAAATTCCATAATCCGGAAAACACAACAGCCCCTTATAGCCCTACTTGTGACCCACACCAAAGGCGTCACTGTATTAGCATTCATCACCCTGTGCTTACTGTCTCCATTTATATCAGACATAAAAGAGATTTTAACTGCTGACCTTGCCATCGTGTTTAACTTTAACAATAAAAAAGGTTTAGAAGCGCCAAAGGCAGCAAAGTCTCTCAAGTCCAAGCTAGTTTCTTCACACAAAAGTCTGTGTTTGCTCCCGTCAGCAAACAAAGGAGTTCTTGTTCAAGAACTCGAAGATCCCCATAGAAACAGATGCATGCCCATCAAAGATACTAAATACTATTACTGTTTGTTGCGATGGTGACTAGACCAGCAACAGTTTTAGTTTGTCTCTCCACGGACTTGTATTATCTATACACGTCCGGGGTATCTCTGCTGATCGCACCTCCTTACAGCTGCTGTCTAGCAACAAGCACCACGTGTGGTTAGAACGAGAACTCAGCCCAATGGATGGAGCACCAAGATCCGCTGTCGAAGACGCTACCCAGCTCAATACCCGTCTAATGAAGCTTACTTCCTGCACATGAACCCAGCCGTTGAACGGCTACATGACCCTTTACCGAGCTGGAGAAGGTAGGCTGCAAGGAAGAGGAGATGGAGACCGCCGTCGCAATAAAAAAAAAAAAGAACCCCTCGACTCGATGGTTTCGAACAAGTCACTCCCTAACTACTTCATGAAGGTCCGTGTTCTAACGACCGTAAAGTCCTGCGGACTACCTTCACCTTCCCCCCCCCAAAAAAAAAAGACAGGTGAATTACAAATATTTTCTTTTATGTACTTTATCTCGTCGTTTGTTAGTGAAAATTGCAGCAGAAATTCTTCCTTACTTAGCTCATTTGCTCATCTCCTGTTCAAAACTCGCTACAATTCGTCAAAACTATTTTACAGCAAAGACTCTTGATGACCTTTTTGCCAAACACTCTTCCAAATCAATCTTGGCATATGTAAAGTCCATTCAGATTTTTACCTGATATGATAGAACTTATATGTTTTAAAAACTGTTATTTTGTAAAACTAAGAAAAGAGAAATCTATAGACTTGTACAATTACTTTATATCAACCTTTGAATAGTCATGTACATTGTTTTTGCCATGAGATAGCCATAGTTGCTGACTTGGCATAAAACAACAACTAACTCCTTACTTAGCTTGCGAGACCAAAGGAATGCAGGTAAAATGTATGAATCGTGCAGTTCGCTTAGGTTTACCGTGTCGTTGTTACAACATATAAGTGTTGAAGTATCAGCAGATGTGCCCGTTAATTGGCCGCCGGGAAGGGGAATTTTTCGCTGAAGGGCGGACGTAAAAAAACCCTAGCCGTTATAAAAACCGACGGTTACAACAGGCACGTAGACGTTGTGGCAGCGCATGAAAATGTCGTCGTGCCGCACAGCGCCAGGAAGACACAAAGATTTGTATCAAAGCGCTGCGTAAAAATCAAATCATAAAATCAACCAGACGTAAAAAAATTATAAAAAACTGGTGAGACAACATCTACTACAAAAGATGAGTAAGACCGACATGGTTTATGCATAAAAGCTGGACAACTGCCAGCTAACGGCGTCTATAAAGAGTTGCACGACTTACTGTCAAGCGCGATGAACAAGACATTAGTTTTTTGTCATTCCGCAGATGGAAGACAGAAGTTTTATCCTGTTTATTAAGCATTATCCTCTGACAATGATTTTTGTTGTTGTTGTTGAAAACTAAAAGGTAAAGATAATCGCAAGACCTTGCTGTGCTTGGAGAGGGGGGCTTTAGGGAACATACTAGTGGCCACCCTAGCTAAACTGATAAGTTTTTAATCTTCCTTTCTCTTTTCTATGCTTCACTTTAGGGATGTGGATGGGTGAGGGATGGTAAAACGGTGAAGAGAACTTTAAGAACGATCCACTACCACTCTCTGCTAAGGTTTCAGTGATGAGCTCCGACAACTAGTGAGGATCCAATACCCACGTAATACAAAACTTCTGCTCACTGTCAAGTCCATAATCTAACTTGAAGACGAAGATTTTTTTTTTTAAATGCCGAAAACACACACCAGAATGCAATCTAAGCCCACCCAACCTTTGCCTGCAAAGCCCCGAGTTTAATTTAGAGGATCCGTTCAGCACAGCTCAAAAGCTGTCAGACTGGGTGATTCATGCGCTACACGCGCACTGCAGTCCGTCGACCGTTTTTCCCGGCTTTTGTCTGGCCTGCCTTGCACTCTCCACATCCTTGCACCTTTTCCCTTCACCTTTGGGAAGCGGATGGCCGAATCATTAAAGCACTATTGTCTGAACCGAAAGTGATGCCAGTTCGATGCCCGTGTCGCGCAACAACTTTCGTCCTGTCGACCCAGCTGTCGGGAATGGGTACCTGACTCCACAGAGAGCTGTGGAAGGCAGCGAGGGACACAAGAAAGACATTTACCTCCTGTTTCGTCCTTGCATCTCCTCCGTTTCCACCCCCACCCCCTGCACGTGCAGGTGAACGTTCCGCTCACGCACTCAATCTCTCCGAGCCGAGACCGCCATGAACATAGAGCATAACCATGTTGGTCCACAATCATCGCACAACCGCCCTATTCTCTTTCACATTTTATCTCGTCTGCTACCACTCTTTGCCATGCCCCGCGCCATATTATGATCTCGACGGGGCTGGCGAAATGATTGTCTTTTGTTGACAGTCCTTCCGATAAGGGCCCGGACTTGATGAATTGGCGCTAAAAATTCCATCGCGTGCCTCGGTTGCTCTAACCAGCGCGCGCCTGTTGGCGTAACAGCTTGATAAAGTCCTTTCTGTGGACCCTCGCCAGCCGCCACTTTGTTCTCCCTTCCCTGACCTGCCACCATTGTCCAGCCCTTGACAGTGAGTGTGTTTTGGGGGCCTTGAGTATCAGACTTGGGTACAGTTACCTTTAGAATGTTCAGGTCAGTGCTGTGCTTACCGACGGCGCCTAAGTTACCACGACTTTTGAAATAATTTTTACACTTAGCACCAGCGTGAAGATAATCCTGTCTTCTGTGTACAATCAGTAATAAGGAAGAGCAGAAAAACCCGGTAATAAGTAAGCCCGGCACGTCCTCAAGCAACGAACCACGCGCTGTCGTCACGTGATGGTGTCATTATACTAAGACAAGCGCACAGAGCCCATGATGAGTTAATATGAGCTGGGTGAGACTGGATCCGAAAGGCTCAATAAATAATTTCTTTAACTGCAATAATAAGCAAATCCTGTAATTAAAGAAGGAAGGAGGGAGAGACTGAGGGTGGGGGTGGGGGTCATGCTGATAAAAGATTGGCTCAAAACTAAATATGATCTGAAGTACCGAGTGACTTGGACTAAATTATCTCCAAGGCAAATGAGGTCCACGTGCATCAGACTGCACACAGAGCCAAGTATTAATCTGCGTGTCGTATGGAGGTGCACGAAGGACCACAAATTCATTTCTCGCTACCAAGAGGGTTAAATGTGTCCCGGCGTCTGCGTTTTCTTACCCGCATACTCAGTGAGTTGTCTCGCAAATTAAAGAGAAGAAAAACAGTCCAACACCCGAGTGGTGGTTATGGTACGTAAATGAAAAACGTTGACGCAAACCTAATACACAAAATATACCTTTGTGTTGTTTAGATGGGTGGATAGAGACCAGGAGCCAGTTGCACAACACATTTCTAAACCTTAAAACTGTTCTAAGGAAGCAAAATCTCTTCTTAGCCATTTTGGTGCATTGCAGAAAAACATACCAAAAAATTGTACTGACAGGACGGAAAGTCAGACTTAAACAACTTTATCTTACTTAAAGCAGTTTCAGTTTTAAAAATTCTAAAATTGTGGTGTGCACTTCAAACTAATTATCTAAATAGAGTTATGGCCTAAAAGTGTTTAAAATTAGAAATGAGTTGTGCAACTGGCCCCTGACAGGTAAACAGGTGTTAGCCACCTGGGCCCATATCCGGTCCCCTCAGAAACTAGAGTGAACCCAGTGAACGTCAAATAAAAAAAAAGGGGGGTGGTTCGGGACAGGTAAATAGACAGTTATGTTCAGAAACTAGAGCGGTCTACTGACCAGCCTTCGCAACTTACAGGTAAACAACTGAGCCTAGTTGTTCACTGTAATCGTTCCTCAAATGCATCGACCACTGTGACTGTAAACAGGCTCATCTGTGAGTAATTACTGTAATCGTTTTATATATATATATAGGGCTTCTTTTTAAAGAAAGAATGGATTGTTTTTCTCAAGATATTCATTACAACCATTCTCAAACTTCCACGTGTTGAACAGCGACAACCGTTTTGTGGAATATCAATCTTTCTCTCTCTCTCTATCTCTCGCTGTTTGTAGCTTGACGAAGTAGAAGGAAGAAAAAGAGTAGGAAAAAAAAATCTCCCTACACACCTTCCTCCACTCTTCGCATGAGGAACATGTTGCGTGATCTCCCCAGATAGACGACCCCTTCCACCTCTCCTACCTGTTGCGTGTCTCAACCGTCTACCACCCAACCCCTCGGCCCGCAGACTGCCATGATCCACGGCTTGTCGCCAGAGGCATCTACGACAGGCATTGCTTAGGGATCAGACTGTCAGAAACTAGACCCAACGCCTCCGTGAAACTAGAGACTAGTATGAAGTTTCTAGCCCATAATTAACACCCTCGAAAAAAACCGCTTTGTGAAAACCTGAAATGTGATACCTATTCTTCACTGACGGAATAGTCAAACAGTATTTAAATGTCTTTGCTTTACTTCGTTTCGTCTAATGGCTGTTCTTTATCGAAGGGGGGGGGGCGATTGTACGGTTCTTTCTCTCCTTCCTCGGTATCTTCTGTAAAGAAGCAGTGGACACTTACTTGTAATTTTGTTCTAACTTCTGCGACAAACAGATAAAGAGAGAAAATTTGTCTTTACAATGAGTGAAAAGGCTAACATCAACACTTTATCAGTTGCAAAACACTCACACAAAACCATTTTTACAATCCCCATTGCAGTTCCCCAACACCAGGCTAGCGGGAGACCTGAAATACTCATTCTTAAGTCTGTATCTTTCTAGTGCAGATTTATGAAGGTGCACAGACTTAATTTAATAGTTGTGCGATGGAGCACACATCGTTTGGTCTCACTATCAAGGCATCTTTCTGTTACAACGGAGCAGTAAAATTCGAAATTAAACTTGCGCGCGCATCTGTGATTGAAGCGACCCACGTGATCGTGAATCACACTTTGTACAGTGAACATGCATCACACAGCAAATAGGTTTGCCTCTTACGTATCCGCGCCACCACCAACACCACCATCTTGAACCCGTAACTGGACAGAGACAGCATCATTAGTGACAAATCCGATATTAGTCCAGGTATGGAAGGTCAGAGGTGAGGGCGGGGGTGGTGACCAGAATTTTGACGATGACACCCAATTCATCGCCCGCCACTTTGGTCACAACACCACCTGCGACGATCTCATCAAGGGCTTTAAAACCTCCTTTGTCTTTTGAAGTTCGCTGTCCTCCATGAAAGGTCCACGCTAAGGTGTTTTCGTTAAGACCAAAGCAAGACCACCTGATACTACAGGGGCCCGGCTGCACCTGTGATCAAAGCCCTCGGTGCTGTCTTCTGTTTTGCTGCAGAGTGCGAGCGTCGCGGCCCCCGAGGACACAAAACGAACGGAAGCTCATGCAGTAAGGGGGGCGATATATGGAGGTAAGATCAATGTGGGTGTGGAGGGGTGGGAACAGGCTGGCCACATGGGGGTGGGAACAGGCTGGCCACACGCCAGAACAGACAGACCGCAGAAAATAGAGAGAGGGGGTGGGGCGGCAAGTAACTCATGGGAACGGAACAGCGCAAAGAAACCTTGAAATGTTTTGAAAAGACAAAAAGACAGGAGGCAGTGATGAAGGAGGATGGGGTACTTGCAAAGCGCTTTCATGGTGAGATGAACAGAAATTAGGTGCGCAGTACGCCTACCAGCTGAATGGCTGACCCCTAGCCGTTAGCTAATCTGCTAACGTTGAATAAACAGTGCTCACTTTCTTGTACTTCCAACATGAGAAGGATGTAGAGAGATAACCCAAACGCCCCAAAAGAACCGGCGATGTTACACAAATTTTATGTACTTCATCGTTAAAGGAGCCTTGGCCAATCTGTGCAAACAACAGCAAAATTGCATTCAATCCACAAGCCATTCTTACGACTTAGACTAGCCGACACAGTTGCAGCACAGGTTAACAGTTTGTGACCATAACCTTCCCTTCTAATACCATAATACTAAGACGACTTCCTAATCAGGAAACACTACCACTTTGATGGTTTAGTGCAGTCCGTTTACCGCGCGTTGTTTTGAGATTCATACGAACTTCTTCGAAAAGCGGAATGAACGGCCTTTTCGATCCGCTCCAATTATCACTAAGAGGCCGTTACCCCCAGCCCAACCATCGACCTGTCACGGAGGTCGTGAGCTTCTAAAGAGCCTATTCACTATGAACGAACCTTTGAATGTTGAATAACATTGCCCCCGATATCCCTAATGTTCTCAAGAGAGAAAATGCATCGTGGACTGGATTTTACTCCACCTGACGCCTCCAGCATTCAGGAACCAGTTGCACAACACATTTCTAATTTTAAACACTTTTAGGAATTAAATCTTTTTAGATAATCAGTTTAAAATGCACACCACAAATTTAGAATTTTTAAAACTAAAACTGCTTTAAGTAAGATAAAGTTGTTTAAGTCTGATTTTCCGTCCTGTCAGTACAATTTTTTGTATGTTCTTGTGCAATGCATCTAAATGGCAGAGAAGAGATTTTGCTTCTTTAGAACACTTTTAAGGTTTAGAAACATGTTGTGCAGCTGGCCCCTGAACCCTCCTCCTCTGGATGAACAGCAATACTGTACTTTACTAGTGTATGGATTGTGCGTGGTCATGCGGACTGTGTGGTCCCTGGTAAAAAAGCTTGTATAAGGGGTGTAGTGTGTGTATGTGGAGGGGTGGGATAAGGGAATTTTGAAACTGTGGTACTTGCACATAAGCGCTACGATATGAGAGAAGCACAGTTTCTGCAATAGATTCCCGCCATCCCCCCACACCCAAACAAAGCCTGTAGTTCTAAGAGCAGTGGCAAAAGGAAGCTGACGCGCGTGCGAGGACCAGACTGAGCTGGCTGACAGGATCATACCGAACATCTGGAGACGGTCAACATCCGCGCAAGTGGACCATACCGAACATCTCAAGACATCAACAGTATGGCAGCTACATCACACCAAACACCTTGCCTCGTTCTGTATGAAACACGACAACACCAGGAAGGGTTGAATAGAGACGGGGATGGTAAGGGGATCGTAAGGACCAGCGTGTCAAGGAAGACGCATACCTGCGAGTTTTCTTTCACCTGTTTCACAGCCACTGGTGCACCTGAGGCAGGCATACTTTCCTTCCTCGTAAAACTCGAATCGAGGTGTTCGCAATCCCATCTCCCACCCCCAACTCGCCTCCATCTTGCAGCCATCGATACTCTCCATTTCTAATGCGGTTAAAGTCGGCGGAAAAGCGTCCCTTTAATAAAAAATGCTGATCGTAAGATGATCATACATCTCCCTCCTGGCCTGCCACATAAATGTCTCGCACTACGTGAGCACAGATCAGGCTGGAGTTGAATACTACTCGAGCACGTGACAACCCTGGTATCTGTTACGCCTGACTGCACCAGCGGCAGGGCTGCATATGTCCTTCGCTCGGCTTCACCGAGTCTGAAATCTTTTCACGCGCCATCAGTCTCAAGCATAAAACCACGCAAAAGTCGAGCATAGAAATGTTTTCTTGTCTTAATGTCCTTCCTCCATCCCTGTCCAGAAACCTGGACAGGTAACAATAGACACCTTCGTGATCTGAGTCACCATTTCATTGTGAAGTCGACTGGCGCGTTGCCCTAAGGAATAGTTAATGTTGGCCATGACTAAGAAATAAAGCTGGATCTCAAGATGAAGAAAATAAAAGAAAGGATATCTGAAGAATGACCTCACAAGACTCACAATGCGAGAGCGTGAAGAGCGGGCGGGGAGAAGAAACCCGCTGTATTCATCTTTACACGGGCTTCAGAAGTACAGTGAGAGGAATAACAGAGCAGTCCGGGGAGTGAGAGATTCTTCGTAATGAGACATGTTACACATTACAGACACACTGACTTCCTTTATGTCAAGATGCTAACATGTCACGTGACCTAACTAGTCAATAACAAACACGCGAGCAGTTTTCAATCATCGATAATGCCTAACGTTATCTTTAATCACACACGATTTATTTCCCTTATAAATTATCTCCCATACCTTTTCTTTCCTTTCTTCAGTTCCTTTAATGTTTTTGATCTGTAATTTATTTTGAAACTAATAAAGTTATCTTTAATCACACACGTATTGTAAGAACATAATTTTACAACACCTTGTGAAATGTGCTAGATTATCTACCAATCTATATTAAGAAAATGGTACCCACAAAATAGCTGATGTTTGTACAGCTACAGTGTTTTGCCCGATACGATTATTACTGGAATAGCAATTGCTCCCTTTCCCCAAAATAAAAAAAAATGAATGAACGAAACAAAATCAAAGAGGCAGGTGTTTCTTTCCCAAGACCGTAATTGACAAGCGACAAGTACCTGTCATTACTTTCGCTTTCGCACGTGACCAGTTTCTCCAAGGTATTAGGAAAGGTCACCACCTCCTTGTCGACTGCGGCGCAATGCACACAGCACGACAGCTTGCATGAAAATGGCGATGCATGCAAGAAAGGCACATTCCTGGCATACCTGAGTAAAGAAGCGGGGCTCTTCGAGATTTAAGCTTGTGCAAGATTGCCCTAACACGCACGCAAATAAAGGTCTGTGCACCTGCAAAATACCTGCTGCCCTTTTGTCCCCCTAAATGACAGGGCCTCGGAAACAACTCTAACAAGGGCTGATGGGATTACTGGGGATGGTGGCACACACATGCGTGGCTGAAAATCAGCCATGTAATTCCCAGCGTATATAATTTATTACTCACTTGAAAAAAAATCAGCTTAATATGCATGCTTGAAATATTTAAGAAAGACAAGAGCTTTGCTGCCGGTAACTGGTTCAGCCCCAGTGAGGACAAGGCCTAGGGACCCACAAAACCGACGCCCGTTGTGCATAAAATGCCCAGTTAAGAAAGAAGCCATTTCCACAAAACAGGAATTGCGTATTCGGGACTAAGTCTACTTCAGAAATAAAGCAGCCAGATCGTAGGCACAATAAAAGCTTTATACAGACATTTCCAGCTTCACAGGTTTTTGTTTCTCTCGGTCTTTCACATCTGCTTCCTCGTACTGGACTTTCCTAAAAGTCTTTCTTCGACAAACTGTTACAAACTGTTGACATGGATCTTCCATCTTCTTTAAAATACTTAAGGCGCTCCGGCACGTAACTGTAATAATCACGTGACACATCAAATCAATCATCTTTTTTTTTTAGTTTTTCGCATCAGTCGCGCGTTTCAGTAGTTCGAAACCCACAATTATCGCTTCATCAACAGATTTTTTTCCATGAGCTGCAGTCTTTTTTTTTAAACTGACAGCCGTTATCTCATCGTCTTTTCCCTCTTACTTTACAAAATCAGATGTATATGCATTTGGAGCACTTGACTGACTGAGTGCACTATGCGTGTTACCCTAGACTGTGCAAAGTCCGGTTACTACATTCTGGTGCAATCTGCTATCACCAAGTGCGTTCTTGACCCCAACTGGTGTTGGTGAAGGTTCGGTTACCTCTCCACTTTCCAATCTTTCAAGCCTCGTGTCAGCGTCGTGTCTTGAAACGGTATCATGCATTGGCCTCAGCCCGCGATGAAGGTGGTCACGACTGACTGGTCTCAACGGCTGTAAGTGGCGGGGAGCTAAGCCAGCCTGCCTTTATTTAGGAAGTTTAAGTGCTCTGGCTTGTGCAGCTAAAATAGTGTGGTCCGGAGACATCAGGGAGTACACTCCCTGACCTCAACATCTTGCGCAACTTTGTATGTGGCACAAATAAATTTATTTTCACGTCCTCGCCTTTCTAACCAATCTATTGACCAGCAACAGTATCTGCCGTGAAAATCAAATACCCCAACCTTCGACATAGGTTGACGGGTTGAGACTACTTGTTTAGTCCCTAGTTTCAGGTTACCTTCCTGTATCGTCTATTACTTGTGTCCGTCGAAATCCTCCTGTCTGAAGACACATCACAATCTCAACACCGCAGAATGGTGAATTCACCGTTGAAAGAATTTCTCAGCCGATATGGCGAGAGTGCAAGACATGGAGCCCTGCCTTACCACGTGGTTAAAACGCCAGGTGGAGAAATAATGAGGCCGGCGAGAAAAGCGAGTCGTGGCGACCAACGACGAGACATGATAAAGCACGTGCTACACGAACCATCAACATCAAGGACACAGATGTCTTTCTAGTGACCTGGAAGTGCTGGAAATAGCGGAAAGGTGGAAACGAATGCAATATTACGGGCAGCTTAAAAAAAAAGTCAAACATTTCTAAATCGGAAGTAATTTCATTGTTTTTAAAACTCGCTTATTGTAAAGGTTGCTGCTTGTTCCAGGTACAATCAAATACCTTGTAAAGGGAAACTGTATTCCACTTGCCATATCATTATTTTCAGCGTGATATTGTCACGAAGGGGAGAGGAAGAAATTCTTTTTAAGATGACCCTGGTTCCGTATGCCATGGTCTGCAATTGTTCTTCCTCTTTTAAACATGCTCTTGTCTTCGTTAGTTTAGTGGTACGTTAGTTTGCTCGTTTTTACGTTTTCTCCACCCAGTGTCTTCTTTTGCACATAATACTAGTGTAAATTAAATACTATAGCTATCGTAGACAAACACAAGCTTGATTTATTATTTTTTCACAAGGTATCGTGTTTGGTAAACAAACAAACAAACGTTGCACTGGTAGAAACGCTAAAGCCATTTATACAGGAAGATCGCAGTCATGATTTTTATCCTTTAAAGAATTCTTTTTGGCCCAACTTACTCTGCAATGGCACGCTGTGACAAGTCCTCGAGGTCTGTGAGATCAAACAGCTGGGTGTTGTTTAATCCGAAGTGTTCATTACAAGCCTTCAAAAAGACATGGAGATTGTCCTGAAACAAAAAAAAAAGATTTTGTCTCAAACAATTATGTTCGTTCATAGACAGACAATCTATAATCAATACAATCATTAAAAACTGTTGGACATCATATGAATTACAAGCGTGCAGGAAGAGGGACTAGGTAAACAATTGATTTGGGGGGGGGGAAGGGGTGTTTTACGCCAAGCCAGCAACTAAGGCAAAGCAGCCGGCTCTATAAACGGGCGCTACATACAGAAAAGAGCATGCCCAAAACGAGATCGGAACCAAGGACAGTCTTCACCATGCTGGTAGCAGGCGCCAAAACAATAGGGATATAGAGGTCTCATCACGTTTTTTGTTCGCATCATCAGCCCAAGCTGTTAAGATCTCACTCAAACAGCTGAAGCCCATGAAGGGGCTGGGTCAAAGGATTCTAAACACTATCGCCTGAAACTGCCAAACATTATGAAGGGACGGAGGCATTGAATTTCAAGATCTGGTGCCAGAAACTCTGACACATTGTGAAGGGACTGGGCCAACAGTTGCACCTGAAAACAGAACGAAAGCTTTCCGAACTAACGTCCAACGGTCCAAGGAGAAAATATATACAGATGGGACACAAAGGGGAGACAATAACGGACGAAGGACACAAACTGTGGCACAGTGGGGAAGATGCCGGATACGAGTACGGCGTGGGCTTCTTTGTTAATAGGAAGGTGGTCGAAGCCGTCATCAGCTGTACACTCTTATCAAGATGAGGGGAAAGGCGTCCCTCCCCCAAAAAACAACAACAACAACAACAAAAAAGACAAAAAAGGTAGCGCTTCGTGCCATCTTGTAATAAAGCAAACAGTTTAGAGCGCAATCTACAAAATTTCGAGTTTTCTTACCTCGCTATAGGCTTTTATACATGCAAGTGTAATTAAGAGGACAACGGGGATAGCAGTTTTACTTTTTTTATGACTCTTGCAATAAAGGTCATGAGCCGGTTACATCTAATTCCTTGGTGTGTGTGTGTGCGCGCGCTATACTTTTTTTTAATATAAAAGAGCCTGTTCATTTCACAAGGTACTCTCAGAGAGCTACTGTCACTTTTGTGCTTGAAGGACAAACGAGTATTCATGCTTATCCAAAGGCTTAGGATATAAAGAGGCGCCTTAATAGGGGTCTACAGTTCTCTATTAAAAAGAAGTTTCACTTGGAATGTCCAAAAATAGCCGAGATGTGACTTGTTCCTGGTCTTCCTGCCAAGACTTTTCACTCACACATTTATTTCACAAACTGGCCGTAACCGACGCTGGTGTCTAATCACGTACTCATCACCCACTCGCTCTCTGCTTTGACATTCTGCATTCCTCCCCCTCACCTTCTTCCTCACAGAGTCGTGGAGCTAACATTGTCCCGGCCCTCGCCAGACTCTCGGCAACAAGACCCCGCCAGCCCCGTATGCTGCTGTCGTCAGCGTCAACAACCGACGGGGTAGTCGTCGCGCTCAGTTGTTGCTGGCGTCGGGCCGGAGGGAGAGGAGGACAAAAGCATTCCCTAACTGTCAAAGTGGCGACTTGCGCGCTGCGCGCCTTGCACGTCCGCCGTAGACCGAGGCGTGGGTAGGTAGGCTGGTCGGTTGGAGTTCGACGCCGTGCCAGCAACAAAAGGCCATATCACGGCGGAGGACTGTAAGGGGGGGGGGACTGCAGGCCGCTATTACACGACACCGCGGACAGGACGTCGCCTGCACAGCGATCACATGTCAAGAGACAACGACAGACGAGGGGCTCCCGCGGCTCCACCCGACTATCGGCCACAAACGAGATTCCCGCGTAACTCACATCATAACCTCAAACCCCCTCCCCTCCTCCTTGCTCCCATCCCCCTCACTGGGCGTGTCTGCTGTCAAACCTCCACATGACGGACTCAGTCTAATGTCTGAAGCGGGGAATATCGCTAAAATACCCGGGTATATGCACAGTCTTAAGTAAACAATAAAACCCGGAACGTATGAGGAGGGATTATGCCAAGCGCTAGACAATAGGAGCGCTTAAACACTAAACTTTAGACCATTGGAAACGACTGGGGTTGTTAGACGACACTGTAGCTATCGGATTCTTGGATCACCTGCTTGATGTAACTCACTAACGACACAAGCGAACATAAGTACGTCAGTGTCGGTCATTACTAATGTTGGTTTGCGACACACACACACACACACACACACACACAAGAAAACCAAAGCAAGACAAAACAAGTTACTAATAGCACCTAGCAAGGATAATAAACTCACAGCTAAGCCGCCCGTCTTTTCCGTTATACACAACCCATCCTCAGTCACAGTCACAAACCCTGCTTATAAACAGGCTGGCATCAGGAAAAGACTTTTTTGGTAAGATGACACAAACCACCATCATTAATCAAATATTTCAACATCAAGAAAACAACGAGAAACATTATTTCGTATAAATGAAAAAATCATGAGCTAAGAAATTCAACGCCTTGATGTGTATGTTCAGTTAACAAACGGGTTCAATCCTAGCAACAGTTTTCTCAACACGGATGGTGTGTCAGTCATACCCGCTCTTAATTGTCCCCTTTCATTCTGCATTTTATTGGTTGGCGCCACATGACATACTATCATATCTGCTGAGTGTCAAAACCACATAAACTTAGAACGTGCGTTCCGGTAATATCCTGGAGATTACAGACACGAAACAAGAGAGGGATGCCAATAATTCCGGGTGTCCGTGCGCGTGACAGGCCAGAAGTCCCTGTGATCATATGGAAACCGTACGTGGAGAAACGCAGGACAGCAGACATGTATCAAAGACCCCATTAACTACTACCGTCTCCACTAAGCTGTTTACCCTGGTCCTTAAATGTATCGTATACCCAAGCCCACCCCGATCGCACGACAGTCGAAGACGTGCGAAAGTGGTCCTAAACTCCTTGTTCCCGACCGTCCACGTCACGCGACCGGCTGAAGAATAGCGCGAGCAGCTCCATAAGTCAGTGACGATTAACCGGCCAGTCTAGCCACAAAAACCTCCCCTGCCACATAAAGCTAGAAGTCGCCTGGTGATAAACGGGTGGTTAAGGACAGATAACACGATTCGTCTTTACCTTCTGGTTGCTGCCGTCACTCAAGACATCCAAATCATGTATAATGACAAAGACAATTCTATTTATGTTTGTATGTGGGGTGAGGTAGGATGGACTGGGGTAAAAGCCCAGTCAGAGTGATGGCAGGGGGTGGGGAACAAAGGGAGGAAAGATGGTTACACCAAAAAAAAAAACAAAAAAACAAAAACAAAAAAAACAACGCGAAAGAGACAAGAATCCAGAAACGTTGATGAGCAGTCTTTAGTACCATCGTTTCAAGGCAAAAGGAAGTAACCGTGGAGCTCATGCAACGGATCTCGTGCACGTGCGAGCAAATCCCCGTTACAGTCTGCAGCAAGGTTCTCCCCTGTGAGTAAGAGAAAGAAACTCCACAGTGAGGCTGTTCAGTACTAGAGCCAGCACCTCCACAAAATGTGCAGCGGTGCCGGAAGTGGCATCACAATTGGATGATCACTGACAGACCTCTCATCCACATCCACACCAGCTCACGAGTATCTTCCATCATTATCTTCGATCTTCAATTACCTCCAATTTACACTCCTCAGCCACCTCCAATTTACACTATCAGAAGATAAGTTTGTTTGACTCCCCTCTAAGTGCTTTTATCGGGCGTCAAGTACCAGCGGGTCACACACCACCATCCTCTGCTACAGTGACTACAAAAGCGTTTTTTTTTAAACAGAAAGACAAACAGAGGGGTCACTACGGGTTACGAAAGACGCTCTGCCACAAGCCAATTACAAAACAGACACGAAATATTTCAGATATGAAGTATGCAACATAAACCAAAAATAAAACTGAAAGAATGTTTCTTTGGGAAAGCGTGACTAGTTTACAGGCCACTCCCAACCGACCAAATATGGAGGTTTTTGGTACAGCGGCCATATAATTATTTTGTCAAACTTGGTCAAACGTTCGCCTAATATTTATATCCCAGAAGGTTTGACAGCAAAAGAAACAGCAAGGCAAAAGGCTAAAAAGAAGTCGGCAGCACATATTTTTTGTCCAACTTGTATTTTTCTATCACTCACTCCCTATTTAAATTTCTGAATAAAATTCACATCATTCCAAATTATGTGAAGCGAGGCACTGCAGATGACACCCGACATCATGCTATTTTGTTATGTATTTTTAAAAGTGTTAAAAACTGAAAATTTCGCAGGAAGTTGAATCTTTCTTTATATACTCATGTCACATGCAGATTCGATACACGATAAGAAAAATTGTCCTATCCACACCCCCTTGTGGGTGGAGACTGTTTAATGGTCAAGTCATTTTAATGTCTTTCTACTGAAAAAAACCTTCGAGTGTGATTTATCTAAAGTCTACTCCCCTGGGGCCAGTTGCACAACACGCTTCTAAACCTTAAAACTGTTCTAAAGAAGCAAAATCTCTTCTTAGCCATTTTGATGCATTGCACAAAAACATACAAAAAATTGTACTGACAGGACGGAAAGTCAGACTTAAACAACTTTATTTTACTTAAAAAAACTGTTAGTTTTAAAAATTCTAAAATTATGGTGTGCACTTCAAACTAACTCTCTAAGTAGAGTTAAGGCCTAAAAGTGTTTAAAATTAGAAATGTGTTGTGCAACTGGCCCCAGAGCTAAAAGTTATGTTTCACAGGGGATCTTCCATTCACTTCACAAATATTTTTGGATTATTATTCCCGCGCTCCAGGCTAGGCTTATTTATCTAAGAATAAGGCGATGTTTTTTTTAATAGGCGTTCAGCTGTCTGTGAACTAAATTTCCCACGATCCTTCCCGGCCTCACATTCCAATGAACAATGTTGGATTCTTAACACGCTTGTGTGTGTCTGTAAAGGATTTTATTTTAGAGGGAAGGATACATTTCTGAGAAACTCCAGTAGCGTGTCAATCTCTGATGACATTTCTGTCGGAGTAGTGCAGTGATGGGTTCCTGTTGATCCTCACTAGATAAGGGCGACAGCGAAAAGAAACAGATGAGTTGACTAATTAACTGAAGGCGGCAGTCCGACTGCCGACCACAGGTAAAACCAGTTTGTGATCCTACCATGCAAAACCTCGCCATTACCTTAAAATGACTTGTTGCTGCTGCATCCTTTCTTTTTTACATTTTAAATATTTTACTGATGTCAAGGGTATGTCGCTTAAAAAAAGGTAAAAAAATAAGCCGAAACTAAAATAAAGGCCTTATTATTCACTGCCCAAAAACTTGCAATAACTGTTAAAACTCATCCTTTCTCTCTGAGCCAACGAACAGCCAGCCTCAATCTTTCAACACTTAGGAAATTATTTTTCTTTCCCGTCAGCAAAATTCTTTAGCAATGATCATTACTAACAATCGATGATTAAGCACCGATCATAAAGCAAAGAAATGATCGCAATCGCATTAAAATCTCTTTCAAAAACCAGTTTCGCTTTGTAAATATCACCACAAAATGTTTCCAGAAACCTCTGCAGCTGACTAGAGGTGTTATTTATTGTAAGATGCAACTTAAACACAAATCCCTGAAGATTTTTTAAAATTATCTTAACGAATGTCCACTAAATTCTTAAATGCATGTTTTACAAAGTTCTCTCTCTCTCTATATATATATATATTCCTTTCATGGTGAATATCAACAGTACAGAATTTGATTCTTTTCCATTCTAACAATACCAAACGCAGTCAGATAGCAGCTTTAAAAAAAAAAATTCTGTGCGAATTTCCCTTTACTTCCCCACTCCATACCACTTCCCCAAAGTGACTGAAGTCTTGCTGACCCGCTGCCTTCTTTTGGGTCACAGGTCAGCGGGGTGCCGGGGTCAGAACAAGACCGTTATAACCTAACGCAGATCTAAGGCGGTCAAGGTGCTTTAATCTTGATATGAACATGCATACCAGTCGAGAGTTTTATTATCTTCATAAATCATCCGAGAACAGGTGTTAAGTACGATTATAAAAGATGGTCTTTAAACGCAAGTCAATGTTATCGAAAATAATGTGGTTTTTTTTCGCATTCTCGACGACCGCGTGGTAGATAACACCAAGTGTGAGATCGACCTCAAACCGCGGACCCAAGGCCTGCGACACACACAACATATCGAACAGGAACCTCCTGCGGTCAAGAAGGCAATTGCCGGAGATGTCATCCTGTCGGCAGGTGAGCAATGAAAGGAACGCTTGGAATGTATCGAGACACGTGACAGCGAAACAGCACCTGCCGGGTAGTACCTGCTTTCGTCAATACTGATAACACGGCAAATGTAGTCCATGATTTCTGATATGCAGCTATATACGTTCCACCCGCCACTCACCACCATTACAACAGCTATCATCACCACTGATTGTGTCTAACAGAAACATTCTGTGTACATACCTGTGTGTATGTGTGCGCCCGCTCGGTAAACGTGTGCAATCAATCACATACATGCATACAAGACAACACCAAAACCAAACTCCGTCAACTGGAAGCAGAAATGCGGACAAATATGGCGGCAACTTCATATCCACTGACGTCTCCTTCCCCCTCCCCCCAAAGTAGCAGCACCTTCCCCTCGCCCCACCAAAGTCAACAACAAAACAGCAAAATCCACTGCCGACACCACAAAGATTTCACGCTGCTATGCACACAGAACCCATCAACCACAGAATAACCAAGGGCCGATACCCTAGACTCAAACGACCATTCTCGCGGCGGCTTCCACCCAGGAGGTGCTCGGTCCGGTTCGCGGTCATTATACTTCGGCGAGTCACTAGCAGGAGACGGAGGGACCAGTTAGTGGTCCGTGGGTCCTTGGCAGGGCGTTTTGCGCCGCTTCCCAGACCCCTACCCACCCACAGCACGTACAACACAGTCCGTGACACACAGAAAAGTCGCGGCCAACCATTAGTACTGGATCTCTTACTGCAACACATAGAAGTCGAGCTTAACCAAAAACGTTAAAGGGAGAGAACCTACGCAGTCTAGATTACGTCCCTTTAGAGTTTAGAGACTGGTGGAATAATGGCTGTAAGGATAAAATGACCACACCGCAAACGGATCATCCCACAAAAGAAGCAACGGAATGCCTGACGTTTGGCGTGTCCTGGTTCTCTAATCGTGTGTTGGGAATGTTTCCGTAACGGCTGCCGCAGGTCCTACCCGCAAGGTAGATGCACCATGGCAACTGTTCACCTCAGCAACTCCAAATTGGCTTTCACGCGTGGCTGCCGTCTTGTCATCCTAGCTCCATTCAGACAGTTCATGGACTAGATCGAAAATGGCACGTGACAGCTCCTGTGGGATTCAGCCCTCGAGAAGGCAGGGACCTCCCTTGTCAAACGTGTACTTCCTGCTCCTGCTGTCAAGCTAGAAAATTTCCAGTTGTGTGGAGAACACAAGCTACTCGACTCCCGTCGTCCCATTCGGTACTTGTGTTGACAGCATAACACGAATAATGTCTTTATAAAATGTTTTGTTCATTTAATGCTTGTCAAGTGTATATTATATACGCGTATTATTAACTCACGGTTAACATTCTATCCTCAGAACTGCTAAAAGCTTACACAACAACAAAAATGTTTAGCCATTATCTCACACCTATTCGTCCATAACACATGATGGGTAAGAAATTGGGGTGGTGACATAAAGAGGGTGTATGATCCATAACTAGGGGCAGCTTTGGGGAAAATCCTTTCTGCCACAACGTGCGGCAAGAGGCGGGGTTGGCGAACTAACAAATTGGCATTTTTTAAAATTACGTTTTCGCCGGGAATTTGTTTAAGTACATTATAAAAGCATCGTTGGGGTAAAAGGTTGTGTCAGCGCAGAATATAATAAAAGACACCAAACGTTTCAGTCTGGTGATACTCCCCAAATGTATGCGCCACCTGTGGAAAAATTGCAGTCCTTTCTATTTGAACAAAACCGAACAACACTGACTACATCCCCACCACCACCACCACCACCACCACCATCATCATCATCATCTTGTTGTTGTTGTTCACCCTGACCACACTTGGATGACCAGCTCTTGAGATGACAATGGCAGTCACCTATGGAGCGTCCACAGCTTGATGTCTGTTAGGATCTCTTGTATGAGGTCCTACACCGCAATACAGAGTCACTCGCGCGCTCTTTCCACAAAGCAAAAACAATGGCCTTTAGCCTGTCCAAACACAAGTATAATTACTCGACACAGGACAAATATTAATACATATACACTACTCAAAGCCCGAGCGATCACGGCCGCCTAAAAAGCACACAGCAAAGTTATATCGGCACGTGATCACCTGAGCTATGGTAAATGTATGAGTTATATATATATATATACACATAAAGCGGTATTTGAAACCTATTTTTTTTAATTGGTGTTTTACGCCGAGCCAGCAACTAAGGCTATATCACGGCAAGGCAGCCAGTCCTGTAAACAGATGCCACATGCAGAGAAAGAACAGCGTGCCCGGGACGAGAACTGAACCCAGGACAAACAACCTTCACTGTATTGGTGACAGGCGCTAACAGTTGCGCCACCGGACCGCCCATTTGAAAGCTAAGAGAAAAAATAAAACAACTGATTTCCATACACCCAGGTCCTAACAGGCGCACGGGGATCTGTAATATCGAAGATTAAAAACCGCACACAGCAGTATGTTGTTCAACAGAATTCATCCAGTTACTGCACACAGCAGTTAAGTAACAGTTCAGCGAAGAACCAAACACACAGTCGCTTCACATGAGTTGGAGAAAGTGCAATCAGCACACAACCGATACATTTGAGTCAAGCAAAAAAAAAAAAAAAAAAAAAAACCACAGAGTCACTTCACATGAGTTACAAGCTGGGGAAAACCACACAGTCGCCCCAGACAGGTAAGATCGATTAAAGATATAACACACAGCAAGTACGATTCACACAGAATCTACACAACTTCTCATTCACTGTAACTGCGCATGTCTGCTCTCTGTCTCTACTTTCATCAATGAGTCCCCAATCACATTTCAAACCCACACTATTTATACTATACCAGTCGAATGTTCTAGAAACTATCTCTCACTTTCCCACATTCTACATTCGCTGCGACAATGACCTTACTGGCTTTGCCAGGTGTGAGCCCACGTTTGATGACAAACTCGCCTCGTCCCACACCCCACATCCGTCAAGTCATTCGACCTATAACCTCCGTAAGGTAACATCATGCAGATATGTCATCTGCCAGGCCGTCTCCGAACCCGCCACAATTACAAGGGGAGATAATACATTTGCTTTCATGTCGCTGCACACACGTCCGTGGCAATGTCCAGGGGCATCGGCGATGGCTAGATCTCCGCCCTCAGTTCCTCAAGGAGCCCACACTCCAATCGGACATGCTCCGTGGTTTGCTCTGCATCCCCACAGAAGAACATTAGGGATGACACCAGATCTAGCTTCCGGTATAGGCGGTGTTTTAGTCTGTTGGCGGAAAGTTATCACCTGGTCTAATGTGGACAAATGGTGGTAGACGTCTGATGGCAGGGGAGGTTTGTGCAGAGCCTTGATGATGGTCTTTTGTATCGTCCAGGCTCCCTGCCTGTCTTCAGTCCCAAGTTTTGCCATCCTGTCAGCCTGCTTATTGCCTTCAATACCACAGTGTGAGGGTATCCACTGCAGTACCGTATTTAGGCAGTTAATATTCGCAGTGCTGCTGTCAGCTTAGGTAGCCGGTTACAGTGTATTTAGTCTAAACTCGCTCTGTTCCTGACACTGCGCAGATTAGGTCTTTGATTTCAGCTCTGTTGTTGGTGCAGTGAGAGCCTGTTGGTATGGCTATCGTCTGCCTGTGTCCGTCAGGATGCTAAATGTTTACCCTAGCTCCTCCATTTCGGATGGCGTCCGTCAGTGACATATCTTTCTAAGCCTGTATCCAAAGTTAGAGTCTTCTTGTTTACCACCATTCACCCTCATATGCACACAAGAAGAATTAAAAAATGATATTTTGCAACTACAGCCACTAAGAGCAGTGTTTTAAGTCCCACTACCAGGCATTAAAAAAAAAAACATCACTGTTCTGCTGTTGGAAGATCACTACATCAGAACAGCTGAATGGCCTTTTAGCCGAGGGAATAAAGAGAAAACAGGAAACTGCTACCCCTCTTCTTTCACCCGCGCACCGCACCTCTGACGTTAAGCGAGTACATGAAGTGAAATGTGTTAATCATCAGCACCTGTTAATGGAGGGAAATACCCGTTCTGTCAACTTTTTGTTCCTACTTACTCTCCTGCTCACTCACCCATTTTCTTTTTATGTCCTAACCTACCCCCCTACATAAGCAATCCGACTTAAGTGTTCAGCTATTATACTCCCGCTACGCCTATCTCTCTACCCGTCTTTCTCGAGCGCCCTTGAGCTGCTGATGCTCTACGCGTACCCGAGTGCAAGTCACCTGGAAACTTCTAGCAAATATTTACTTGGGTCCTCCTTCTCTTTAGGAGCCGTGAGATCACCGAAAGACTGCTGCACGACAAATATTGAAACGTCCTGAACAAGAGACTGAAAGTCAGAGTACACGGGTGGCTGGAGAGAGTGGGCTGGGGTGTGCGATTCTCTTCATTTTGGGTCTGTCGCCCAAAGTGGTTCACTGACCCATGCTGTTGGGACCGAATCGGTGAAAGGGGAAAGGACCGAACTGGTCTATTTCACACTCTACCTCCTCTTCCCAAGAAGCAAAACGTTCTATTGCCCCTGAAGGTTCCTAGAGACAGATTCTTTTGGCCAGTATCAAATCCACAAGTCTTATCTCTTATGGGTAATCTGACCTGAAATGAACTCTAATCTATTGTAGAGAAAAATGAGCAGCAATAAAAGGTGCATGTGATACTTTTATTTTTGGCATCCTGGCGCAGGCTGACGTCCTTTATAGTCACGTGACAGTGTGCTGTGAAAAATACCGCAAACACAGCAGCAGTGGCGGGGGCTTGTATTAGCCTCGAACCATCCACACCGAGACGGGAGCCGTTTAATAAACACGGCAGTTTTGACAGGTTCGCCAGGTGTCTGGACAAAGCGGCTTGTAACATGTATCGCTACGGACAGCTGGGTGGACTGGTAAGAACACATCGTTACTCACGTGATTTAAATGACAAGACGTTTCTGTCACTTTTACCTGAAAGATACATTAATCCCAGTTTTCTAGTATCATGCCATTTTGTTTACGAGAGATGTGTTGTTGCTAATAGCCACACCTGTACAAACAAGGGTTTAAAAAGAGTACGAGTCGAAAAGTGTTATAATTTCTGTTCTCATAATTTGGAAACCCGTAAAATTTTATCTGATATTATGAACTTATAAAAATACTTATAAAACTAAAAAAGGACTATACAATGCCGCTAACAGTACAATTTCCATCTTTTTCAAACTGGTCATTTAATACATAAATACATATATACCAATGTGACAATTATTCAATCGTCGCATCGCAAAAAATTCCATTCTCTAGAAATGTATTTACAATCCCCATCAGTTCAGTCTCGAAAAGCACTTCAAGACAATTAATGCCTCGTAGTGTCACGATCACTGTCTACAAGATGCCGATGCATGTCTATTCTCTATATTTAGTGTTCAGAATGTCCTGTCTACTCTTTATACGATGTTGACGACCTCTGTCAAATATATTAATTAATTCGTGTCTACTCCTTTTACAATGTTGATGGATGACTATTAAAAATATTTGACCCTAAGAGACTAAGACCAAGGACTTGAAAGACAAAGCAAGTCAAAACATAAGTTGAGCTAAATTATGAAAATGGATGATCTAAATCCTCTTCGTTAAAAATTTCGATTTGTAAAACGATCGTTTACTTACAGTTGCATGTAAAACAGCTCGTTAGGGGTTCATGTGTTGTCACTGGTGTCACTAAAGCTTTGGGTGTGATCGCTGTCGGTGTCCTGACTGGGAGGTCGTTAAAATGCTGGTATCCGGGGTTGGAGATCGTGCAGTAAAATTTCGAACCAGAGAACAGTAATGAAAAGCGAATTGGAAAATGCTGAGGTGACAGGGGAAGTTGTTACAAGGAGCAACATGCAGTTACAATGTAGCTACTGCTTGCCTCGATATGTTGTTGAAGAAGTTGTCGGAACAACGTTCGCAGTCTGTGAAAACTAGATGAATGCCATTGCAAAACTAAATGAAACTCCTTTCAGTCCTTTGGCGTGAGTTACGTTGAAACCAGTTGATCAGGCAGCAGATTTTTTTTTTTAAACAAATCTTCGCCCACAAAGGAAGCCAGTATCCCAGACCTTACCTTTTCAAACATCGGACGCAACCAGGACAAGTCTGTTTGCAAGCTTTAAATCAAGGTAGTGACGGCCAAATGACAAAAAAACTGTTCAGTATCGCAGCATCGCTCGACACTTTTTCTTGTCAAACTGCACCGCCTCGGCTAACACTACTCCAGCATCGCTCGACATTTTACTTGTTCAATGAGTCCGCCCACGTCATGCACTATAGTCAATCTGTTTTCTTTCGCGAAAGAGTAAACATGGCGAGCTTAATGAAAAGACCCGGCACTGTGTTTCAGACGCGACTGTAGGTAAACGATTCATTTGCAACCCGAAATTTTGACCGGACCAGATTCATCATTTCAGCCCAAATTACCATTTCCTTGCTTTTCCCTTAAAAAAAACTAAAATCATAAAAAGAAGAAAAATCGAAAGATCTTAAAACGTATTTCACAGGTAGTGTAAATACCAAAGTGTCATACAATATATACATGTCCAATACACTTGTTGATACGAGAGTCTGCATTTGTGAAGGTAGTATCATCCTGATGTAGTAAATGTTTACAGGCAGCATACAGACAGGTAAAAAATAAGGTGGGGGTAGATGAATGGACACTATGGAGGGGGAGGGGGGACGGCAGACAATGCAAACGAAAGGAGGAAAACCCTCACCTAAGATCCCTGCTTCGCTGTAAGGGGAAAGTACCTGTGCGCTACCTGGCCATCGATCGGGCGAAGATTACACCGGTGCACCGACTGGCTCCAGAAAATGGCGGCGGCAACCGAGCAACACCCAACACCTTGTGCTCCGTGGAAAAAAAAGGATCACTTCCGTTTATCAAGCGCTGCCTGCCCGCTAATTCTAAGTTAGGTGACAGCGGTACCCACGACAATCGTTTTACAGCGACTTGGGTCTCGGGTTATTTCGCTTTGCAGTCAGCACTTGCCATCGTAAGCCCCGCCCTCAGGCCAGGTGAGATATCGAACTACACGGTGGCTCCAGCTTGCAGGCTCGCCCTTCAGACTTGTGTTTCGTCACGCGCGACACCTCCGCGTCTCGGAGGAGCGTTGTTCCGCTTGCCAGCCAACAGGTTAATCGTCCCTACCTACAGCACTGCGACCCACCAGACCGGTGACTTCAACACCCACAGAAGTTGATACGAAGCTGAACTTAATCAATAATAAGGGTTTTTTAAAAATTAGCTAGCAGCTTCAAAACCACGAAATGACATCCCCCCCCCCAAAAAAAAAAAAATCAATGTGTTACCTGGCTTGTCACCGAGATAAAAGAGTGGCGTCTTGCTCAGGAAAAACCCAGGTAGAACTTGTGCACCGAGCAATACCTGCTCTGCCGGTGTGTTTGGCGCAGTTTTGTGACACAAGGTGGACTTGTGCTGCACACCTTTACTCTCAGGTAACGAAGTCGGTGCTGTATGGATGTTGGAACGATCACAGGCGCGCGCAGACCGTCCCCAAGCGGGGAATCACATGGCGGTTGTCCCCCCCCCCCTGCTCCCTACAGCTCTAGGCTAGGGTTATCGATCCGGTCGCCTTGACCCACAAGTATCCTCCAATTCGCTACAACATTAGCGCCGTTTACAACATGCAAGGGCTTGGGGCTTCGGCTGCCCTTTATTCACGTTCGGTGGCATAGAGTTTGTCACCTGCAGAAAAGGTGTGCGAGTGTGTTGTTGTTGTTTTTTTTTTGGGGGGTGTCATTAAATCACTTGCCATCTCATGGCATCTGCTTACAGAATCAGCTGTCCCCCCCCCACCCTTGTGAGATAACATTAGTCGGTAGCTGAGTTCCTCTATCTACTCTATAACAGTCAGTTTATCATATGTCTTTTGGAGAAGCCATTAATAGAGGAGGTAACTGACAGGGCCCGCCACTCTTGCCTATTGTGAGCGATAGTCAGCAGGTCCTGTACAGGACGACCAGTCCAGTCTTTGATGTTCGTGAGCCAGTTCTTCCTCTGGCCACCCTCCAAGGTGCCTTGAAGGATTGTCTTCGACAAGGTGTCGTGCCGGGTCACATGGCCGAAAAAGGACCAACTTACGTCGCTTGACTGTTTCATTAAAAATGTTCCTGGTGTCCTGCAAATGTGGCAACCATGCTCTGTATGAGATCCGGAGAACTCCCCAGGCGGCTGTTCTCGAATGCCTGGGTCCTCCTTTCCGTATCGGCGAGCAGAGTCCACGTTTCACATCCGTAGAGCAGGATCTGTATTACAAGTGATTTGTACAGATTGCACTTTGTAATAAACCTGATGTTATGGCTATGCCAGATTATATGCTGTTGCTATTCTAATGCAGATATCTGTGTTGGAGCTGCCGTCCTTGGAAAGGGTGGCTCTCAAGTACTTTAAAGCTGCTTACCTCTTCCAGCTGTACTTTGCTGTTGTCAGTGCTAGTCTCCATTTTGTACGCGTTCTAGAACAAAGGTACGCCGAAACAAGGTACCACAGCCAAAATAGTGAACAAATCACGTGATCTGCTGTGAATTTTTTAAAGAGTATGAAAAGTAGGGATTCTTAGCAAAGAAAATAGGTTCAGCCATCCTTGCCACAGAAAAGCAGCAATGGCGCTTTTCTGGTAACTTTTTTTCTTCACTTCACGGAGTTTTAAAAATGCCTTCACTTTTTGTCGGCATTCCTACGCTGACTCAGCAGCTATGACTATATCACAGTGATGCTTGTGCAGCTCCTGTTACATTCTAAGAAAAATCATGTCCTCCGAAGACTTTATCCGAACCCCTGACACGCCCCTATCATTCCTAAGATACAACTGGCCAGTTTAATCAATGCGCATGAAAGTGCTTTTTCCTGGTAATTTCGCACCGTGAGTAAGACATAGTTATTAAGGGGAAGAAGGGTGGGGGCCATTGTAGTACTCGGAGAAAACTCTCACCTCACGAACCGTGTGAAAAGGAGAAAAGCATGTTTGTCCCGAAATGAAATCTGAACCACTGACCTTACTATTTCCAACGCCTTTTCACAAGTGCAATGGCTGCTCGCTACGATATAAACCCAAGCCAGCGGAACGTGCTTAAATAGGTCTGAACAGGATACTCGCCTGCTACTTAAAACTCCGAACAAAACTGAATTTTAGCCAGGAAGGCGTGTGGGGGCAAAGTAACCTGTAACTTTATCGCCACACCTGCGATCCCGGACAACTTACTGCATGTGAAGGACGGTGCGCAGTGCTTTTAGGTCATGCATGCACTGTGTCTCAACCACCTTTCCTAGAAACCTGATGTGGGCGAGTTACCAACTGACTGCGTTCACAGTTCACAGGCTGTTATGTGACGCCTGACACCTCTGACACGACAGTCAAACTTTGATTCCGGCAACAGCTTTACTGGCAGCGTAAAATATACACCTGGACAGTAGAAATAGAAATCTACTAGGTCTGGAGATAGCTGGTGGGTAGGGGGTGATGAGAGGAAGGAAAAGGTGGAAATTGTGGGAGAGAAACAAGAGAAGACGAAGGTGGGTTCCCATGGATTTGTGAAGATGTAAGAGACTGTACATCTGTAAATTTTGCGTACAAAAATTCCTGAAAGACATTAACTTTAAAAAGAAAGCGAACAAAAGAAGTCGACAACAAAGTAACCAAGACTACAAAAGTGTATGAAAAAAGTCGGGAAAATGAGCATAACCGTGAACAAAAACAGATGACAGAGGAAGACATTTTGGTGAGGTCAGACCGATTCACACTGTGTGGTCCTGTCCTATTCATAAATGGCAGTGGGACAATCCTGCCTCTTTTCATTACTCCGTTCAGCGCGCAGTAGGAATGGGACAAAATTGGCCTCGAGTCGTACAATCTGTCTGGAGTGAAAAACTATCCTTCTAAAGGCATCTACACCGCGGATAATAGCTACATCAATACATGTGCAGTCAAGTGCACAATATCATAACAAACACCGTAGTTGCTACGAAACGCTGGCGGAAACGACTGTCACTTTACGTTTTTACAAGTGATTGCACTTCAACAATTGCTCTCTACCCCCCCCCCCCACACACACACACACACTCTCTCTCTACATCGCCATTCCTCTAAAGCAATTAAGGTAACTGAGGTGAATAATCCTTGCAGACCGCGGTGAAATTCTCTCCTCCTTTCGCCATCTCTTTCCCCCTCAGCAGCGTTTTACTGACTGGCATGCGGACGTGGCAGACAGGTAACCGAGCCAACTGTTCATGTCTGAACGACCTGTCAGAGGTCCGACAGCGGTGGGCCAGGTATGCTGCCATCTCCCATCATGCATACGCACAACGACACGCCCCACTGTCCCTTACTCCCTTCACCACCCTGCCTGTACACCCGCTATTTTCTCCCCAAACCCTCTTCTTCACCAAACATACCATGAACAGTCAAGTTTGTTCATCAGTTTTGGTGTACTGTGATAAATATATATACAGCTGTCGTTATAAAGTCGAGGACAGCAACTAAATTTGTTTAATGGCCAGTCGAGGCTATCTTCTTTATTCTTTAACTTGTAACGTTAACATTTGTCTCCCTTGTGCACCGCACACCCGAAATCATAAACGAGAATATACCAGCCAGTGGACAACAACCACCACCTGACACTTACTCCACAAAAGGTCGATTGTCACGAGTCTGTTTCTCCAGTGCCTTCAACCACAAAACAACTTGCAGATTTAATAATAATAATAATAAATGTATAGAGCGCTCACCATAACATTAAATGTCATGCTCTGAGTACTATTTAAGTAAACGACCAACATGAACGATAAAAAAAATTGCACAACAAATGAAATAAAAGAAGACTACGGAACAATGACCAGACAAAAACTTGTGGTCCCAAACTCCACATGTTTCTAGGATACGGGAGCCTTTGAGGAACTCAGCTGGGTGCTGGTGGTGCATAAAGGAGGACGTTCCAGCGACTTGATGTTGACTGGGGAAACATGCTTTCACTAAAGATTGTCGTTCTGATTCTGGTAACGGAAAGGAGGCGAGTATCTGCAGAAATATGGAGATACCTTCTTGCAGAGTAGTAAGTTATAAGGTCAGAGAAGTAAGAAGGAGAAGAGCCTTAAAAAAAAAAAATCCCGGAAGCAAAGTGTACGAGCCAGGACAGGATGGCAGTGGATTACAGAGAGGAGTTTATGTATGATCTCTGCGGGCTTGAAGTCAAGCTGCAGAGTTTTATTTAATTGTTGGAGTCTGTTGAGAAGAGAGGACAGCCGGACAAGAGATGATCACTAGTCTTGATAAAATAAAGGTACAGACGAGGATGTGGACAGTCAGAACGGAAAGATATCGAGGGTTGGTGATGATATTTCGTAGCGCAAAATATGCAGTTGGTAGAAACAAACTTGTCTAGAGACTTATAAGGCATCACAGTAAAACCAAAATACTATAAACAACAGTGGGGCGGCTAGGCAAGATTAGACGATCAATCGTGTCAAGGGCTGCTGACGGATTAATTACCTGCCCCTAATCCAGCGAAAACAAAATATCATTTACTACCTTCAGCAAGACCATTTCTGCGTTGCGAAAACGCGATAAGCAGACAGACTGAGGAATAAGATTGTTAGACTCAAGTTATCCGGTTTTTTTTCAGGAAAGCTCCTTCAAAATGGGTTTAACCACGGTAGATTTGAAGGAGGTAGGGATGGTGTCAAACTTTGATTGATGATATCTGTCAAAGACGGTAGGACACGGCTGATACACTCAAAGAGACAGTCGGGTATATAGGACTGGGTAACGCATACATGTCGTGAGTTTGGACGTGAGAATAATGTTCTTCACATCATTCTGAAACACTGATTAAAACGAGTAACACTC
Organism: Marisa cornuarietis; assembly: GCA_004794655.1. Lineage (NCBI taxonomy): Eukaryota > Metazoa > Mollusca > Gastropoda > Architaenioglossa > Ampullariidae > Marisa > Marisa cornuarietis. The sequence continues at coordinate 749,395 of SMMW01000575.1, forward strand.
GAGCTCAACCGGAATATCTGCAACTTTTACAACAATCTCGAAAACGCTGAGATAGATGACAAGATAAATACGTAGGGGGACGAGGGGGAATGCGCCACATGCAGTCTGTCAGATGACCACAGACGTTAAACTTGAATCACAGAAGAGATCTCAAGTCGTAAAAATCGATTTGGATTTGGATTTCAGAACCAGTTTTGCCACAGTGCCTTTCGTGTTGCATAAATCTGCTGCTATACAAGATTTGCGCGCGTGCGCGCGCACACACACACACACACACACAAACACAAACCACTTGTTACACATTCATCAAGCGGGGCATTAAGAAAAGAGAAGAAAAAAACGTGAGGCCAGGTATACCGTCTTCTCTTAGAGCTTAGGCGGTCTGGATTCTTACTGCCGAAGTTTTCAAAACTATCCAATAAAAATGCAAATGGCTGCGCCCATCCGTGCCTCGAAGCCAATTTCATGCAGTCTTTTCCTGCTGGGCGAGGGCGCTGTGTAAGGGCCTGAGCTCAGGACAAGGCTGTCCCCCTATTTACTCAGCTAGCTACAACACAGCTATGGAGGCCGCAGAGCTGTGGCGTGCCAAAACAGCATCCAAGCAAAACCAAAGACGCACTTTAAAAAATAAAAAGACCCTGTTATAGCCAGGAAGATGGGTGCAGCTGGTTTTCAACAATGAATGCGACAAAGGCCAGCCGTAAAAGGAAACTTGACATGAAGAATGTGCTGTCTTGCAAATTTCTTTCTTCAAACTTTTCCCTTTGACTTCAGTATATGCTTCAATGATAAGTTACTGCTTTGCTGGGAGGACGAGGTCCTTTCCTTTAGTGTGTGTCCACAAATGCATGTCACTGGTCCCACGTACTTTTCTCTCATTTTCTTTCTTTCTCACTCTCTCACACACCACACTTTGGGTAAATCTGTCATCATCAGCACCTGTGATTACTGCAACAGGTTTTTAATTCTTCAACAATTTATTCTTTTATACATATTCAGTTCTCGACACATTTATTTTTAAAAGCCCGGTCGAGGCAGTCTTCATTATACTTCGTAACATATAACAGTAGTCTACCCTGGTACTCCACCATACTTACAACATTCTCAACGAATAGAGAGAAAATCGCACGACCCGAATTCCCAGCCTCCACCCGTCTTCCCGTAAGTTCAGTCGATTACTTTTGTGAATATTAATTTAGGTCTAAATTAATAAAACTCTCTACTACACTGCGGTGTATTCAATACACTAAAAAAGGCCTTTGAGATGAGCCATAGATTTGTGTCCTTTAATTCGGTAAATGTGATATTTTAATTTATTATTATTATTAATATTTTTTTTGCATACCTCGAACAGGCAGATGGTCATAAGAGGTGCGGGAGGGTTTATAAAGCCCTACAGCTCAAGGGACGTAAGCAGTCTAAAACGTCGACGACGTTTGTTCTGTTATCTCCCCTGTCTTACTGACTTCCACACAATTCTTTTAGTACGTAAGAGATCTGATGAACACACACACACACCACAACAAGGTTTTGTTTATCTTTTCACTGAAACTCGGCAGATACGGGTGTAAACTCACCAGCCCTGCTATCGGGGTGGGTAGCTTGTTGATTCTCTTCACAGTCCCTGGCTTCAAACAATTCAGCAACCTGCACAGTCACACAATCACTACATTATGCATTCAGCTGAACTCATATACATAACATTTCTGATAACAGTTCTGGCTATTGAACACACCAGTGAAATGTCTGGTTTTGTGTTGACCTCAAGCTTATTCCTTCACCATATTTAGTATGCCACCTTAACTCTAAATCTACCGTTTCTCTACCCAATTTCTGCTGCACACCACATTATCAAGATGCGGTGTATCTTAACAGAAATTGTGTTATGGTCATGAGTATTTATTTCCTGAAATATTCTCTGTTGTTAACTAATCAGGAATTGTAAACTGCTCACGAGTGTCAAGACCAGTGTAATCTGTGACAAACATATTATGTGTTAATCTTTTATCAGAAGTCCTTACTGATGTATACAAAAAGGCCACTTAAGGTCAGACAGGAGTTATTACAGAGGTATTAGAAAGCATTACTACATAAAATGTATTACAGATAGGTATTACAGTGTATTAAAGAGAGGTATTACTCAGAATGCATTACACAGAGGTACTACAGAATATGCATGACAAGGAATGTGTTACACAAAATATATTACATAGAATTATAGGGGGTATTACAGAGAATGTTTTACTGGAGGTATTACAGACTGCTATTGGCGCCAGTACTTTTTCTCCCTTCTCACCTTTCTAGTTTTTCTCCACCTTTTCTTGAAATAATCGCATTGTTATATATTGTTATATCAAAACATTAAATTCAAGCGGTTAAGCCAACAACTTAAAAAATTGTCTTTCCATTTCATGGGCTTCACCGCCCCTTTCACTGTACTCAAAAGTGGTATCAGCATTGTCAGACTGGACACCCCGTTCGCCAAGTCCTTCAGCATCTTCCACCACATTACACCAGTGTTCTCATTGCTGCCACATGGGGCGGTCTTGACAGAGAAGCCTAGCCGTGTAATTACTTTCTGAGTCACCCCCTGCGCGCACACCGTATGCCTTCCACAACTCAGCACTCTCGGAAGCCTGGCTTTGATTGAAATCAGTGGCCTCTTATCGTCACCCCTTTACCCGAACTTCAGTGTCTATACACAAACGTCAGTATACAACTTCTAAACGAGAAAGAAATTCAGTTACCAAATTTTGTGGGTTAACTAACATTTCTTTCCTTCTGTCTCTATGATAGCATAGCTTTTGGGCCGAGAGTTTTAGGTCTCAGGTCAGGGTCAGCCTCAAACTTTCGGACGGGATTAGAGAGAGGAGAGTGGAGGGTGGAGGGTGAGTTTTCGTACGCTTCTGAGTAAGTACTGCGCATGCTTGCTGCATTCTGTACTTGCTTAATTCTTTCTCGCTGTATCAGCTGAGGCTTATTAGTATTAGTGAGACGACTGGTATACATAAACACTAAAACACTATAAACCTTATTTTTATAAAACTATTTGCCGGTTCACATGAGTTGTTTACAAATTATATATCTTGTACACAAATTATATATCTTGTACACAAGTGAAGCAAACAAGAAGAAAACCCCACTGGCAGCTGCACGGTACTTACTCGCATAAAAGGATGCCATTTTCCAAGGACCTTCTTGGATCATCCGGGTGGGCGAATTTCTTCTTTGTAACCGCCTGCAACGCAAAAAAAGAATACTTGCACTGAGAGTGTAAGACAAGCACGTGTAAACTGTATGCATTGTCAGGTTTGTCTCTTATACTAGTGGTTATATTGGTAACAACATTGTAACCAGACCCTGCACTTTTCCCTGGAGGTAACACTTGTAACGTGAAAGTTCTCCCCCAGTGTGCAGGTATCTAAGTACTCAGCATGAATAGTTTAACAGTTTATACCTGATTTGAAACATCTTTGTGTATCAGCCCCAATAAACTAGTTTTATGAAATAGTTCGATATAAAATTAGAGGACGCTGGAGCGAGGGGATACGGAAGTAGCGAGCCAAGAGCAGTGTTCAATCAATCAGTCAACCGAGACTGCATGTGAACCAGTGGGCTGGGCTTCACAGATATTCTTGACTCATGCTTTTTTATGTAAATAACATGTTCTACTGACAAACATTTGCAGCGAAAATTATCTCCCCTTCGTCCTGCTTGCTCTTCCTCCTTGTCATTTGCCCTCCCCCCACCCACCCCGACACACTCCCTCTCTCGTTCTCTCTCTCTCACACACACACACCTGTGCACAGAAAACAAGATCGAGCAGTTAGTGTTGCTTAAGTGCAATTAAAGTTCTCACGTGCGTACGCATGTTTCAACAAGTCCTGCTTAGCGATAATAAACCTAACACAAACTGCTGCCAATCAATTATAAAAATGCCAACTGTCGTATATATTACTATCATCATTTCAGGGTACTTTTTCTTTTTACATCGTTATCGTCACAAAAGCTGACTTATTGCCCCGCTGGCTAGGAAAGTTCATTCAGGGGAAAGAAAACATGACAGGTTGTAGAATATAGCGATATGCACTCTCTCAACTGTCTCGGGGCAAGTGATTCACTGAAATAAAGGCCCTACCCACGGAGAGTGCGGTCACATCTGACGACAAAACCCACCAGGGTGGACAGGTGGCCGCCCATGAAAACCTCCTCATCAAACAAACGACACGCGTTCTACTTGTCGGAGGTATGGGGCGGGAGGAAGATGGGAAATTTGGGTGAATGTGTGTGTGAGGGGAGGTGGGAAGGTGGGGTGTGAAGGGACTAGGGTAACAGATGACGACCCGTCTCTGAATGCGCTTCATATACACAGGGGGTACGGGAAACAAGCAGAAGCCTTCCTCCCAGATGATGGGCCTTCAAAATACGTGTAATGAGCAAACATGCACACTGGTGACATGGAGTCTGTTCGCTGCTGGCGCCATGATGGTGTCGGGACTAGGTCTCCCTCTGGGTCTGAGTGCTGACCTCAAGAACATTTGCCACATGCTGCATGCTATTTGCTTCCATGGGGCCTGACTTGTCGTCGACTGCACGCCCTCCGTCACAACAAATATCTCGCCAGGGGCTTTAGGGACCCAGTGCTCGCTAAGCATGACGAAGAACTAGGGAAACTCTATTGTAAAGGCAACATTCATGGCGATATTTAAGACAGTGGCGCTGGTGACCGCCAGCGCAATAGTCGTAGTCGTTGTCGTTATAATAGTCCAAACCATAAACATATTTTCCCAGCTGCAACAGTCATGCAACCAATTTCCTAAGTATAACCTCCAATCCGGTTAAAAACACCCTAAAGAAATTTAACTTAATGTGAACTTTGGCGGTAACAGCACGACAGTCCCTATAGCAACAAAGTTAGGAACTGCCCTCCATAAAAGCAATGGTATCAGCTGGTGACATTACAAAATAACCTGTTCTTTAAACTTCTGACACCTTGGCCCCATTGCGTTTGTCTCAGCTATTGGACACGAAGGACAGAGGTCATCACTTGACCAGCTAGTTAGTGAGGGACTGAAATCCAGCACTTTTTTATGGCCTTCTTAACATTGTTGATTATGGGACCACGGAGGAAATTTTGAGAAAAGCAACGTTCTGAGGCCCTCGACAGTGGGAGTGCTTGAAAAAGCAGACACACCAAAAGGTGTTCTGGGAGTCCCTCCGCCGGCGTTTGACGCCGCTGACCTTTCACGTGAAATATCATGGATGATAGTGAATCTAAAAAAAGTAACTGCCCTTCTCTCTAAAGCACTCAGACTGGTGTGGAAAGGGTCATATGTACGTGGCCGGGGTCAGAGGTATGACCTGCCGAGCACTAAACATTCGAAAATGGTATTCAGGTCACGAAGCTCTCTGTCACCCTCGCGCACTTCCGCTCATCCTTCACAAAATTTCGAAATGACATTCCACCCAGAATCTAAAGGGAAGGGGGGAATCTGGCAAGGAACCTGTCCTAAAAACTGAAAAACTTAGACAAGATTTTGACATTGTTTATAGGCATATGCCAAGATGACAGATACCAGCAGAGAACCCATCATCATCATCATCATGTAGCTAACTGGAAACCCGGACGTTTGAAATACTTTTGTATATATAGGTTTTTTTTTAAATTGGTGTTTTACGCCGAGCCAGCAGCTAAGGCTATGTCACGGCAAGGCAGCCAGCCCTGTAAACAGATGCCACATGCAGAGAAAGAACAGCGTGCCCGAGACGAGAACTGAACCCAGGACAGCCAACCTTCACTGTATTGGTAACAGGTGCTATCCTTTGCGCCACCGGACCGCCCCTGTAATATAGGTAAGCCACGGGTGGGGGGTAGGACTATGAGACTGTGAAACTCTTCGACAACTTGAAAAAGAGATTATCTGGAAAGTGAAAATCACAGCTTCGTCGTACTAAATTCCTGTTTCGTTTCCGCAAGTTTTATGTCTTAAAAATCACATATTATGGTACATAACTATAGTAAGTTTCTCCTTTTTGGCGAGAATTTTTTTTTTAAGTATGCTGCCCATTAGCTTCTGCATTTTCTTCATAACATCTTCTTTGATGATTTATTACCCTCAGGTAAGAAAGATTCTTAACATTATTAGTTTTTAACAGGAAACTGAATGGCAGAATTGACAATCTCAATCATATATACTAATAATAATAATAATAGTGAAGATTTTTATAGCGCATATTCACACTCATAGAGAGCATGCTCTTAGCGCTTAAAACGGGGAAGAGACGTGGACTAAGTAGATACAGAACACAGGGGACGAAAGAAAACGACAGTACTGACAAAAAACAGATAACAAAAGGCATCAAGTAACAGGAACAGAGAAAAATAGTGATGGGTAAAGTAGCAAGAGGGAAGGGGGGGGTAAGGACTAGCATTGTGGACTAGGAGTAGTGCTCAAGGAAGAGGTGCGTTTTCAGTGCAGATTTGAAGGATTCAATTGTAGGAAGGTGGCGGATATGGAAAGGAAGAGAGTTCCATTGTTTTGCAGCACAGTAGCCAAAAGTCCTGTGACCATATGTTGTTGTTCTGGTGACAGGAACAGTCAGAGTACGGTTGTCAGAGGAAGAGCGGAGTTGTCTGGCCGGAGAGTAAGGGATGAGAAGTTCAGAGAAATAGTCAGGACAGGAGCCTGCAAAGAAATTAAAACACAGCACAGACAGTTTGTACTGGATGCGAGAACGGACGGGTAGCCAGTGTAGGAAACGAAGGAGAGGAGTGGCATGGTCCCGTTTCCTTGCTCTAAGTACCAGACGTGCAGCGGAGTTCTGTACTCTCTGGAGTCTCTGAATGAGGGATGAGGGGCAGCCTGCCAGCAAGGAGTTGCAGTAGTCAAGTCGTGAAAGAACAAACGCACAGACAAGAGTGTTGGTGGCGCGTGTAGAGAGAAAGTGACGGATGGCACTGATCCTACGGAGCTCATAGTAGGCAGACTGACAGACAGCTGTAACATGTTTATCAAGGGTCACGTCTGCGGTGACAATAAATCCCAGATTCCTAACGGATGACGTGAAGGTGATGTTGCTGTCGCCCACCTTGATGTGATTGAGCAGACTGACTAGTGAAGGTTGATGTCTTCTTCTATGGCACAAGAGGGCTTCCGTTTTATCATCATTTAGTTTAAGCTTGTTTTTCACCATCCAACCCTTGACATCACTAATGCAAGCTTCTAGAGAGCTAATAGCAGAGTGAGACTCAGACGGTGGAATAGAACAGTAAAGCTGCGTGTCATCAGCATAGGACTGATGAGACACCTGGTGAGACCGGATGCAAGATGAAAGTGGTTTAGTATACAGGATGAACAGGACTGGGCCAAGTACTGAGCCTTGGGGAACGCCACAGAAAAGTGAAGCAGGGCGAGATGTCTGACCATCGACTACCACAGTCTGGGTCCTATCAGTGAGATAGGAGTTGAACCATGAGAGGGCAGGTCCAGAAATCCCGTAGAGGTTGTGGAGTCTGTGAAGAAGCAGAGAGTGGTCTATAGTGTCAAATGCAGCAGACAGGTCCAGTAGGGTTAATGGAGAAACATCACCACTGTCAAGAGCAGATAATATGTCTGTTGTTACTTTAATAAGAGTGGTCTCAGTGCTGTGGAAAGGTCTATATGCCGACTGAGCTTGTGGAAGAAGATGGTGGTCTTGTAAATAGGCCCAGAGCTGTGTCAAAACTATTTTCTCTATGATCTTAGAGAGAAAAGACAAGTTGGAGACTGGGTGGTAGTTGTTTAGCACATTGACATCAAGCGTGGATTTCTTTAGAAGTGGCCTCACCACCGCATTCTTGAACAGAGATGGGAAAACACCTGACGACAGGCTGACATTTACAATATTTGTGATGGCAGGAAGTAGAGTATCTAGGCACTCGAGCAGAAGGCTCGTGGGCATCGGATCTAACTCGCAGGTTGTTGCTTTAGCTTTTAGGATAACCGCTTTCACATCGGTCTCAGAGACTGGTAGGAACTTGGTCATGGAACATATACTAAAAAGAGACATGGCAATACAGAGGTAATTCATCAATAACTTTAGCTTTTATATTGATCTTCCTGTTTAAAGTTTCCTACTCAAAACCAGAAACCGGTCGGGATTTTTTATGATCTTTTATCCGATGACCTGAACGCTCCCCGTCAACGACACTCAAAGGGAGAGAGGTTCAGGGTTCCTCCACTCTTAATAAGCAATAACATATCATACATTGGAAGACAGTCTTTATGATTGTCAGTCTTAGCTTGAACCTTAGGAAAGTGTCTAGGGTTTGCTACTGGACCTGTTCTTATATTTTAAATTCCGCCTAGGTCTGACTGGTGACCCTAGGAAACAGGAACAATAGGGACCCCCCTCCCCTCGAGATTAAGGCTCTTACTAACGACAGGTCACTGGCCTGACCTTTCCTTTGAATGAGATAAGGGACTTTTTTTTATGGCGAGCGCTTTCATGAACGAGTGCGTGTCTGCGAATTATCTGGGCGTGCCGTGCACGTGGTCACGCGCATCTGCGGTCAGATACTAAGAGAGAGGAAGTAGGAAGCGGGCGATTTGTGCTGGTGTGTTTTAACAGGGAGCCCTGGCTGCAGAAAAGAACCTAGTTGATATGTTATCCAGTTCAGCGTTCTGCCAGTCTGCTTCACCAGTGTTCGTCGACAAAATGCAATCATTTTATGTCTCATGGAATCTACGGTGCACGGGACTGTGACACAGCTTCCTAGTGACTTGCCTAAAGGTGTATAAGTATAATGGCGATTATTCGTGCCCCTCCTCCCCAAACAACGCCCACTTTATTGCTGTCAATGTACGGGCACAACACTTGGTAATTCGTGCGCGCGTATGTGTGTGTGTGTGTGTGTGTGTGTGTGTGTGTGTGTGTGTGTGTGTGTGTGTGTGTGTGTGTGAGAGAGAGAGAGAGATTAGAAAAAAACTAATCCGGATGTTCGGTCTTTCTCTTCAAACTGTGTGACACTAAGTAAGCCTGTGCTATCAATTTCCATTTTGCCTAAGATTGCTAAGGACTTGAAGACTAGAAAATAGAGGGTTGTGTCCCCAGTGGGTCGGCCACTGTTCGGCATAATTTTAGCTATTTCTGGAAAACGGATTCCTACTCTCCGATATTACCGCACCCTTATTTTTACAACAACGAAGAAAACGACAATGTAAAACTTTATTTGCTTGACTTACAGACCTACAGAAATATTTCTAAAGCTATCCAATCTTCTTTTTATTCGCTACTGCACGTCAGTTAAAACTGTGAATACCCATTCTTGACCTGGTCACAAGATCAGTATTTGCGATGGGTAATGATGCCTCTATTAAAATATAAAAGATAGTTATGACACAAGGATACAGTACAAAGCCAGGAAATACACTATTATGAGAAAACAAATATAAATTATATGTAGCATCAAATTATCTCCTCCTGTCCCAACAGGTAACTCCCTCTATCCAACAATTTTGCCCATTAAGTTATTACTTGCCCGCTGTAACAGTCTGCTTGCACTACACATTGGATGAAGTAAGCTGTTTTGTCAGGGCGCCAAAATACACAGCAGCCCACCATCTCTATCCGAACTGACATAGCTTTCAGAGATAAGGTTCTCGGGACAACACTCAAATGCTACGACTGTCCATCTGGCATTTACAAACTAGAATCTTTGCCCGAAGATTGGCGACCTGTCGCTCCAGGTTAATACGGGGCAAAGGGGAAGAGATAAGCTTCTATAGTCTCTAGAACTATGTGGATCGCGCTCCTAAAACACGGTTTTTTCTGTTACCTTCTAGTTCCCATGGGCTTAGTAACACAATTTGGGGCACCGACAATACTGGAAAACGACACTATTCTTTCTGAAGCGTTTTGAAAATTGTGAAAGAGAGCAATCACGACAAAATATTGCCTAGTGTCTACAACTCTCCAAAAAGAACCACCAAAATGTTTGCTTTTTCCACCTTTCAGAATACATATCGTATTTGGAGAGGTACTGAGATTTAAAATTAATAAAATGATCATTATGAAATCTGTGTGCATGTGTGCGTGTATTTGTGTGTGTGTGTGTGTGTGTGTGTGTGTGTGTGTGTGTGTGAGAGAGAGTGCGTGTGTGTGTGTCACAATGAAGAGTTTATAATGCAGACGAGTCCTTAACACTGTCAACAGTCCGCATAAGACAGTACGCATGGCAGGTCGACTAGTAACAATACGACAAAGAAAACAATTATTATATAAAATAAACTGACTCTTCAGTGGAGAAACAGATTAATATAAAACTGTCCGCTTTGGATGCGACGAAGCAGTCATCGTAAACCCCATTTTTAACTGGACAAATATGACTGAATCATCGTGTTATAAAACCGTTGTAAACTTTGCCAAAATAGGTCAAACTTGTCTGGTTAAAAAGGTCCTTAAGAACTGCACTGAAGAACGAAACTCTTCTGGGGAGGCCTTACACACGTAAAGTGCACTCACCCACACCAATCAGGACGCAGTGTAACATGTTGCAGCACGGAGAAGGGAAAAAATACACATTTTCAGTAAGTTAGAAGTAATTTTACCTAATCACGTCACATTTAGCAGTAAGTTAGTAGTAATTATACATAATCACATGTCGTCTCCTACAGTGAACCATCGAAACTCGAAGCTAGGAGCATACACCCTTTACACTTTGAGTGAGGGTGCGCAAATTTATTGGAGCAAGGAACTTTATGGCACACTCCCTTTAAAAAAAAAAGTCGGTGCTGACGACCAATCTGAAGACTACACATAAAATATTTTTATTCTTTCTGCATCGCATGCATCCAACATGTTCCATAATATATTGTATTTTCAGGTCGGACTTTGTTCTTCGTGTAAAAAAATTTGGTTTATAATTCGTACTAGGGAAGGACATTGCACGAAAATGCAACTCTGATCAGAAACTGATTGTGTAAACCAATGTCATATATAATTTGATTGTTGAGTGCTGAATTGCTCGATTCCTACATGTATCCAGTTGTAATCGACATTGTCTTCTTCTTTACAAGGTTCTAGCACTAGTCCTATGTAGCACCGATCCAGACTGTTTTCGTTTAACTTACTTCTTTAGCGATGAATGATAAGTGCTCACGACCTTAGCTTTGCTAATCCCATTAGCGAAAATATCATTAACTTGCTTGGCTTTAAACTTGCTTCACAAGAATGAGGACAAATTTCGTTACACATCCACATCTCATAAAGATCTAATGCTAGTCTACTTGACCAGAAGCACCCCGATAACTCTTTCTACTCTGTGTCTAATTTCTACTTGTTTTCGCTGCTAGGAGGACCCCAACCGTACCAAGGGGATAAAAAAGGCAAGGGGTGCATGCAAGAAAGCTGAAGAGGTGGTGTGTTAATACTAAAGTCGTTATCTCACAGTTGACAATAAACTTGTCGGGTACAACATTCCATTCCGATCACGTGGTAGTCCCTAAGAAGACACTTGCGATGTTTCATGTCACATGAGAAGCAGTCAACAAGGCTGTGGAGGAAATAGCCACTGATGTGTTCAGTCTCTCGTGAGTGGGACGGAGGAGGTCTTTATTCTTTATTTTAGCAATTATTTATAGAATATAACTCAACTCGTGTTCTCGCCGCCATCTCATACGAATTTCGGCCGAGAGGCGAGGATGGCGACATAACGAGGGTATGATTCATAACTCGCGGGTAACTCTGGAAAATTCGTTGTGTACAACGATGGCGAAATAACGAGTTGAGATTGCATTTATTGTCTATTTGTTACATGCATTTGTTTCTTGTTGACGGTGCTAACAGTTCAGTTTAAAAACTTTTTTTAAGTTGTCACTCATAGCATATCAACTATGAAAAATTGCCATCCGTATAAATAGACGTCTTTGCATCTTAAAGGGTACTGTTACCTTCAGATGTATGTCTTAAACACACTGTTAATTTTTAAAATGGCTCATGTTCACGACCAAATAAATTACACTGTAAGAGTGTGCGAGACCATTAGCTTCGCGTTTTACAGCTTTCAAGCACAGAATTTTTAAAAAGCGTGTTTTAATCTGTCAACCGTCCTTTTTTGTGTCACCTTGAGAGTTCTTTCCCATCTGAGGGTTGGGGGAGGGTGGGGAACATTATTTGACTACTCGCTTAATAAGGTCCTTAGAGACACACGCTGTCTTCAAATACCAGGGGCTCGGCGAGGCATGCAGCACTTATAAAAGTTCGCTTCACACAGTAACCTGACACCATCCACAAAGACTCTTTATTCGCGCGTTCTTCCTGAAATACTTCTCGCTTTTGATTTTCCTTATTCACGTTGATCATCTGCGTCTTCAAAACTTTATTATCGTTCGACCTAAATTCTAGATAACCATGGCGGATGCAATTTTTAGACTAGAGTACTGTTCAGTCTAACCTCTATACTGTGAACGAAAGATTGACGTTCGTATTTGGTTTGGAAAGTCATTCAACCATACAGTTAAAATAATTACCCTACTATCACATGCCAACAGTCGGATAAGTATACCCCTGAATTTGTGATCTTTATCACCTTGTTACCTCCCCCAAACCAATCCCCCATGTCACGAGTAAAGGAAAAAGATACCAAAAGACGAGAAAAAAAGTGATATACTACCCAAACGTTCCCCATTCCCCAACCCACAAGAAAATGGGAGAGGACATGAAAAAAAAAGAAAAGACTAATGACGGGATGTCAGCATTCCATGTCCTCTGGCATGTTGCTCGTTAACACTGACCTCCCAACGCCTCTGGGATCTGACAGACTTCCTTGTTGCGTAGCCAGTGTCCCTAAGGTCTTCTTTCTTTAGGTACAGATCGGCTACGGCGATTATAGAGGCGGGGGATATGATTCACTTTTTGTCCGGTTTCTTTAATTCAAAATATTGAATGTCATCTGTTGGTATAAACGATTTCTCTTCAGCCAGTGATTTCCAAATCAAATAAAGACGGGTCACGTGTATGATCCCTTTTCCTGCCCTATTATCATAATATCCATTCATCGATTCGTTTATTCTGCAATCGGCAGAAAGTCGGTCGTTATATTCTTTAGTCCCGGGTCTTCGAGAGGGTCCGTCGTGAATACTAGATTAAAGGACGATTTCCGAAAGACGAATGGTGGGTGAGCAGGGAAATGAGTTTTGCAAGCAACCCCCTCCCTCAAGCCGTATTTCAGTTTCTCAGAACTCGGTCAAGCCAGCTGTCTAGCAACAAGCGCTAACAATGACTCTGCTGTGTGTTCTGCTTTATGTGAAATCTGCTGACTATGTTTACCTGAACATAAGCAAGAGGCAGCTAAAACAATGCACCTTTATGTGCTGGAGAGTTGGGAATTATGTAGTTTCGGATCAAAAGGTAAGTCTGCACATAATAAATCTGGCACTTCTCTGACATAAGAATTTACTCAACCCACTGTTTTTCTTCGCATCGCTGTTTTACTTTTTCTTGTAAGCTTCGGAGTCACAGTGAGAAAAGATTTATTGCAAACTGTTTGATTCATTTCTGCTTGGCACTAGAGAAAATGATAATTTATTCTGTTATTCTCAGTGTAAATTCTCCTTGGACCCTACCATGCATGAAACTGGAGAAGGCGGGAGGTGACAAAAGTTGCTTCAGGAAAAGTAGCTACTGCAGAATGGTAATATGCAGTGGCGGGGAAAAAAAGGTTGATAACAAAAGATTGCAATAGGCCTCCACAAAGAGATAAAGTTTAAAAACAATGCTAGTCTTGACTTGCCATCATTTAAACACATTCTTTTGGGATCTAGTCATGACTTGCCATCACTTAATCACGTTTTTAATCAGTATCTGAGTTCACAACTGTTCAAGAAAGTGACGCCACCGATAAAACAGAGAAGCAGGGTAATGGTGGGTACAGAACAAGACACAATGCAGAAAACCAGTTAATTGCCTTTAATCCTTTAAGTGTAATGTTTAATATTTCCCATCTGTGTGCCTTCATATGACTCAATCACAGCTTGCAAACACATAACACCCAAAATGAAAAAGAAATAAAGAAGGGAAATAAATGAACAAAGGGGAGGGTTTAAAGAAGGGAAAAAGATGGGTCAAGGGCAAAACATTGAGTATATATTTTTTTTTTAGTAAGTAGTCTAAACTACAGAAAGCAACACAGTTCTGTGTTACAATTCCCTGTCTTCATTGTTTAAGAAAGTCTGACACATCTCAAGGCCACACTGCTGAAAAACAAGCATTTTACTTCATGTTGCTAACAGACTGCCAGCAGGAAGGGTGTGTGAATTGCCTCAAGAGTGCAAACACAATAATATAAAACAATGGCTGGACCAGGCTATATTATGACACCACAGTTCTGCATTTCTAGAACACTTCAACTAATGCTATGCACATTGTTATAGGTAGGAATTGTAAAGGCTGTTTCTTGTGTTGTGGATTTTTGTTGTCAATGGTGGCTAGAAAGTGGCAAAGAATTGTATCTGCAGCAACAAAGAAATGTTTTCTCTTTTCATGTGCCAGGAAACAGAAATCCCAAATACATTGTCCTGTCATAGTGACAAATTTGATCTTGAGTTAAGCCATTATTGCAGCTTAAAATTGGCTAAAATCATATTAAAAATATGTATTAGTATAACATTAAAGTTTCATATAATCTGCACTTGCAAACTGTGTGCCTGTTTTATGCAGGCTTTATGGAAAGTTCATTTTATTAGTATTACAACAGACATATAAGCTGGTTAAGTACATCCAAAACCCAAGACAATCACTAAACAATGTATTCATAAATGTCATTATCTTTTGTATTTTATCAGCAAGCCTAGCGATATTGACTTTGCAGATGTATGTAGTACAGTTGATGGAAATAATGAGTCACAGCTGGTTCAAGACCTTTAACCAATAAATCCTATGGCATATTAAGTTTCTATGTATGCTCTCTTTATTCTTTCTCTCTCTCCACACACACAGAGACGAAGTGCAAAAATACTGTTTCTGGATCGCTAATACAAAATATATATGCTTCCTTTCCTAAAGATATTAACACAACACAATTTGCCCATTTAAATGCAAATTAACCATTTAAACATATACTGACTATAACAATAGAAATGTGCATAAGCTGCAGATTAAGAACTCTATAGTAAATGTAAATTATGTTTTTCGTATTACTTATGAAGTAAAAGGGTTAAACAATATAATTATTTTCACAATTAGGTTCCCAACTTTAGAAATGTCTTTTCACACATATATGCTAAAACAGTTGAGTTATTGATTCTATTTTCCACTTATCTGTCTAAACAAACCTGAGCCGGCTATCTAGCTACTTAGTGCATCCTTCACATGCAGCAGAAACGCAACAGTTATCTACTTCTTGGTGTGTCATCAGTGTGGAATGTGGAAAGAGGGCTGAGGGCCACTATCAAAAATGCTTGTTTCCTTTGTATGTGTGTGTTTCTCGTGCAGCAAATAATTATACAGTGTGCGCTTCATGCACTAACGCTTGCCACTTTGAACTGTTCAGGGTTGTTAAATGTTAAACTCCAGTTTACCAAATGAAAAGGCTAGCATGGCAATGGAGCAAAGTTATCATGTTTGTGACAAAAAAAAAATGTAACAAATTTTATAATAATTCTTGCCTCTCTCATAACAATTTAACCATTCTCTCGAAAATATAATTTTACCGTAATCCAGCGCTCCGTTTCGTGTAGAGCCAATTCTGTGAAAAATTCCAGTTCTTCATCCTCTCGGTATTTCACATGAAGATGAAGATCCTCACTTGAATCTTCTGTTGCCATTGTCTGGTTTGATGACGATCTTCACACTTACTTCAACACTGTACAACCACACTACCACAAACACCCTTTTGAACTCAAGACGAAGCAGACGACATCAGGTACCAAGAAACTTCGTATCTCGACTGGTCATGTCGATAAAAAAAAAAAAAAAAAAAATGCGGTGCGGTCTTGAGTCAGGCTGTTGTTATGCTAAATATTAACCATCACTGGCACAACAAAGTCTGGTTTTTACGAAGGTACTGCTGAAAAGAATGCGACCCTAGCCGCTCCTCGCTGATGAATCTTCTCTATCGTCTGTCACAAACCGGCAACTTTCCCTGTCCCTTGCTTGTCCCCCGAGCGGCTCCACCTGCTTATGACCGAGACTTCTCCGAGTTGAAACCCCGAGGTCCTGAAATAACATCTCCCGTCAAGGCACGCCAAAAGGGTCCCTTTCCATCCAAACGCAGAGAGGCGCAGGGCTGTCCTTTCGTTGTAGTGAACCACCTGAGCAGAGAGCGTTCACAAAAAAACTCACACTATCTCAAGCGCGGAATTTCGCTCTCCAGTAACAGGCGACGTCTTTAAAGCGCGACAACTGTGTTGTAACAATGGGTTCCTTCGCTAAACTGCGAGACTCAACCAACGACATCCCCGGGCTCAGGTAGGGGAATCGAGTTGTTCTCCGCATGTAAACAGACCCTTCCGTGGACCCTCCACGTGTGCTCCGCGCGCAAACCCCTCTCCCGCTCCTCTGTGGTCATGTGACTTTCGAGGGAGTCGCAAAAGGATTGGTCATTCTTCTGCCGCTGGACACCTCGACCCTTTCACACAAACTGCGTGTGTGTTAGTGTGCATAGACACACAACATGATTACAGTGTGTGCAGCTGTACGTGTTATGCCAAAATAAAGCATCTCACAGTCTAACAATAGACTGTTCAGCAGCCATGTCACAGTACCTAAAAATAGCATGTGGCGCAGTCACAGCCCATGCTGTGAGCTCTGCACGCACATGATGCTGCTAATGGGAATCGCCGGTTAGTCATAACAAAATCGACATTTGAAACAAGATAAACAAAAGAGTGTGTTTTTAAAATGTGACTGTAGTAGTAGTAGTAATGAGCTGCACGTGACAAAATAAATCTGTGCGAAAAATATCGCGGGAGAGCAAAAACAACAGGGACGTGTTTGTAATCAGGACGTTGTGTTGTGTTATGTAGTGGCAGCTATGCATATCTCCCATCAATCTCGACCGCACCTATCGTCCACGGCCGATACACAGCAACGACAAAAACATCGACCATGAGATATCCTGTCGGGTACAGAAGATAAACTTCCAAATGGCTGTGACATCGAAATTTTTAGGATTGTCAAGCATATCATCTCTCTTTGACAAGCCCAAACTTGATGACTGGTGTTTCGCTATTACCTATTCAGGGAACGATGAATACGGAAGTTGTTGTGGGTCATTTAACTTTTCGGGTTAGTACTGTGGTGTTATCCGGGATTTAACACATTACCACTTGAAGCTACCCCTCCGATGAATGATTAGGGGGGCAGTACAAAGAATATTAACCCCACCTCATTACGCTTTTCACACAAAATGAGCTTAATTACATTAGAGATGAACTTCAGCTGTCACTTTGCCCGCCAGAGGAAGAAGACGAGATGGCTGTTTCACATCGTGCCAGAAAATGAGGCTATACTAATGACAATAACTTAATCTCTCTACGGAGAAATGTTGGTCTGGTGTTCAAACATTAACCTTCACAAGGCGGAAGACATATACAATATGTAAAGTGTATCAAGGTATAAACAATTCAGCTCATGTTTTGTTCCCACACTCCCCAGACCCCGACTTGAATTAAAGCTCCGTCAACTCGATCATGTTCAAAAGTGAGTACAAACGTGTTTTGTAATCTCACAAGTTTCCAGATAGAAATTACAGAAAGTGTAAGACTTCCATGGGTACGAAAGTTTATTGTGATTTGACTACTTTAAGTCTGAGAGCACAGAAACACTTTCCAAATTTCAAAGGCTCATAGTATTTCGCTAATACTTGGCTCTTATCCATTGTTACGAATGAAATGTTTTAGTGGGTCTAGGTCAATCCTAGCGAGCGCGTGAGCACGTGTGAATGACGTGAGTCTCGGTGAATGACGCAAGTCTGGAAGAATGACGCAAGCGGTGATGTCAGTATTGTCAGAAATGTTCGAGCAAGAGAGCGCATGGGTAACGTGAGTGTGATCGTTGAAAGAGAGAGAAGGAGTAGGTTAGAGTATTGTAGGCGTGTGTCGCCGTTGAGTTTCACGGTTTAGGACGGGCGTGTATCGCCACTATAGTTGTTTAGGTTTTAGGGTAGGCGTGTATTGTTGTTTAGTATTACTCAGTCTGAAATAGAAGAATTATTTATTGTTTTGGACAACAAAACCCTCTGTGTTCCCTTTGGAAGTTGACACTGCCAGATTTCTGAACTCAACGAGCTACTAACGGTCATTAATCAAGACCCGTTAGTTAACATCCATGATAATCTTCCTGGCCTTCTCAGCCACCCTTTCATCGTTTACAAGACTGACAAGACTCAGTTGTACCAGTTTCACTCCTACGGCTTACAACACACATCAACCGCACGCGCCAATATACTCTTGTTATGAACATGTGTTATCACCCATGAACGTCGAAGTAACGAGGTTGTCACCCTTGATTGAATAGCGATTATGACCCCTGGTTTGAATGTTGATAGGGGGCGTTGTTTAGAAATTGGAAGAGAAGCAGACGTGAGAGTCTAGGAGAAAGAGGAATTTGGTACAGAGGTTGGAATTAATAGTACTGTGTGGATTAATATTAACTGTGTGAAGAAATAGCAACTGTGTGGATAAATAGTAACTGTGTGGATACATATTAACGGTGTAAAGAAATATTAACTGTATGGAGAAAGAGTAACTGTGTGGAGAAATATTAACTGTGTGGTTCCTCGATTTATTAATTTTCTCAACTGCTGTGTGATCTCTTGAGAAGATCGTAGAACTGTGTGGAGAAATATTATCTGTGTGGTTCCTCGATTTACTAATTTTCTCAACTGCTGTGTGATCTCTTGAGAAGATCGTAGAACTGTGTGGATTTACCTACTGTGGAATTTTTATTGACTTGATCATTTGTCTGCCGTTAGACTGTCGGAGTTATTTGGTGAATGTAGGCTGTCCGTATGATCAACGCCAGAGAGCAAGACTGAAAGAGGGGAACTGTTTGCCGTGTCGACCCTTTCCCCCCCCCAACAACAGAAGAAGAGAGAACTTGAAGGACTTTAATATAAACTGCTTAGATATATTTGTTTCGGTGCAAACTCAGTGTAGAATATTTGTGCTGAAGTTTTCTGTTGTTATTTAGTGAAGTATATATTTACGTTCACCCGATTAATAGAAACGTTCGAGCCCATGTGCAGGTCTTTGTATTTTGTTGTGTGAAAGGACACGTGAAGAAGGCTGTGAGGTCAGTGTGTGTTGTGTGTGACCTGTCCACACTTTCCGTGCGTTCTTGACATTGGTGACCCCGACGTGATCTGTCGTGGGTTTGTTTCGTTTGGTACAGAGTCGGGTGAAAGTGTGTCTTCGATTCAGTGTTTGTGATTCCCCTGGGACTTAGTGGTAGAAGGTTGGCAGTTAATTATTTATCTTTGAGAATTTTGCAAAGCGGTTGTACTTATTTATATTTGCTCAGTGTTTAAGTGTTACATGTTGGGCGTGGTGCAGTTTCCCCGTCTCCAGCTTCACGGGTCTACGGGTGTGTAAAGTTCTACCCGTAGTAAGGAATTAGCCTCTGTTTCTACTTTGCCTCTCGTCTTTATTTTCCAAGCTCACTATTCTGTGTGAAAGTGTATGCAGAAACCGAAAGTGAGAGTGGATGTTCTCTATCCTGTAGTTATCTGTCTTGTTTTATTTTTATAAAAAAAATAATTCTGGGCCTTGCGTGTTCACTTATTAATTTATGTGAAGTCATTGGATGTTTGAATAAGTTGTCGCCCTTGGATTATTTTGATGTACTCGTACGGTACTTTAGGATTGTTAATAGATCTAGAAATCTGAGTGACTAGTTTTGAACAAGTTAAGACTGCTATTGATGTTATTTTGTAACCCAGTTGCATTCCTTGAAGATAATTTTTTTTGCCTGATTGATGTTGACATGCCAGTAGCTTAGACTTATTGCAATTCTGGTTGTATTTTCTGCCTTATTAGAAGCTTTGATAGTAGGGTGCTCCCTTTTTGTAAACATAGTAGAGTAATTGTGTTGGAGAGGTGTTAACCATGGCTGAATCCGTTAGGGAGGTAGCCGACTTTATGAAAGAAGGACAACTGTTGGGATTGAAAGAAGAAGCCCTTACAAAGTATGTATTTCAGTGTATTGAAAGGCAGGACAGATATACAGAAAGATTAGACAAAGAGAGAGAAGCAGATAGATTAGAAAAAGAAGCTGAAAGGGCCGCAAGAGAAAGAGAGGCCGAGCGTCAGTTCGAATTAGAGAAACTACGTTTAGAGAGAGGGACCGATTCCAGCGCGACGAGGAGTAATGGGAACCAAACCCCAAAAGGACTCACACATAAACTCCCCGCCTTCAAAGAGGACGAAGATGATATCAACGCATTTTTGAATCGATTTGAGGCTCAGGCGCAGTCCCTTAAATGGACCAGAGATATCTGGCCATTACAAATCGCCACTTCTTTTCACGGAGAAGCCCTCCAGCTATATGATAACCTATGTGTTCAGGGCCCCGTGGATTATGATGTGCTCAAAAGAGAACTATTACTCAAGTTTCAGTGCACAGCCGAAGGATACAGAGAAAAATTTAGATCGGTGAAACCCCAATCTCAAGAGTCAATGCATTCTTTTCAAGCCCGACTAATCGGATTGTTCAACAGGTGGATTGACTTATCCAAAGTCCAAAAAACTTATGAAGGATTGCATGATCTGCTAGTCAGAGAACAAATACTGCAAAGTGTATCTAGAGATTTAGCCGTATTTCTGAGAGAAAGAGATTTTCAGAACGCTAATGAAATGATTGACAGTGCTGAACGTTATCGCCAAGCACACCCCAGAAATCTCCGGCAAGACGAACAGAAACTATCATGTTCGCAAATGTGGGACAAGCCACTCCTCCTTCTTCACCGCCAGCTCGCCCAAAGCAGGACAGACACCAATTTACTTCTCCTCGATCTTCAAGACAACGAAATACTCCTCCCTACAGAAGGAATGAATCATGGAGGACTCCACCCCACTCCCCACCAATAAGAACAGTTCCGAAGGAAGCACCAACGACCATATATGATCGAAACAGCCCTTGTCATCCTGATCGTTGGAAACCACCACGACGTTGCTTCAACTGTGGAGGACTTGGACATATAGCCAAAGTTTGTCCAAGCTATAGACCCCAAGATAACATAAATGGAAATTGGAAAAATGAGAGCAACCCAACCCCAGCCAATGTTGCTATTATGTGTTCAATCACCGATGAGAAGGAGCTGGGTAAGATACATCTGTATCCAGGACGGATTAGGGGACAGCAAGTTAAGGTGCTACGCGACTCAGGTGCAACCATCTCCGGTATACGAGCCTCCTTGGTTCAACCACAGGACCGACTGAACGGGAAACAATCTTGTATTACCTTTGGTGGAAACGTTGAAACCTTCCCTCTAGCACGTGTTCCAGTAGAGACACCTTTCTTCAATGGAGACCTGAAATGTTGTGTCATCGAAAATCCAGTTGTCGATCTAATCATTGGAAACACGAGAGGTACAAAACGGGTGGTATTTGATGTACAAGAGAAAGAGTCAGAACCAACAGCAGCGGTTACCACACGCGCGCAATTCCAACGCCAGATGCAGGGACCTCAACCCATAACTCTACCACCAGTTCAATGGAATATAAAGAAGAACAACCGAATGGAATTACAGCAAAGCGATTCCTCACTAGAGACCATAACAGAAGATGCAGAAGGTCGTGAGTGTAGACTGCAGTTAGAGATCAGGGACAGAGAAATTGCTCAACTCAAGGCCGAGATGGATGTTAACCAAAAGAAAAGAGATCGATTAGCTGTACTGTGCCAACAACAGAAGTTGACCATTGGTGAGTTGAAAGAAAAGATTCATGAATTGGAGTTGAGACGTAAGCATCAGTGTGATGACCTACTGAAAGCCTCAGCAGATATCAGAACCTTCAAGGAACGAGAGGAAAGACTCAGGAAAGATCTTGATAATACTATCACAAGATTGAATTCTCTGGAAGGAAACATCGAGGCAGAAAGAACAGCTCATCTGGAAACGAAATTCAACTCAGAAAGCTTAAAGCTTCGTGTTAGAGACCTGAAAGGATCTCTGGAAGTCGAGAAATTAAACAGTGTGGAGGCTAACCGAGCCGTGGAACGTTTGACAAAGCAAATGAGAGAACTCGAACAAAGACTTGGTGATAGGAGAGAAACTCAAAGGAATATCTGGGATTGAAACGCCAGTTAGTAGAAGAGATAGCAGAGAAGAAGATAGTCATTGGCATCTTGTCAAAAGATCGTGAAATCCATCAGAAGAGTTTCACAGAACCTATAACAGGGCTGGGGACAGCCAAGAAAGAACCGGTATTTGTAGAGGACTCCAATGTAACACTCTTCAAGGAGTTACAATACCTACTGCTGAGCTTCGAACTGGTAGGCAAGAACAAAAGGATGAAAATCACGAGAGTTCGCAAGAAAAGAAAAACAGCAACACCATCTGCTCTTGTAAAAAAAAAACTTTAAACACACTTTGATCGCCTATCGTCGTGAACTGGATACCACAGCAGAAGAGTTGTCTAAATCTATAAAGAAGTGCAAAAAAGTGAACAAGTAATCGATATATTCAAGGAAATGATTAAACCAGAAGACCTACTACATAAACATGCTAAAACAATACCCTCGACGTGCAGAAGTTCCATCAGCCCTCTTCACCTACAACATTGAGAACAGTTTCTTACCCGTCATATATGTGAGTAGAAAATTACTGGATAGAGAGAAGAGATACAGCACAGTAGAAAGAGAGTGTTTGGCCATAGTATGGTCTGTTCTGAAGCTGTCTAGATATTTGTATGGGAGACAGTTTACCCTACATACTGATCACAAGCCCCTATCTTTCCTCACATCTAATCCTTATAAGAATGCCAGAGTGATGCGGTGGGCTTTAGCCCTCCAGGAGTTTAAGTTTGATATTCAGCCGATTAAGGGGACCACTAATAAATTAGCCGATACCTTATCAAGGGCTGAAATGGATCAAGAAATTTCATAGGGCTGTAAGATAATCTTTTCGTACAACGTAACAGTTGTATTGTAGTTAGGCAAAAATGTGAACATTTTTTTTGTAGGAGGGGAGGAATGTTATGAACATGTGTTATCACCCATGAACGTCGAAGTAACGAGGTTGTCGCCCTTGATTGAATAGCGATTATGACCCCTGGTTTGAATGTTGATAGGGGGCGTTGTTTAGAAATTGGAAGAGAAGCAGACGTGAGAGTCTAGGAGAAAGAGGAATTTGGTACAGAGGTTGGAATTAATAGTACTGTGTGGATTAATATTAACTGTGTGAAGAAATAGCAACTGTGTGGATAAATAGTAACTGTGTGGATACATATTAACGGTGTAAAGAAATATTAACTGTATGGAGAAAGAGTAACTGTGTGGAGAAATATTAACTGTGTGGTTCCTCGATTTATTAATTTTCTCAACTGCTGTGTGATCTCTTGAGAAGATCGTAGAACTGTGTGGAGAAATATTATCTGTGTGGTTCCTCGATTTATTAATTTTCTCAACTGCTGTGTGATCTCTTGAGAAGATCGTAGAACTGTGTGGAGAAATATTATCTGTGTGGTTCCTCGATTTATTAATTTTCTCAACTGCTGTGTGATCTCTTGAGAAGATCGTAGAACTGTGTGGATTTACCTACTGTGGAATTTTTATTGACTTGATCATTTGTCTGCCGTTAGACTGTCGGAGTTATTTGGTGAATGTAGGCTGTCCGTATGATCAACGCCAGAGAGCAAGACTGAAAGAGGGGAACTGTTTGCCGTGTCGACCCTTTCCCCCCCCCCCAACAACAGAAGAAGAGAGAACTTGAAGGACTTTAATATAAACTGCTTAGATATATTTGTTTCGGTGCAAACTCAGTGTAGAATATTTGTGCTGAAGTTTTCTGTTGTTATTTAGTGAAGTATATATTTACGTTCACCCGATTAATAGAAACGTTCGAGCCCATGTGCAGGTCTTTGTATTTTGTTGTGTGAAAGGACACGTGAAGAAGGCTGTGAGGTCAGTGTGTGTTGTGTGTGACCTGTCCACACTTTCCGTGCGTTCTTGACAACTCTTACTGCTAATGCTCAGACTTCTAAACCACCAGATCATGGAGTATGTCAGAACAGGTTCTGCAGCACAGCGATAAAAAGCCTGCAAAATATCCGCGTTAACTTGCAGCTTCACAAGCAAATAAAACACGAGAGAAAGAGGTGCGTGCCCGAGACGAGATTTGAACCATTGCATCATCGGATCGCCCTTCACCTGCCTGGAAACCCCTGAAATTTCACGCATTATAAAGGATTACATAAGTTTGAAAACCTTACAAAACCATTTCCTCTTTACTTTTTAATTATTGTATGTAGTTGTAAAACAAAAATCCGGCAGAAATAGAGACTTTCCACATCAAATGTCTGAGGAAAATTCTCAGGATATTCTGGCCAACCATAATAACCAATAACGATCTCCTCACAAGAGCCAGCTGCACAAATATAACAACCATAATTAGAAAAATAAGATGGAGATGGCTCGGACATGTGTGCAGAATGAAACCAGAGGCACCTCCCAAAATAGCCCTTTACTGGACAACGGATGGCAAGAGGAAACGTGGCCGGCCAAAAGAAACATGGCGACGGTCAATAGAGAAAGAACTCATAGACCAGAAACTAACCTGGAACGATATAACCAAACTTGCTACCGACAGACAAAGATGGAGGTCTCTAGTGGATGCCTTATGTACCACCTAGGTACGAAGAGGACTAAGTAAGTAAGTAGTTGTAAAGGCTTCAGTTCTGTTCCCTGTTCTTATAGCACTGTTACGAAAGTTGATGACACTACAAATTGAAATGACCAACCTGCAGAAACTACAGCATGGTAACTGGCTAGGTTTATGGCTGTGTCGCTTTGTGTAACCTTCAGCAATCACTCGCGACTGGTCCTTCAAAATTGCACGGTAGTCTGTGAAGATATGTCTGTCTGACGTACGTGACTGCTCAATTTGGGTGAGATACAGAAATGCACCAGACAAGCATCATCTTTCGTGCGCGCGCACACACACACACACACTGAGAGAAAAATTTGAATAAAATTAGGACAATCATTCTTTTTTTTTGTATACACATTAATCTATCGGTCTGGGTCCAGGCACAAAAGCATGTCACTTTAGAAGCAGTCAATTAAAATGATCATAAATTAAAACACGACTGTAGTTATCATCCGCCTTGCACCTGTTGACTTGTACACCTGGTCTGTCCGCGCATGAACTTGTGGTGGGTTAACTATGCAGGTGGTATAGATAATCTTACCTAGGTATATCATGCACATTCATGCACACAAAACACGCACGCAAGCAGCCATGCTCACACCACGGACTTTGAATTACTGGACTGCTTGCAGACGATTTTTTTTCCAGTGAAGTAATAGAACGAGGCTGGTTACGAAATAGCTTCCGGTTTAGTCACGTTTCAGTTTAACTACTAGAATGAGGCTTTTGACAATATATCTTCCGGTTTATTTACATTCATTGTTAAGACTAACAGCGGAGAACTTCGCAAGAGGCTCAGCGTTGGTCTCGGCAGACAGACAGCAATCCACTTATACACGTCCGTGCTCACACTAAACGAGCGTTGACGAACACACGCAGACATACGTAGCGTAAGTGCGAGTGAGTGAGTGACTTAATTGTTATTGACACATTTCAACAGCTAATAAATGATAGTAGATTTGTTTAAACTCTTGGGAAATCTGACTGCCATCTGTTGCACGCCTTTCCGATAAACTGACAGCAATATGTGCCATCTGTCTCCTCTCCCCCCCCCCCATTCCCCTGGGAAATCAATGCTGGAGTGTGACAGAAGGTACCAAACACTGCCCGAATCTACCAAAACTCGTGTTTACTGAAGCCAACAAAAATGTCCTTCCGCGTGTCCTTCAAAGAACTCAAGTCATTCCGAACCACAAAAAGTCATTCTATAACCTGTCTATAATAATATTAATTATGTTTGTTAAAGGTTTGTGTCGATCAAGCTATATAGGCCCTATACTATAGCTTGCTGTATTTCCTGTTCAGGCATAACATCCCTCATAAACCTCTGGGGTACAGCGGGCTCAACAAACTACTTTAGAAGCATTCGTATGTTTTCTACACATAAAATTGCTCATAAAATCAGTTCACTATCTGGAGTTCGTAGGCAAGACCATGGGGGTTAGAGATACGAACGCTTGCGCAACACAGCTCTGTGTCAAAGGTCAAGTTCGTGATATGTTGGGTAGAGTTTGACCACCTGTGGGAGCTGCAGAACTTCATGGCTGCTGCCCTGTAACAAGAACTCAAATAACCAAAAAGAAGATATATACTAGTGACCTACTGCTGCCATGGGCACAGATCGAGACATGTCACGTAACTGGGTCACGCGACATTTACATAGACACTCTACCGTATGTTATGTACCACCTGCAAACTATTTATCTACCTGCCGGCTTGTGACCTGAAGCGACAGAGGTCGTTACACACTTTTTTCCTCACTCAGATTACCTCTTCCTTTGGGCAAACTTTGGTTTAGGCCTTTAGGGGCCTAGCTCAAGCTTGGTCTTGCTGTGCCTAAATCACATACTTTTGCCATGACTTGTGAAGGGAAACAGGTAAAGCTAAAGATTTTTTTTTAAATGACAACCAGCTGCCGAAGAAAGAGAAAAGGTACATTTTAATAAAAGGCTAAAATAATTTTATTTGTCCGTTTTATACATAACTTTACGGGGTTGATCTCTACCACTAGCTCTTTTAGCTGTAATTGTATCACACCTTTCATCGATCGCTTCTTTGATTCAAGCCTATTCATGCCCGGCGTTTAAAACTTTGATGTCCCTTCCCTAACTTGACAGGTTTCACAGCCCATGTTCGCCAATAGGGGACGATGAAGCCGTCACGTGGCTCACTCGCTTCTTTGCCCCTCTCTTCTTCCTTCCCATTCTCTCTTTCGCTATCGCATTGGATACCCTCACATGATGATGCTGATCAGGTCTGTGCTTCATTACGTATGTCAGAATGTCTTCTTTGAAGTCTTTTTTCATTTGGAGCTACCCGTATGAGAGAAAATATGAAAAATAAACAACGTACACCTAACATTGTCCAACACCGAATAATAGATAATGGGAATATGCCTGCCAAATTTGGCGAAGATAAGAAAAACCGTGTATTTTATCGCCACATTCTGCTGTATTTATAAGATATTAGGGTGTTACCAGGTCGCAGAAGTCAGACGCGCAAACCCGTAGACATTCATGAATGGCTGTGAAGCCTACTTACTTATATGCTGTTTATATGCTAAACAGATGGAGCAAGGTTTTGAAGATGTGATTAACTGATTAATTTTTTTCCCCTTTAATAGACATCTTTTTTCTATCAAATCCTGGCTTTAAAAATCTGCTTTATAAAACACTGCGGCAACCATTCTCTCTGCTGTGAGTGCCTTAGACATCGTCAAAACAGAAACCATAAAACCACGGACGTGTATAGGGTGGATTGCTGTCTGTCTGCCGAGACCAACGCTGAGCCTCTTGCGAAGTTCTCCGCTGTCAGTCTCGGCGAGCCTTAACAATGAATGTGAATAAACCGGAAGCTATTTCGTAACCAGCCTCGTTCTAGTAGTTAAACTGAAACGTGACTAAACCGGAAGCTATTTCGTCCACAGCCTCGTTCTATGACTTCATTGAAAAAAAAATCGTCTGCAAGCAGTCCAGTAATACAAGTCCGTGATCAAACCTAACAATTTAAATGAAGGACGCCATTTTCCGCGGTAGGTATACGCTGTAAAGTCCAGTACCATTTCGCAAAATTCTTGCCCAACGATTTATATCTAAGAACTTGCTCCAAGGTTTCCACATTAAGTGGTTTATTTTCCAAGTTCGTGTGTAACAGTGAAGATGCCTTCTGCGCTCGCGGCCGCTTAGTCGCTGGATTTGCTTTGTTGCACATTTTGCCACCGCCCATAACAGCTGCCGTGTTGCCATTTTGACAGAACAATGAAATTCATCGTAAACTATATATATATATATATTCAGCACGTTGACTTCCAGTGATCCGTTAGTCAGGGGAGGGCATGGGGCAGAGGTGGCCGTGTCATGGAGAATGAAAAGAATATTTGTACGAGGGGTTGGGTTCTGTCACAGAGTCAGACGTGCAGGTGGCAGATGGCGTGACAAGGTAATGTGCAGCGCCTAATGTCATGGAGTAAACCACTGCTAGCGATTTTAAATGGCGCAGACTTTTTTAATATTTTGTGACGGTTGGCGCAAATGGCGTTTAAATGGCGTTAACCTAGTTCTGCTCACTTTCTATTCTGAAGAATGTTCTAGACCGACACATGCTGACTGGCTGTCTTAACTACTTCCTGCTGGCTGCTCTACTGCTTATTCTCAACCTACTTTTGCTTCTCGTAGTCCGTCTATCAGTAGTCCTCACTGGCTATCAGCTACTGGCTATCGAAGCTTTCTGGCTGCACAGATACTTCTTTCGGTAAAGCGCCTGTAGTTATATGACAACACTCCACGTCTACCTTTGGTAAGTCATGAATACCATTAAAAAAAATTTTTTTTGATGCAGCTGGTGACGGCATCAAGTGATTTACACTAATTCACCTTTTAGAACCGATCTTGACTATATTTGCATCGAGGTGTGTCAAGTGGCAGAAGCATCCGACATGTGACCTTATTTTTGTATACCTAATATATTGTACCCTTATGACGTCACTGGGACGTTTGTTGACCGGGAAAGTCAAGTTTCCTTGTGTCTCAAAAGATTAGCACAAGCTTGGCCCTAGCACTTTAACATGTACTGACCAGTATTAATACACTTTGTCTTATCTCCTACATGCGCATTTTGATAATTACGCTATGTTCTTTCTGGACGGCTTCTACCTCTAATAAGAAACCGTTCCGCCAGGCGGAAGCTGGTTACTTACTGAAACGTTTACTAGAAGAAAGCTATTTGTTATGCGGGTTTTTTGTGATGATCGTCTTTAAAGCTAAATTTCATTCCCCTCAATGGTAGCTTAATTAAAATAAAATTAAGCATCGATAGATTGACTCATTGAAAATGGATCAGTTTTCGAACTTGTCTCTATACAATAAGGTTCAAGATTATCCGTTAAGCCCCGGCGTCTATTTTAAACAATAAAGCAATTTAAACAGAAGCTTCCGGACAATATGATCAATTTGAACGGAACTTAATGTACTCTTTAGATATGTTGTACTCTGCACTTTCTTTGAAAAAAAATGTTATTAAGGTGGTGACATGTAGCTATCAAAGTATGGTTTTAGAAAAAAAAGCCATACGAGGTACACAAATGCAACTAGGTTCTTGACTCTAGAGAGGAATATTAGCTAGGCACACTAGGTGATGCTGCCTAGTATCTCCTCCACAGGTGTGCTACGAATGGCCATAGAATGTATACGCAAACACCCGGAGGTTGACTACACTTTTCTGGTCAAATAACGCCTGGCTACAGAGAGCATATATCACTAACTCTTACAGTTGTTGCATTTTATTTGTGGTGATATTCAGCGAAACAGAGTGTTGTCAGTATAAAGTGAGAGCGTGACTGTAGGCCCGGGTGCTCACGTGTTCATACTTAAATTTATGATCTTCTGCTGCCCTCCACTCGTAACCGTTCTGAAGATAAAGGTTATTTATAATCACAAACTTTTCAACCTGATTTGAAAAAAAATTAGGCTGACATTTCATACTTTGTCTAGTTAAATACGCAGAAGGTAACGCTGATATTTCCTTTGGCAGCACGCCATTAACCTGCAATAACAAGATTCTGTTTCTGTCGCGCTGCCCTGCATGATAGAAGAGCAATTAAAATACAAAAAAACAACAACAACAAAACAAAAACAAACAAACAAACAAACAAACAAAAGCGAATCCAAGAAGCTTCAAATCCTTCGCTACGAAGATTATTCACACTACATTTCTGGATAAAATTCATGCATGAAGCCGCCTAGCTGTTCTGCCTAGATGAGCGTATTGCTGAATCCTTTCCTAAATGAGCATCTAGATGAACCCGTTTAAAGACGAACGTCCCATGGATTCCACTTCAAGATTATTTTCGATGAATGCATTTCAAGATTTATGCCTCGACGAATCCATTTCATGATATTTCAAAAACACTTAAATATACCATAAAACATCTTAAACACGATAATAATGGCCTAACAAAATGTTTGTCTGTAACTTGGACTAAATAGGCCTTGGGGCAGCTCGTTTGTAACTCGGAAACTCGTTAACCGATAACTGCCTGTACACATTTTGGTCTTCACGGCGGCAAAATAATTCTGATGATACGGAGCTTCTCTCCCCCCCCCCACCAAAAAAAAAAAAATCCTCCTCCATTTTGCACCGCAACTCCTCTAATCTTGTCGACCTCCCGTTAACACCAAATCTCTGAGCAGAACATATATGTCTGAGGAGTCGTTATATTCTGCTAAGAGCAAGGTAAACTGGATTTTCACTCTTCTTTAAACATGATCTCCTTGCACCACCACCCCTACTCCCAACCTCAGCGCTTTTCCTTTTCAACAAAGTGTATAGAGTGTCAATCGATCTTCTCGATAAAGCTCGATCGCGCAGACTTCAAAAGGAAGGCAAAGGACAACGGTGCGCTATAGGAGATGGTAAGAACTCACTAGTTCTACAGATAGTAAATAGAGACTAGGAATAGAACGATGTCGACCTCAAACAAAATAAAGGACCAGGGGGTGGGGGTGGGGCAAGTGGAGAGGAGGGGTTGAGAGGGTAGAAGCGCAGAAAATGAAAGGGTATAACACGTAAACATGTAATTGCTAAACAAGGTTGTTTAATGTTCCTGGTGGTAGTGGGATGATTAGGGTGGAAGAGAAAAGCACAGATTCGAGCAGAACCTAAAAGTAAGTTACCGTTACCAGGGCAGATGCTTAAAAGCAGGTGTCCCGCGTTGTTTATCACTTGCCACCTGTAGAGAACAGTAGCTATAATAGGCTTCCTAAAGTGAGACACGCAAGCCCGCAGACATTAATGGATGGCGGTGAAGCCTGCTTACATATACTCGTATGCTGTTCATATGCTTAACAGATGGAGCAATGTTTTGAAGTATTGTGATAGCAACAGTCGCCTTCTATAATTATCACTGCGATAACAGCTACTAGTATGGTTAACGACCCAAAATTAATTGCTGTGTTGTGCAACACCGGCTTCTATGTCATCTGCGTTAAATGACCAAACTGTCATCACCTGTTGTCGAATTCTTACCAGCTATGTACAACTGGTGGTATATACAGAGAGTATAGACATATATTTTCTGGTGTATAATTATAAAGAGAGAGAAAAATGACGTAAGGGAAGCAATATCCTTCCTGAAGTTAAAGAAGTTGCCGGGATTACTTCCCTTCTGTTGTTTCATTCTTTTCTCTTCAATGTATTTGTACATCGATTCAAAGCCATATTGTCAGTGTAATGAACTTTTTACAAGATAAATACCCCACAGAAACGCATGTATGCTCACGTAGATGCAATGTGTTTATGTGCATCAGAGCTGCCTGTGAAAAAGCAAGGATGCAGCAAGGTAAATCGTGTCTCAGGTGATTATGAGTCGCCAGAGTTGACCGATTAACTGAACTGCGAGTGGAGATCCTTATTTGTTCCGTGTACGAACTGATAAAAGAAAAGACCACACTAACAATTGACAAAAGCCAGAGATACCCTTAAATCTGCGCCTACGTCTGTGGTTGGTAGGTACCATGGTTTATCATGAAATGGCTTCCCCTGACGGTAAGCATCATCGGTCTTCAGTTTGAGTAGTCAGTCTGCAGTTAAACAGCTCATTGATCTATCGTCACAATTCAAAAGTTTATGTTAGGTGAATTTTTTCCCACTTTCATCAAATTTGCGATGCCTCCTTTATCGCTGAGGGTCAGTATTTTGACCGCAGTTGGGGCAAACTGGAAATACATTGTCTTCGCGACGGAGTCACGTGATACGTACACGGTGAGCGGACATTTTGTGTAGCAAGCAGACGATATCAGGTTTTTGACAAATACATGAAAGAGTGTTACAAAATAAATTAATTTATGAAGCAGTAAATGAGTGGCCGTACTGTATTCGCACTGAGGGATTCGGCAATATTAATTATGAAGTGGCCTGAGTTAAGTAAAATCGATCGATTGACATTGTCACGATGATTGTCAGCTACAGGTAGCAATTAAAACTATTTTAATACTGTTGAAAATAGCTCAACATTAGCAGGAATAGCATAGATTTTTTTGTGAAAGAGTAGTTTTTGCAATAAAACTCAAAATGACAGACTTTTAAACTTCTCGTGGGCTACCAACTGTTAGACTGTTGAAAGTTTGGCTCTTGTTATTGGCATGTTATAGGCATGCAAGTAAACTTTAGAAATTATCACATCATGCAAGTGACAGCAACCATTTAGCAATTAAATTTATCTGCCCAAATTTATCGATTTTGCAAGTCTAACTTTGAAATCTTAAAATAGTCTATCAAATCCCACAGCTTATGATATGATAGTTAATTTCATGCTGTAATACGCAGACCATTCACAATTATTCAGATAATGTATAGATATGAACAGTTATTAGAAAAATGCGTTGGTACAGCAGCGTACTAAGAAAAATATTTGAAACTCCCATTTTAAACAGAGATTACTTAATTTTTAGATGATTTATGATTTCATTATTGACGAGAGAAAAATAATAGCTTACCATAAATTAAAATGTTCCAGTTTAGTTTCTGTAGACAAAGCTCCTGTAAAGAAATTGAATTTTTTCCCAAATGCATTAACAAGTGATAAACTGTTTCAAAAATAAAAAAACTAGTCAGAGGAATATAAAAAAGAAATTATTCCTTACTAAGGCATATTTTAAGTAGTTATAAATGTTATAAGCGATCGAGAAGGGTGATGGGGGATGTCTGGTCTACCTGAGCCTGCACCAGTGAAGGGAGCCCAGCCTTGTTCAGTGGATTTTTTCCCTTCTTTTTCTTTTAAAGAAAGGTTGACATAACAGGCATTCCTCTTTCTGGGCATTTTTTCTGTGGAGTGGGATGCTAAGTTTGATCCTTTACGTCATTTTTCCTCATTTACTAACCACTGATGTGTCAAGAACTTGATAATGTTCAAGTAGTAATGTAGATCCTAGTGCTCTTGTCCTAATGTTTGCAGTGCATATTTCATTACTGAATGAAATCTATAGCTATTGACAATCAAATTGTAAGCATATTATTATATACTGGGAAAATAATTTGCTATTACTATTACATGGGGCCCGCGAAATCATCTGCCCTAGTGGCCGTAGAGATCGTCTGCCCCGGAGCCCGTGCTGGTCTCAGCGGTCCTGCTGACAGCGATCTATTATAGTATAAGAGTTGGTGCTGCTCTAAATCAAATGGGGTCTGCTGCTTGTAGTAGATGCTACTGCAAAACCCGTGACATCAAATGAAAACAATGGATATGGAACTGATAAACATTCTACGCGTGGTCCTTGGTCTAAAAGTACTTTTAGTAGCATTGATAATGGTAATTCCAAACTCAACATAACTAAAGCGACAGCTTTTGTTGTCTTATGTCAGCATAACAAAGGCTTTTTTTGTATCAGTTTTCGCGCCTGCATTGCCTGTATTAAGGATGACGTGCGTGGGAGTATGAATTGTTCTGTTATACCTCAACATATATTTTGCAGGTGGAATTTGTAATTTGTGCACTTTTCTTTCAGGCGAACATCATCAGCAAAGATGGAAACAAAGTTAATTTTGTGAACTATCATCTGTGAGTTTTTATCCTTCAGTGACGATCTCAAGTATGGGTAACATAAAAAGCACCGAGTTACAATCAAAAGCTCGTTATGAAGTGGTCCTTCCTACCTGGAAACATTCCTGGGAAGTGCTATTTGCAGGTGACATTGAAACATGGGACACAGTTGCAGGTATGTCATAAAATGCTTAGTTGATTGTATCAGAATGATTTTAATAATTGTGCTCCTAGAAATATACAGTTTTTGTCATCATACCTGTTCTACATTTGAGCAAGATATGTTTCAGTACCGTTTCTAAGATAATGAAAACATAAATTACAAATATTTATTGTTCTTATTTCAGCAAATTATGGCATGGACAAATATGCTTATACCTGCAAGGAGGCGAACTGTGAGCGTGAACCTGTGTGCATTCGCTATGTTCGAGCTACATACAAAGCAAGCCTAGGCTATTTCATTCTTGTTGAAAGGTATTATTTTGAACAGCATTTTTTGAGTAGAATGTTTGCTTTTTATGGTTTATGTCCAGAATGTTTTAGGTGAGAGCTCATCCTGGTTTATTCCAATTTTGTTGGGACAGCTCTCGCATCAGCTTAAATATTATGCTGAAGTGATGTGTATAATTCATTTAACCCGCTGACTCCGTAGCGCCAGTTTACTGGCTTACCTGGTAGAGCGCGATGAGCTCTGCTCCACGATCGTGATTTTCTCTTTGCACGATTGTGGCCCTACTGGCAGAACACAATGAGCAACGATACGCTTACTATTGTGGCTCGTGCTCCACGAGCCTGGCTCTGCAGTTTCACTATCGTCTTCAAAATCGTGAATTTTAAGCCCATGTTTCTGAACATAGAAATATTTTTATTCTGGTCTAAGCGGGTTAATTGTATCATAAAGTGCAGGTAGTTTCTTTAATTTGTTTTAATATATATAAAACTCTTTTATTATTTTTTTATACAGTAAGCATCATATTCAATATGTGCATGACATTATCACAAATATATCATTCAAAAGCATTTTTCATTTTTAAAACACAGAAAGAGTAAAGAGAAGATAAAGTTAGTAAGGACATCCTGTCTTCCACTATTTGTACTTAAATTAATAATTGATTATATGGCTTCCACAGTAACTCACAGGTCTAATTTATTACTTAATATACTATCATATCTTTCTATGTTGTATCCATATGTCAAGATCTTAAAAGAAACATGTATAGAAGGTATATTGTTTTTCCATTTGTATATATAAATGTAATATTTTGCAAGCAAGATGATCAAGTCTAACATTTTCTCAGTACAGATATTTTCTTGCACTCCAAATAAAATCAGTATTTCAGAAATGTAAAAGTTTCTTAGTAATGTACATTTTCTGATCAAGACTGAATGCAAATCTTTCCAGAAAATGCTAACAAACTGACATTGGCATAACAGATGAGTTATTGTTTCTTCCTCGATAAGACAGTAAATATTATAGTGCAGTGATGTGTATAATTCATTTAATTGTATCATAAAGTGCAGATAGTGTCTTTAATTTCACTATTTGGGGCAGTAGATTATATTTTAATGTTAATGCTGGCTAGACTACATTTACTTGAAATATAGCTTTCTGTTTGGTAAAAAATCTTAGCAAAAATAGTTTGGTGACACGAACAAGTGGATGGGTGCCTGTTTTTATTTTGCAAGAGTTTGCAAACTGTTTGTTTGTTTCTTTATGTACTTATACTGTTAACAGAAAAACAAACTGAACGAAAAACAAACTGAAATCTGGATTTGGAGTGTTTTTAAAAATTGATCCATAGTGCCGAAAAATGTGTTGCAATTGGTGGCGACTGTGTTGTAAAAGATTAAAGAGAGTTGAAGAATAAGAAAAAAATGTTAAAAAAATTCCCCAGGTTTGTTTGTTTTGTTTTTTTTTACCAAGTCCCTATCCAGAAGTGGAACATCCCTTGTATTTAGACTGTCAGACAAATAGTAAAACTGTCAATCAGACTGTCAGATTATTTAAGTGAACAATCAGTTATTAAGAAAAGGGAAGAATTTTCTCTAAGGACAGACTTTAGATGGCTTGCCAAAATTTCTTGCAAGAGCACACTTTTTGAAAAATTTGATAAAAGCCACGAAGGTATTTAAGTAATGTACATTATTGTTTAACAACAATGCTTACTCATGCCAGTAGCTAGGACTAGGAGTATATTTTACACAACCTATTTTTACTTTCCAAGAGTGCTATTGTAGCACATTTATTTTTCCAGGTACAAGC
This sequence comes from Marisa cornuarietis, assembly GCA_004794655.1. Lineage (NCBI taxonomy): Eukaryota > Metazoa > Mollusca > Gastropoda > Architaenioglossa > Ampullariidae > Marisa > Marisa cornuarietis. The sequence continues at coordinate 785,536 of SMMW01000575.1, forward strand.
GTCCCACATTGCAAGTTCCTTTCACAAAGTGCAAACGACTGAAGGACATGCTGAATGCAGGGTTCACACTCAGTGAAGTGGCAATAGCACAGAGGGGAAGGTTACTGCTTCTGGTCTTAAACAAACTGGAAGAGTTCACCACCAGAGTGGCCTTTGCATTGGTGTCTGTAAAAGATGAAGATGAGGAAGACAACAACGGTAGCCGGGACCAGTCAAAGTTCTGGTTATTGAGGAGAAGCAGCAGCAGAAAAGAGAGAACAAATGGAAAATTGTCCAGAGATGGCATTCTTGGGCCTGCACAACAAAATGGAGAAGACAGTGGTGTGGTGTTTGAGAACATAACAAAATGCCTGGGCGTGCTGGAATCCCCTCACAAAGACATGACGGTGATCAGTTGCCAGATTTCTCCTGACCTCACACAAACAACAGTCCTCTATTACTCCATGTCCAACAGGCTGAATTGCTTTTGCTATGATCTTCATATTTACTCCAATGAGAGCTTGCAGAATCCACAAGAGATGCCAAGAGCAGGTAAGAGCAGAGAACTGGAATGCAATGGTTCAGATGTGAATAACTGGCATTCTTCGCTACACCTGAAACGTGTTGTTACCTTGAATAGGGAAGTCCAGCCATACTTTGTCTATGACCCCCGCTACCGCTGCTCTCGTATCGCAGTGGCAAACTATGAGGCTAAAGACAAAGGCATTGCTCATGAACTGGTTGTGCTCAGTTTAGAAGACGACCAGGCAGAGACAGTAGTTCATCGTGGGAAGCGAAAGCTACCCAATCTCTTTGGGACCAGCCGCTTCAATCTGCTGTACAGCAAGAATGGGCAGCTTATCATAATGCAGAAGCTAACTGATGACAGGTTTGGTGTAACTTCCTTCTGTGACATATACATTTTTAGTTCTGACTGTCTGCAGCTGATGAAGTATCTCACAGCTTCTCTTCCTGGCCTCTTCCACATCTGTAAGGTCAACTATGAGCCAGTGTTTTCGCGATGCGGTAGCTTCATGCGGGTGCTGGACCACCGAGTGCGGGACACTCGTAGGGATGAAGGGGAAGAGTGCACAGTTGTACAGATCTACCAGTTGCCACGTTTGCTGTGTCTAATGAGTCAGTGTCGGGTTGTTATCTTGCAGCAGCTGTCAACCTGTCGACACATTGCTGCATTACCCATTCCATCAAAACTTAAACATTACTTACAGTTCAGACCCATCTACTGAGAGCAATTCAAAACCATTAATATTGAATTGCCCAAATCTGACATCACTACAATGCAGAAAATGTTAAATTAGGACTTTATGTGAAGATTGTGGCAATATAAAAACTTTTTGTAAAGTGTAAGATTAAGGAAAGTTGACACCATTAAATGCTAAAAACTAACCATTTATGCAGAATGTTGTGATTTGTGCTTCATGAGCATCTCCTGCTCATTTTGACATGACTTTGAAGGTAGTGGTTGGAGGTTTCTTGAAGACAAACGGTCAACAATTTAGCATGGCTTTCTTGTCCTCCAAAAATATGGTTGGAGAGTGGGTGAGTTTTAAGTCATTGAGTTAAATAGTTAATATGCTCAGCAGCAGTAGCAGTAACAAGAACCAAAATGTTTTCACTACCCTGGTCTTCTACTGAGTGTAAAAATGTCAGGAAAACTGATATGCCTATTTTTGCTGATATTTTATTTACATTATAATTGTGGAAAAGATTTACCTATTACATTGCATTAGGCATTGTCTGTTCTGTGCTCATTGCTCATCACAAATTCACTGTGACACTGTGCATAAATACTGCATATATACTGTAGCCTTTACAGATATAACTTGTCAGAACCTTGACCCAAGCATTAATTTTTTAACAATTCCACCATTGTTTATCCTCATTACTTGCCGCTTATGGATGGTATGAGAAGTCTAAGCAATACGAGTTTGGTGACACAATAGATCTTGTTTTTTTCTGTTGTTGCATATGTCTTGAAGTTAACTTGTAACATTTCAGTTGGTTATACTCCAGGACAGGGGGGGTGGGGGTGGAATGTTACATTTTAGATGCTTATTTACTGCTTATTTACAGCAACTACTGACTTCTGTTAATCGCTTGTCATCTCAGTAAAGTCCACACTGAAATCAAAGGTGTTCTTGACCGTTACTTTTTTCTTGTAGGCTTTCTTATTTTTCTTCCAGATCTTAGATACATAATGGAGCAAAAGTGATTATTGTTGTCAACAAAACTTAGGCTGCACCTCAATGAAGATGAAAATATTATAGTCTGCAGTGTTTTTACATAATTGCATTCAAAAAAAGCTTAAATATCACATAACATAGAGCTGTAACTTAATCCAGGCACACTGAAGGTTCATTTTCAATGAAGCGCACAACTTTAGCTGTTGATCAATAGCTGAATGTTAGATTTTGTAACTTAAAAAACTATTGATCACTCAAAGGCAGCGTCATTATTCTGTAGAATTAATCCTTTGAAATCTACTATGTTTAAGGCTGCTGGATAAATAGGAGAATCTCTTACAGAGCTGATGAAAAGTTCCTACTGTCTTTATGGTCTTCACAGAGTTAGTCTTTCACATTGAAATCTTCTAATAATAGCATCTTTATATATAAAAATCTTTGAAAGAGTAAAAGAGACGTTTTTTGATGGTATAGATGTTTTAGGATTTCAAACCAGAAAATCAATATACATGTACCTCTCTACTTTAAAACTTATCTGCTTTTGTAAGCGTTTTCTTTGCTTTCCTTATCACAGGGTCGGGAGAACACTGTTAAGAAATGCTTACCGCTGTCTGAGGACACTGGTAGATCCTGCTTCTATATATTTTATCCTGTCTAGAATTCCTTATCTTAAGAATTCATTGTTGCCATATTGTTCACAACTGTGCTGAAGTCGGCCTGTATTTTTTTGTTCTTGTCAGTAGGCTTTTACTATATTATTTTGAATGAAGTCTGATTGGAGCCCATAGAAGCATTTGCTTGCATACTTCAGTTCTCTTGCAGAATTGTTCTTTTGTGATATGTGCTCTGCATTCAGTTGACAGCTTTTGCTGTTATTTTGTACACACTAAAGTATTTTAATTCAGTGTATTGGCATTGTTATGGCCCCTGATATCATCTGCATTTGCTACTACTTGTCTTTTCTCTTCCCTCTTTATATTGATGGGCTGTTTTACAATAGCTGGGCATTTTTTAGAGTCCTTATCACACTATAGATGATACCCAAGCTTTGATTTAGGTATTTAAACAAATACTTGCATTGCGCTGGCTGTAAAAGGTTTCATTTTACTGTCTGTGCACAATACACTTCAAGGTATACAAGATCAGATTGCTCTTGTGGTGGAATGAAAAACATTGAAAACAATGTAGTAAAGGTATTAGTGTTTCCAGCCATAAAATGCAGAGTGGTTTTAGAGTCCCATTTAAAATTGTTGGCGATTTTCAGACCCCAGAAAAAATTATCTAGGACTTATATCGACCAGTCACTTTTATGTAAATATGTTCATTGAACCATGATGGCAGTAAATTACTTTGATAATTAATGTTTTATGCATATTGAACTGTGTTACTGATAATTTATAATGAAATCGTGTTTCTGGTGCACTGCAAAAATTTCTTAAGTGATGAAACCTCTGACCTTTACACTTACATTTTTAGACTCCCAATGCCATATCATTGTTTTTTTTTCATTTTTCATTTGGCAAATTTTCTTTATCTGTTTTGGACTTCATTTATGTGATTATGCACATTTCTTGTAATGGAAAACATTAATCAGTAACGTAATGGACAGTAAATATTTTCCACATGTTTCCTAAAGCCTTACAACTTAAGAAACTGGGAATTAACCTCTAAATTTGGTTACTGAAAATTCTTGCTGCCAAAAGATATCTTGGGTTTTGAAATCTTGCTGTTAAAAGTAAAAGACAAGTGCATTCTTCCGAATGGATACCTGCGCATTACAAATGGACATCATCATCATCATCATTAACAAATATAGAGTTGCATGGGTGTGTTATTTGTTAAACGAGTATTTTTATGCATTCTTTGCAACATATTTTATATTCACAACCTATTTGTAAATTCTAAAGGCTTCATATATGTATTAAATGTTACTACTCTGCATTGAACATTACTAAGTTTAGTACTTCACTCAGTGAAGATGGGTGGCCATTACAAAGATGAACATTAACAGTCAATATGCAGAACCTGAGTTAAAACTTCAGTATCATTTGAGTACCTTCAGTACTCATATGTATGCATTTTTTATCATACCAGCAGTTTTACACTTACAATTAGAGAAGTTATTTTATGTAATAAAGCATTCACGAGGCTTTTTTTTTTAGAAAGAGAACATTAAAAATATTGAAATAACTCATTTTTGCATATTCTTTGTCTATGGAACAAAACCCCATCTTATATCAGGGGCTCGGGCATTGTGTATTTTTTATGTTCAGAAGATAAAAGGCTTGGCTAAAGATGTTGGTCTGGTTATGCGATGGTTAGCCTTTGCCAATACAGTGAGGATTGGCTCTTGTGGGCTCAGATCTTGTCTTGGACATGCTGTTCTTTCTCTGCATGTGACACTGGTTTACAGGGCTGGCTGCTTTGCTGTGATATAGCCTTAGTTGTTGGCTCATTGTAAAACATGACACCTCACATGGCAAAGTAACATTAATTTGATATAAGACTGCACTAGCTGTTATAAATTGGTGTGGCTAGTTTTTTAAAAATGTATCCTGCATGCAAGTCTTGGTTTTTATTACCTATATTATTATGCATTTAACATCATATCAGTATACTCTGAATTCACTGTGTGAAATTGGTTTGTGAAAATACTTGTGAGGTGTTAGTTTGTGGACCGAATTTTGCATTCACAAGTATGTTTGCCTGTTTGATGCTGTTTTCAGCTGGTGCATTAGATGCTAGTTATGAGATATCTCATGTCCCTCATATATTCATTGGTTGATAAGGAAATATACACTCATTATGGAATGGGATATCAGCACCTGGAAATTTAATGCTGCTATTTTGAACATACTGTATTTGAATGTGATTCATTTGTTTCTGCTCATTTCATTTAGTCTCTCCCCTCACCCACCAGTCAGTCAGTCAGTCAGTCAGTCAGTCGTCCCTTGCCTGGCACCTGGCGTTGGGGGGAGCACATGGATAGACGCTGCAGTTGATAGGGCCCGCCAGTCTTGCCTATTTTGGGCAATAGTCAGCAGGTCCTGTACAGGACGACCAGTCCAGTCTTTGACGTTCGTAAGCCAGTTCTTTCTCTGACCACCGCGGCGTCGGCCACCCTCCAAGGTGCCTTGAAGGATAGTCTTCGACAAGGTGTCGTGCCGGGTTACATGGCCAAAGAAGACCAGCTTACGTCGCTTGACTGTTGATAGTAGAGGTTCCTGGTGTCCTACAAGTGCGGCAATCTTGTTTCTTACAAAGTCGTTGGTTTTGTGTTCTTTGTATGAGATCCGGAGCAGCTTCCTCAGACACTTGTGCTCGAATGCCTGGATTCTCCTTTCTGTTTCGGCGAGTAGAGTCCACGTGTCGCATCCGTAGAGCAGGATCGGCACTACCAGGGATTTGTATAGCCTGTACTTGGTAGTGAACCTTATCTTGTGGCTATGCCAGATCCTATCTAGCCTAGCCATTGCTGCTGTTGCTGTTGCGATCCTGATGCGGATATCTTGCGTGGAGCTGCCGTCCTTGGAGAGGGTGGCTCCCAAGTACTTGAAGCTACTTACCTCTTCGAGCTGTACCCCGTTCATATAGATCTCTGCTTTGCCGTTGCCATTGATCATAACTTTGCTCTTTTCTGTGCTGGTCTCCATTCCATATGCGTTTGAGCTGTCTGTCAGTCTGTTGGTGAGGTCTTGCAGTTCCATGTTTGTACCTGCTAACAGATCTATATCATCTGCAAAGGGTAGGTTGCAGATTGGTCTTCCACCGATTGAAATGGAGGTATGGTGGTCATGAAGAGCTTCAAGCATGATGTTCTCCAAGAATATATTAAACAACACGGGTGATAGGGGACATCCTTGACGTACCCCTACTGTGGTACGAAAGTAAGCTCCTATTTGGTTGTTAAGCAAAACTGTACTCGTTGAGCTGTTATACAACGCTTCAACGACTTGGACAAGCCCTTCTTCAATGTTGAATTTCCGCATCACATGCCATAGCCCCTCGTGCCAGACTCTGTCAAATGCCATCTTAAAGTCAATGAAGTTGTGGTAAAGGTCCCGCTGATGCTGCAGATGGTTTTCTATAAGAAGACGACAGTTGAAGATCTGCTCAACTGTGCTTCTACGTGGTCTGAAGCCACCCTGTTCTTCTGCTAGCAGCTCTTCTGCGGTGGTTCTGATGCGGTTCTGTATGACCTTCAGCATGACTTTGCTTGGGTGACTGATAAGGCTTATTGTTCTGTAGTTCTGACACTGTTTGCTGTTTCCTTTCTTTGGGAGGGGAATGATTAGTGACTGCGTCCATTATCTGGGCCATTCCTTGCGCTCCCAGACTCTTTGGCACAGAACAATTAGGGCTTTTGTAGTTGCTTCCCCACCCTGCTTGAGCAGCTCAGCTGGTACATTATCAACGCCTGGTGACTTTCCTCCCTTCAAACTATGTACAGCTCTTTCGACCTCTTCCCGTAGGACTGGTAGGTCTGCAGGTTCACTGTCTCTAGTCTGGTTGTTTTGGAGAATGTTGGCGTCGGTCTTCAGCTGGTAATTGTACAGGTCCTTGCAGTATTCTGTCCATCGGTTGAGTACAGCAATGCCTTCTGTGAGAAGGTGACCATTGCTGTCTTCGATGACTGAGATCTTCTGCTGGTCTGTCTTAGTGAGGGTCTTTAGAAGTTGGTAGGCCTTTTTGTCCTGGCACTGCTTCTCGATCCAGCTCTCCCTAGCTGCCTTCATCCCTTTCTTAATGGCACAATTCACTTCTTTGTATTTGGTTGCTGCTTCTGGTTTGCTTTTCTTTTCCCTCTTCAAGGCCCTCCTTTGGTCACAGAGGTCTAGTATGTCGTTCGTGACCCATGGCTGTTTCTTATTTCTATGTCGCCCTAGAACCTCTTGGGCTGTCGACAGTAGCACCTCTTTGATGTTTCCAGCGAGGGTGTCTACATCACAGTCCACCAGGTTCAGTGCGCCAAATTTTCCGCCAACCGTGGCCTTGAAGACTTCTGCAACCTTTGGGTCTTGCAGCTTCTCCAAATCAAAGCGAATTCGGGGAGTGTTTAAGAGTCGCTTCGCTTTCAGCCTCAGCTTCAGGTTTGTTAGAACAAGGTCACCCACCCCCCACAGTGCAATCACGAATAGTTGGAAGCACTACCCAAGCAAATAAACCTTATATTTTTGTGATGTTGAAGAATTATTTTTTAATTTTTATGGTTTTCATATACAACACAAATCTGGCATTAAAACTGCATTTAAACTTGCATTTTTTAATTCAGCTTTTTGGACATTGCATTTCTATTACTTCCTATTTTAATACTGGTGTGGTTGTGTCAATTTCCTACAAAACGTGAGCAGTGTAACCTGTGGCATGCAGCATTTGCTGTTTGAAATTTTAAAAAACTGGCAATATCTGCAGTGAATAAAATATAGAAACTCAAATGTTCTTTCTTTTTTTCATCTTTCTCTTAATTTTTCTTTTCTTTGACTCCACCCCATCTTATTGTAGCAGGAAATTGTGGTCAGCATTAAGAATTTGTTAAACTTAACACTTTTTTGAAGTTCAGATGATTTACCCTATGACTAAATCATTGTGTTCTATTTTTTTGAGGCCTTAAAATAAAAAAAAAAATCAGCATTCAAACATCAAGCATTCAATTTCTGATTTCCACATGCTTGTTACTGAGAGCAAAGTTTATTTTTACTTTTTGGGCATTTTTCCTGTCACATGACCATATATTTAACTTCTTTATTTCCCTAATACTTAAGAGATTTCACAGTAAGTAGAATGTTTTTAAATTTCAGCTTTACAGTCCTTAAATATTATAGAGGTAACGTGGCATATTCCTAACAATAAAAAATGTATCCCAGATGCAACATCTTTTAATGTGTGCCCAGAATTCCTGCAACGATTCTACACTTATGTAACATGCAGCACCATTACTTTTGGCCTAGTGTGCTTGGGTGGGAGCATAGCAAAACAGGATAGGGACAAGCTGAACAAAAGCAGGAGGGGTAATTTTAAGGGGGCAGAATGACTTAAAGACACTGTATCACAAGCTTCTGTACAACAGACTGCAAATTTAGCTGATGGCTCATATCCACTCCAGCAGAAATTTGACAACAGAGGTATAGACAGAAGTGGTAGGTTTAGAGTTCCCCGAGCCAGAACCGCACACTATGTGCACTCTTTTACTCCAGTGGAAATCCACATATACAATCAAATCATGCACAGGACATGTCTTTGAGTAAAGGTTCTTACACTGCTGGCTCCCGGTCCCGAAGCTCCTGGTCTTTCTGGTTTTTTGTCTTTTTATGTATGCTTATATTTAATTTCATACTTGAGGTGTCATGTAATGTCTGATGCATTGTGTAATAGAAACATTTGCAGAAAATTTCCTGAAAACGATTAAGATGTTTGGTATTATAATATTGACATGTATAAACTTTGTAAAGAAAAATATGGTATCAGTTAGCACATTCTTATCTTTTTTCGTCAATGTACCTGCTTTACCATGTGGAAGATAGAATGTAGAAAATGTAATTTCTAGCAATTTATAAAACTGGCTATCCTTCTTACCTCCTTATATTCATTCAGAATATAACTTTTTATACAATTTGCAATATTTCAGTATCTGTCTCCTCATTTTGTTGTTAATTGTGCCTTCTGTATTTCCAAACATTACATATTGTTGTTGCAGACTTTAAAATATGGCTCTTAAGGCAGGATATGTGTAGGATTAAGTGTACATGGTTTGCATATATATGTACACATTTTTGTTGTGTTTACATCTATGTACATTTTTCTTAAGAATTTTTGTACATAAAAATTCTTTACATAGATTTTAATTTTTTGTGTCTTTTACAAAGACCGTTAATGCAATATTAAAAAAAAATATGGTCTGCACAAATATTGTGATGCTTTTGTGTATAAAGGCCTAGCAGTACTATAATTTCCCTAACTGTGTGAACACAAAAGATAACCTTTATTTGCACAACTCAGAATATCCGTGTGATGATATATGGTTCACAACTGTAGCGATAAATTTTAATTTGTGGCTTTTGCAGAGATCTGGAAATTAAAAAAAAAAGTAAAGTGAATGAGAATTTTGTTGACATCATTTTTTATGAAAGGGGCAGATTGTACAGACGAAGCTGCATCACTGAGCAGAAATTCTTCCTACACAAGGATATAGTTATTATCAGAAAAGATGCATAATACATCGACATTGATGACAAAATAAAGAACTTGACACAAGCCATATGTAAATATTTTACCTGACGTTACAGCCGAGTAAATGCAAACGTGTACGGACTGAACTGCACTTTTAACAGCACCAGAACTCGTACATCGATCGTCTGCTCTTGGTTTTGTTCTCATCAACACCAGAGAAGACTGGATGAAAATATCAGTAAACTGTATAGAACTTACGGAGAAATGCTGAAATTTATTTCAACCATCGATACTCGAGACTTGGGTTAGTTTCACAGGAAAGTGCTTCCAGCAAGAGGCAATTTCGCATTAAGAGGTGGAGACACGTCCGGTGTATCCGGAGAACACCACCCACCCCACTCCAACGCCCAGCCCTACCGTGTTCCTACGAACAAAACAATGGTTTACGTGGGGCTCGTCTCGCGTCATATAGGTTGTCATGGACGCCATACACCGTGAAACAGGAAGACTCTTAATCCTAACTCTTATTCTAGCCCCTTCTTTCGGTCTGTTAAAAGGTGTCATGGTGTCGTGAAACCTTCGTAAATTCTACCGGGCACAGACTTACATCGAAATAAGTCTGTGGTTCTACCCAAGGGTGCTGCAGTGTCGTTGTTGTTGTTGTTGTTGTCTTTGAAAGGGAAAGTGCTTCCACCGAAAGGCGATTTCGCACTGTGGAGGGGGGGGGCAAGGGGGGAGCAGAGGGGGAAGCTGGAGGTGGTGGTGGTAAGGAAGGAAGGAACCGGGAGAAGGGTTGTCGTTCTCTTTCGCCGCAGGTGTTGTTTACTGGTGTTGGTGCCCTCTGCCATCTGTAGTGCCGTTCTCTTATGTCCTGTACGCCTGCCAAGTCCGCAGAGGTGGCGTACTCTCCAGGTTGCCGGATCTCTTAGGTTGCCCTATTTCTATATCCTAGACTTAGTTTGAGGACTTATTGAGATTTATGCTTGGCCTTTTTTTTTTTAAAGCTCTGGTTATGAGAGACCATTGTTTCAAGTTGTTTTTATACTGATTTGAAGAATAATGTTATGCTAGCAAGCTCATTTGTTCAGTTATATCCTAACCTATGGGTTTTTGTTTCAGTTATCAGAGTTTCCCAGGGGGAGGAGCTATTTAGTCATACCCTTTTATCTGTTTATATGAGCTTAGCATGAGGGTGGCTTGTTACCATTGTTACTACTAATGACAGTATAGTATGCCACTGCTCTTTTGGTGGGTTAAGACAGTTGTTAATGTTCAGTGCCAGCCTATGTTTATTTAAGACCTGTCTTAATTCTTCTCTTTCTTCTTTGTTTTCATGACACTCCAAAAGCACATGTGGGGTGCTAAGCCTGTCCCCACATATGCATGTTATAGGGTCTTTGTATGTAATTAAATATTCTCCACTTAGCCTCATTCTAGTTATCTTAGACTGGCGGGGCCTACTTGAATTAAAAAAAAGTAGCGTATTACTGGGTTGGTCATCTACCAGTCTCCTAGTTCCTTTCCCTTCAGTTTTATATTTCTCCTGCCATCTTGTTTGTATTGCTGGTTTTATGGCTATTCTTCTCTCAGTTGGTGAAATAGAGATGTTTAAGGTGGTGACTTTAGGACTGCTACTCTGCTTTACAGCCAGTTTTGCTAGTTTGTCAGCTTTCTCGTTTCCTTTAATCCCAATATGGGAGGGGATCCAAAGGAACCTGACGTCTCCGTTTTCCTTGTTAATTTTATTTATGAGGGACAGTATCTCATATACAATGTCTATTCTGTTGGATGATTGGTTTTTAAGTGCCTGGAGTGCTGACAGGGAGTCCGATAGTATAAGGAATTGTCGTTGTTCAGTGTCTCTCAGTTTGAGTCGTGTCGTCTCAAGAGCTGTCTGTATAGCAGTCATCTCGGCTGTGAAGATTGACGTGTGGGTTGGGAGTTTGATTGAAAGGGTCATGTTGTCAGGAGAATAGATTCCCAGCCCGGTTGCTTGCGCTTCAGGGTCATGGGAGCCATCCGTATATATTTGTGTAAAGTCCTTGTAGGTGGTGCTCAGTTTGAGTTTGATCTCTGAGGTGATTTGGTATTGGTGGCTGCCTTTGTTGTATTTGGTGAGGTCAGTGTCTATTTGTGGTCGCGGAAGTGTCCAAGGTGGAGTTTGCATGTTGGTGTGTGGGTAGGGTGCTGTAATTGCCGTTTCTGCTCCTTTTGTGTTTTCTATATGTTGGGTGTGTTGTTGAATAGTGGGTTGTGGGGTGGGGCGGCCTGTTCTGTGTCTGTGGGGTTGTATGTGGATCTGTCGGACTGGGTGGTCGGTAGGGAGACACTGCGTCTTATAGTAGTAGGTGGCTGTCCTCTCCTTGATAATCAGGTCTATTGGTTTTTGTCCCGTCTCTGCCAATATCGACAGGTTTGGAGTGTGCGAAGGTACACCCAACACTACTTTTAATGCTCGGGCCTGGACTGACTGGAGTTTAGCTATGTGGTTTGACCTCAGGTGAACTAGGAGTGGGGCTGCATAAAGCAGCTTTGACATTACATGGGCTTGGTATAGGTTAAGAAGGGATTTTGGGTGGGTGCCCCAGTTGTTACCACTTACTACTCTCATTAGGTTAATTCCCTTTTTGGCAGCTTTCGTTATTTTATCTACATAGGGGGACCAGTTTGTTTTATCCGAGAAAATTACTCCTAAGAATTGTACCTGGGAGCTATAGGTAATGGTTGTTTGGTTTAGTTTTAGTTTGGGATATTCCATCTTTTGGTTTGGTTTTTTAAATATTATCGCCTGGGTTTTGGGGGCTGATAATTTAAAGCCATTATATTTTAACCAGTTTGCTACTTCATGGAGGTCCTCTTGGATCTTGTCAATTCCTATGATTTTAGGTATCTCGGGGTTGTTTGTTTTACGTATTTCCACTTTTCCTAGGAGGGAGGTGTCGTCTGCAAACTGTTTGACTTTTACGTGCTTTACACATTTGGGGAGGTCTGCGATCATTATGTTAAACAATAATGGACTGAGGACGCTCCCCTGGGGCACTCCATTATCAAGCAGCACCTCTTTAGACGTCTGGTTTTCCACTCTTACTGCTATTTTCCTGTTTGACAGGAAGGATCGAACTAATTGGACGATTTTGTTTGGAGTGCCTATGCGGTAGAGTTTCTGGAGCAGACCTTCATGCCAGAGCATGTCGAAGGCTTTCTCAATGTCCAAGAACATTGCTGCAGTGTCCCGCGTTTTCCGGCTATTTCTAAAAGCAGCCGACCAATCGCTTGTATCGTTTGACGGAGGTGTGTACTTCCGGAAGAGTCAAGGTCGAAGAATACCGCGTATATCGGGCACCAGATGTGAGTACTTGCAAGATACGATCAGATTACAGCAGCTCGTGCATGCTGTCAGAGCCGTGTTTATATTGATTAATGTTTGTGGTGCTGTAGAAGCCACCAGATGAACAGCTTAAGTAGTAGAGGACTGCAATTCGTGTAAGGTCAGATTTGGGTAGCAGATCATTGGTCATACTATAGTGATGGGGGGTTTTCCCTTAAAACATTTCTTTGTTCCCATGAGACATATGGAGAATAGTGTAACGTGTAAAATGAAGAGCACAGTACATGAAGTGTATTACAAATACAATATAAAAAATACAACCTTATGAATCATTTTCAAGAAATTGTTTGCTCGCGGTATTAACGTTAGGGTACATAAAACGTTAACAGGCAAAAATGAACATATAACAATATTGGTTTAAAAACAGTTAATGAATATAAATTATCTGTTGTATTTAAAGCTTTAATTTAACTTATTTAGCTATTTTCTACTGTTTATTTGCTTTTATTAACAGTTGTTTTGGAGGAGATCCTTATACAAATAAAGGTAACTAAAAGATTGAGGTAAATTATTTTTAATGGAAGACTAGCATATATCCATAGTTAAATCCACATACACATTCTAATGCTTTGGATTATGCTTTGCCTATGGCAAAATAAACTATTAAAATCTGTAGAAATTAAATTTTGTAATAGTTAACAGTTTATGATGGAACTTTAAGAAGATCCTTCGGTTGCAGGTATCATGGAGCCTGCAATGGAGCTCATAGAGCAGGAAATGGGACTGAGAGAAAAGTCCCGTTCCACTGTGCTTGATGCCATGATTGATTTTACTGGTGGCACCATAGGTGAGCTGTATGGTGTTTTTTACCATATTTTATTCATCTAGAATGGATCCTAGAGACATGGGAATGGAGGAAGCAGCAATGGAGAAGACACTCTTACTGGCCTGTTAAAAAATGCTGACTCTGACTTAAGTGTGATCTCTAACATCTTTCTTCCCAATGACCAGATGATTGTGGGAATACCTTTACTGGTAAAACACACATCAGCCCATTTTGAAATGTGTTATAGATTTATTGGGAAGAAAGGATGTAAATACAACACATTTCGTAAAAGAGAAAGTTTGCTGCTTTTAAATGTGGAGTTACCACTATAAGTTTTGATTATGGCATTTAAGAGTAGTTGGTTTTATCTAAAACTTTCTGAGAAAATAAAAGAGAGCATGGGGGAGAGGAGAAAAATTGAATTGACATACTAATTTTGCTTTACAGGTGGCATTGTGACGGTTTATGTTGGCCAGCCGTTGGACACTGTCAAAGTGAAGATGCAAACATTTCCTAGTTTGTATGGTAATGCAATAGACTGTTTCATTAAGACATTCAAGCAGGATGGCATTGCTCGTGGCCTATATGCTGGCACAGTGCCCTCTCTGGCAGCCAATGTATCTGAGAATGCTGTGCTCTTTTGCTTCTATGGCTTGTGCCAGAAAATGGTGTCTTTTGTAACAGGTGAAACTATAACCATTTTTTATTTTAAGAGAGTGAATATTTGGATTATAAAAGCTAACCCATGTGCAAAATTATTTACAAATGAGTGCTTATAATTTATTTTAAAATGCTTATTCCCAAGATCTGACTGTTACCATCGTTATTCTAACTTGGGTTTTGGAAAGAGGCAAAGGTCTCATTTTTCTGTGACATCACAATAGTAGGCTTGCTGATTGGACACTTCTTTGACATGCTAGAAGCACTTGCACTTTCTATGGCTTTCATTGATACCAGTTGTGAGAATTTAGGTCAATGAACACACTTTTCTTAGAAAATAATTTAGACTTGGCTAATGTTTGCTTATAGCTTTCCAAAGAATACTGAATAGATTGTTTATATTTGATGCTTTTTTGTGTTCCTTCTTGTATCTTAATGCTGACATGTTAAACTTTTACAGTCACAACTTTCTTTGATCCATTTTTTCTGAATGAAATTAATCACTGTGTTTTCAAAACAGGCACTCAGTCAGTGGAGGTCATGAGTCCACTAGAAAATGCTGTTTCGGGTGGAATGGCTGCATTTTTCTCATCCTTCACCCTCTGTCCAACAGAACTGGTTAAATGTCGTCTGCAGGCCATGCGTGAGATGGCTACTAGAGGGCAGCTAGAAGGTGGACTGGAGAGACTGAAAATGTTAGACACAAGAAAATTGATGAGAAACTAACTTGTTATTGAAATGCCCTGTTAGGAGAACACAAATTTTTGTCTTTTAGGAGACTGTTTTCAGTCTGGTTTGTGTTCATAAAACAAAGTTATTGGTGGTGGTACTGAGGTGTGAATACATTTTTTTCGGGGGTATTTAAAGAAGAAAAGTGTTTAGTTAAATGTAGACTCAAGATTTTTAGATGTTTCCTGTAAATTG
The DNA here is from genome assembly GCA_004794655.1 of Marisa cornuarietis. Lineage (NCBI taxonomy): Eukaryota > Metazoa > Mollusca > Gastropoda > Architaenioglossa > Ampullariidae > Marisa > Marisa cornuarietis. Next base: position 800,624 of record SMMW01000575.1, read on the forward strand.
GCTGTCTTTAATTCTCTACCCATTCACACCTATATATGTTGTGTTGCAGAGGGCCATTGGGTTTGACAAGAGAGATTTTGAAAAGTGAGGGCATTCTGGGCCTTTACAAGGGCCTCACCAGCACCTTCATGCGGGAAATGCCTGGCTACTTTTTTTTCTTTGGAGGCTATGAGATCAGCAGACATCTTCTGACCCCTGCTGGAAAAAAGAAGGATGAAATTGGTGAGTACTGTCTGTATTATGATTGTTTTCCTTTAATTCCTTGTACATTTTTGCTATACATGTCAGTAAATTTCTCAAATAAGTTACCACGTTCAAAGAATGGCATATCACAAATTAACATTTTTCAGGAGCACTGAGAACTGTGGTCTGTGGTGGCATAGGAGGTGTGTCTCTCTGGGTTGCTATATTTCCAGCAGATGTCTGCAAGTCCCGAATACAAGTACAATCAGTAGCTGGAACTAAGCCACCAACATTCCTGCAAATGTTCTTTGGCATTCTTCGAAAGGAAGGTATTTTACATTTTATTTATTCTCCACCAGATAAATTTTCCCTTGATGCAACATTTCTTTGATTATAATAATAATAATGCGACCTTACAGTGCGCAGAATCATGAATAAGATAGATTGCACTCTCTGCGCAGAACAGTTTGATAAAAAGAAACATAACAACCAATTGACAGTGAGGTACACATAGGGACACTGAACAACATAAAGATGAGGTACAAGTCAGGAATAGTACTTTGTAAAAAGGTATGTTTTAAGAGAGCATTTGAATTAGCGCTTGCAGATTGGGGTATTCATTTCATTTCTTAAACAAAACTCTTTTCTAAAGTGTGGTTAGTACAAAAGACTCAAAAGCCATATGTAAGAGATAATAAGGGAAGGAAAACCTGATGGAAGCAAATCCCTTATGATACTCTGAAAATGGGTAACTGCAATTGTATCTAATGATATCTTAAAAATTGAAAGTATTTGGTAAAAGGCAGTATTTTCTTTTTCTTCCATCAACAAGCAGGTTAATACAGCTTAGGCATGTCAACAAAGAAATTTCAACCAAACCTGCTCATTTTTGCAATAGGACAAGACAGATTTTAATAGGAAACAGCTTAGTCCAGGTTATTCAGAATTTTATTTTATTGTCTCCCTTTAACTGCAAACTTGTGGACCATACCCCAAAAAACTTTTCAGCCAGAGTGAATACAGCTACCACTCTTTGATACAGTTTACTCATGCCAGTCATGCTGGTGCTTACAGAAAATAGCAAATAACTATAGTGAAAAGAGCTTATGAAGAATTCGTTGCTGCATGTGAAGTGTATATTGTGGAAAATTCATTGACAGGAACAGAGTATCTTTTCATTGCTTTCCAGAAAACAAAAACAAAAAAAAAAGGAATAAGATCTAGAAAAAGGTTACAATTTGTGATGGTACCTGGCTTTCAGATTGCCACCTTTTTCTTTTATTCTGCCTCATTTGCAGTTTCTGCATGATTTGAATGTGTGTCTACTGTTTCTACACATATCAGAGCACAATCAAGCCCATGTCACTCACCATTGATTTGCTAATGTTGCTTCTTTCTTCCACTTTAAATCTTGTAAATTTTTAAACATCTTTTTTATGGCCAAGAGGTCTGTTTATGTCCTGTAATGTTTTACTTGAATAAAAATAATAAATGAAAGACTTATATAGCGCATACTCACACTTGTAAGAAGTGTGCTTGAGACAAGAACAAGACAGATAGCACATGAAGGACTGGAGGTGGGTATCGGTGTTTTACTTGGAGCTAACAACTAAGGCTATATCACGACAAGGCAGCCAATCCTGTAAACAAACGCCACTTGCAGAGAAAGAACAGCATGCCCCAGACAAGAGCTGAACCCAGGACAGTCAAACTTCACTGTATTGGTGACAGGAGCTAACCGTTGCACCATCAGACCACTTGAAGGACGGAAAGATAAACAACAATGGTGATGACTAACAAAAAGACAAATATAAAAAATGCAAAGAGGAACCGAGTAACAAGACCTGAGAATATCGTGATTCTGCTGAGGAAGACAAGTAGGGAAGTAGCAATAAGCAGAAAAAGGAAGGGGGGTGGGAAGGACTAGTATTGTGTGGACTGTTGTTAGGAATAATTTAGGAAAGAGGTGCGTTTTCAGTGCATGTTTAAAGCATTCAATGGTGGCTAGGTGGCGGATATGGAAAGGGAAAGAGTTCCATTGTTTTGCTGCACAGTAACTAAAAATCTTGTGACCATATGTTGTTCTGGTGACAGGAATAGTTATGATTAGCAGATGGAGAGTATAGTTTCCTGACTGGGATGTAGGGCAAGAGACTTTCAGAGAAATACCTGGGACAGGAGCTTGCAAATAAATAAAAATATGGCACGGACAGTTTGTATTGGATGCGAAAGCGAAGGGGTAGCCAGTGCAGAAAAGGGGTGACATGGTCCTGTTTCCTAACTCTGAGCACCAGAATTCTGTACATTCTGAAGCTTATTAATGAGGTATGAGGGGCAGCCTGCAAGCAAGGAGTTTCAGTAATCAAGCCTAGAAAGAACAAACGTGCAGACAAGTGTTGGTAGTGCACATAATAATAATAAATAATAATAATAATAGTGAAGATTTTTATAGCGCATATTCACACTCATAGAGAGCATGCTCTTAGCGCTTAAAACGAGGAAGAGACGTGGACTAAGTAGACACAGAACAAAGGGACGAAAGAAAACGACAGTACTGACGAAACAGAAAACAAAAGGCATCAAGTAACAGGAACAGAAAAATATAGTGATTCTGCGAGAAAGATGGGTAAAGTAGCAAGAGGGAAGGGGGCGGGGTTAAGAAGGACGAGCTTTGTGTGGACTGTGTTAGGAGAAATGCTCAAGGAAGAGGTGCGTTTTCAGTGCAGATTTGAAAGATTCAGTTGTAGGAAGGTGGCGGATATGGAAAGGAAGAGAGTTCCATTGTTTTGCAGCACAGTAGCCAAAAGTCCTGTGACCATATGTTGTTGTTCTGGTGACAGGAACAGTTAGAATACGGTCGTCAGACAAAGAGCGTAGTTGTCTGGACGGAGAGTAAGGGATGAGAAGTTCAGAGAAATAGTCAGGACAGGAGCCAGCATAGTACTTACATAGAGTAAGTGACAGATGGCACTGATCTTACGTAACTCAAAGTAGTGAGACTGATAGACAGCTGGGTCATGTCTGCAGTGACCGTAAATCCCAGATTACTGACAGATGTGGTAAAGAGAATGTTGGCTTCGCCCACCTTGAGGTGTTGGGCAGACTGATGAGCAAAGGTTGATATCTTCTTCTCGAGCATAAGGCTTTAAGATTTAAGTTGTGGCGCAGATGGAGGGCAAGATTCCATTTCAGTGAACCACTTGTTTTAGTTGTGCACTCAGAACAAAACCACATGGACTGGATATTAATGAAAGCAACTTCATCAAACTTTGCTAAAGAGAGAGGCAAGAACCTTGCCTGGCATGGTCCATAAATGTTTGGTTTTTAGATTTAGAAAGGATAATGTAATTTTAGGTTGAATAGATTATCGGTTCATGTTTCTCAAATGTGAAGTCTGGTCAATGACGTTACTCAAAATATTTCAACAGGTGTTGGAGCATTATACAAAGGACTGGGTCCAACAGTTGTACGAACGTTTCCTGCTACAGGTGCTCTTTTTCTTGCATATGAGACAACCAAGAAATATGGCAGCAGTCTTGCTGACTATCTATCAGGAAGTTAATTTCTAAAGGTGAAGGGCAGATCCAGAGAGAGTGTATGTTTGTGTGAGAGAGAGAGGGTGTGTGTGCATATGCCAATGCATCAGAGAAACACATGACCAGGAGATTTTATTGCAGAAGAATTAGAAATGTTTAGAATTATGCTACTTTATATTCTGAGAGAAATTTTTTAGTCAATGAAACTGTATTGTTATTGTGTGCGTGGTGATTTGTCTATTAAAAAAAGTGTGCTGCATTTATAATATTTTAGACATAAAGGTATCATGTGTACCGTGCCTCTGCCTCAGATACAAAAAAAAAAAAAAGAGTCCAAAACCTAAAAAAAATCTGTTTAAGGATCTCGCACTTATTTTGTTTACCACAGTCCAAGGGAGTTAGGGAAAGAAACCAAGACAAAACTGGATAATTATACACTGTGATCAAAATAAAGTGCAATGGAATGAAGGTGAAATGAAAGGCACATATCATCTCTCCCCCAAATTGGAATACTCCACAGTGCTGGGCTGCTGTAAAGGGCTAGTGGGATGCAAAATTTATCTAATGATTGGGAAAAAAATCACGAAATATACCAGATTATTTACTCAGATCTGATGGAATATCCCTCTTCCACCCACAAACACCATGCACAGAGAGATCAACAACAGGTCCCAAGAGTGTACATCAGTGTGTTTACATTGTGAAGCCCTCAGCCAAAGAAGCAGAGACCACATGTGAGACATATCTGTACATGGTTATGTTCATAGATTGTAACCACTCATTAGAAACAAAAATGTTTTACAAATAAACAAGTCGTACACATTTGGCTTTTATTCTTTATCTTTCCCAAAAGAACAAATCAACTTATTCAACAGATAATTATAATAGGTCACACCAAAAAGTATAAAATAAACAAAAAACTGCAACAAATTAAATTTTAAACGCATTAAACACATCCTGTTGCTTTGACTTCAAGAGGAAGAACAGTGTGCCAGCAAGTAATTAAGAATATGGAGGATGTAAGACACTTCAGGATCTGCTCATCACATATGGTGCTTGAATTTCTAATCAGTTCCTACATAATTTTGTTTATTTTCAAAGGAAAAGTTAAAGTATTAAACAAAGTGATAGATATCCCATTAGGACTCTTGTTACTCTTACTTCTTTCTATCAGTCCTTCAGTGAAAGTCAATAGATGACAGATCTGAGTTTCCAGGAGGCACAGCTGTTGCTAGCCTTATTGTCAGTAACTGTGCTAGAGATACAGTTGTGTTGTTGGTGAACCGTCCTAACACCCCATTTTTGCTTCTGAAAAAAGTGCCTAGATATAAATGACTATCTGACAAACTTGCCTCCCTGAAATCAAAGCAGTTTCTTATGTCTTTGACACTTTCATAAGCAAGAGCTTGTTTCACCATCTTGTTTAAAAAAAAGTTCTCATTATAATTAAGCTTAAAACAGTGCAAAGGTCTCTAACAATTATACAGCAATAAACCTGATTTCCTGGTGGAAAAGTTAGTTTATGAAAAAAACCCTGTTGCTCTTATCCTTTCACACTGCAGAGCAAAAACTGGAAAAAAGAAAAAAAAAGTTACCCGCTAAAGTGCACCATTAAAATGTCATCCTTTATGACTAAGAGGCAATTTGTTAAAACTTTCAACACCTTATAGCCTGTAGAATGAGTTTGTTGACACAAATGTGTCTATTTTTCAAGGTCTCCCCACTCACAAATAATACACATTTTATATTGTATGGAGGGCAAAAATGATTGGTGCACTTCAGCCATTGTGCATTAAAAAGATGTGAAATGTGTAAAGTTCTAAAATTAGGGAAAAAATGCATATTTTGTGTGAATCATTTGCTTATCCATAAACAACAAAAAATGCTTTAAAAACTGCAAACAGTTTGAAAAGCCACTTGTATTTCCTTTGTGCTTTTACAGATAAGTTACACAGAAATAGTGTCTTAGGATTCCATCTACTGTTAAATTTTAAATATTTGATTCATTAAAAGATGCACTAACCTTATTTGAAAGATTGTCTAAAAGTCCACTCTTTGTAATTCACCGGAGACCAAGTTTTTGACTAGTCAAGCATTGCTACTTTGCCATGTTCTCCCCTCATAAAAGCTGATTTTAAGTTAATTGGTCTAACCCGTGCAACTTTTAGTGAGGGTGGGGAATATAATTTTACATTGATGAGAAAGAAGTAGCTACAACATTGTTCATTTGTTGTTGGATGTTTTGTTAATGGCCATAAACAGCTTAAAACATCATGTGTAGAATAGAATGACTAGCTGAGTCTCGCATCAAGCAACAGCTGACTCAGCATTTGCCCACGGCCTCTTCCTCTAGAGGCTAACTTATGGCTTGAAATTGTAGAAGGTACTGTTTCTTTCTTTTTAACATGTTTCTCTTTGCCAGACTCTAAATTCATTTCTTCTTTTTTCTCTCTTCCAAAAGTTTCTTGATTCACCTCTCTTGCACGTGTATGATTCACAAGCAGATCTTTGTTCTCTGGTAAAAATGTATATGCCTTAGATTCAGCAGTCCTACCAAGACTGCTTCTGTTTCTTGCAGACTTGCCAGAATCAAAAGACTCCTCTCCTATACCAGAGTCTCCGAAATTAATATTAGACGATTCTTCGGCGTCCCAAGAGCTGCTCAAAAGAAGCTTGGAACATGCTTGCCCATGCTGTTTCATGAGTGTTAAGTACTCCATGTTTTCATGCAGTGGCAGGTCTTCTCCCTAAAAAACAAGCCAAAATAGAAGTTAATTTTAATGCTAAGCGGATTCTATCTTCTACAGGTAAAAAAGTACTTCTCTTCAAGTTTTTCCCACTCATTTGCAACAGGAATGGTTGAACTTCCTAACATTTGCTTAACTTTTCCCTGTTTTTATGATGGTTATAGTATTTTCTGCATTGCATAGGAAAAAGTACAAATGAATTCTTCCATATATCACAAGCATAATATTCTCCTGAAACTCTGTAACATGCTTGTGCAACAATCAATTGTTGGGGAATCATGTATTTAATAACATCTGTAATGCATATACCTCTTACTAAGGTGGCTCATGCTATTTACAAGGGAGAAAGTTTTCCAAAATAAAAATCACAGGAAAACAGGAAGGAAGGTTGTCTTGGGGCTCTGCCCCTATATGGTGGGCATATTTCATAAAATTTAAGGCCAGGAACTGTATATTAAGAAGCAAAATCTACTAAAATTTTGTTTTGCTAATATGTGTATATCCATGTAGTGGCAACATTTTAGACAATAAAGACTAGCAGTCAAAGGTGGCGAGCACAAAATTTTCGTTTGCATGATTATATTCAAACCAACTGACCTAAAGATTTCTGCCCAACTCAACTATACCATCGAGCATAAATAGCACCAACACAAAAAATACAAAAGGGTGTCCCTGTCTATAGAAAAGATTTTGAAGCTTTCTGCATCAGAGAAAGTAGATCCTTGTTAAATCTTTGTCACTGACAGGTGTGATCTAAGCATGGTGAAATATCAATACAGGTCGATTTTTTCTGATTAGCTGATACCTGCGTGCAACTGTCTAGAAGCTGTTGTAGCTTTCTTGGCATCTCAATATCCTGTATCCTTCCACTAATTGTTGGTGTTGATGAAAATGCCTCCTTTTTTAAATCTCTTGTAAATAAGTGCCAGCCCTTCTCTGCTGAAGGATGCCCAACTAGTTCTTGCACCTCATTTACGGCTGAATGCCAACTCACGTTTTCTACTGGTGATGGTAGAGATTCGTCTGTTTCCTGCTCACTTTACAAAAAAAATAAATAAAATAAAATAAAAGCAACTGCATTCAGATGTTTGACTTTAATGCTTGTTCAAAACATTACACAAGTTATCGATCATTTGTCGTAGATAGTCTCTGTCAATAGATGGCATGACTTAAAAAAAAAAATCAAACAGTTCTCATTAGAAAGGGTTTTGGCAAAATTATGGCAAATATGAAAAAATGTCTTTCAAATCAAGTTATCCAATATGGTCCAAGAAAATTACCAACAAATTTTTAAATCCAAATAAAGCAACACCTTGAAGAAGAAGATGTAAGGTTAATGGAGGTTTCTGATGAAGAAATGTTAGCAGGTCTCTGGATGAGTTTCAGATTAGAATAAAGACCAGACACAGGATATTTTAATGCTGAAGAATGATGCTGAATGACTGAATGGTAAGACTCCTTGGGTTGGCTTCCTTTACTAATGAAAGGAAGATTAAACTCATGAAGGTCGTTTCCTTTACTCTTAGATGGCTGATGGCATTTATGTGGGCTTGATGACCTCTGTACCTCATTAATCCCTGTACGTACTATGTCGTTATGTTCCTGTTCTGTGCACTTCTGCTCTGAATCCAGCCTTTCACTTTTGCTAACACAGCCTGCTGCTGAATGCTGAGTTTGAGAGTGTGTTAAATTCAGTTCTTCATCCTCCTTGAAATGCTTTTTGCGAAACTCATTAACATCATCTGAGACCTGTTTTAAACCTGCCCAGAAACTTGGAAATTTCACACAAGTTTTTTGTGGAAGTCGTGAAACCAAGTGCCTGCAAAAGAAAATGAAAGATTAAATATGTAGCAAATAGCATGTAGTTGGCTTTTTTTTTTACTGCATTTATGACCTGCAAACCACACCAAATATTTTATTAGGAGGATGAAGTTGGAAAAATCTAGAATTTCCCTAATGAGACAATAATATTGTAATTGCCAACCAAAGCTAAAAATGTCCTGAGTTAACTCAGGAAAAGAATCATACCCAGAAAGTAGTTTCTCACTCAGAGCATTTAGAGATGTGAAGCATGCAGGGTCAGGTATACCCATGACCATTCCCATTTGGTGAGGGTGATGCTGATTTATCAGGTCCATAACCCACTTCTCATCAACAGGCGTTTCTCCTTCAAGAAAAAAGAATGGATTAAAAATTGCTTTGCATTATTAAGAGTTTCACAACAATCTATAAGTCTGTCTGAACTTCCTAGATTCCAGCCTGACAAAAGTTTACATGGATGCATTCATATGCAGTTCATCCTCACCTGACAGGTAGTCCACACCAGTGTTGACCTCTATGCATGCTTCTTTTATTCTTGAGCGAGCATGGCTATCCTTCTTCAGTCTGTTGATATTCTTCCCTAAAAACAAACATTATTCCAAAATTATTCACAAAATTTTGTTTGTTTGCTTTCAAGTTACTAATTTATCCACAACATGTAGGATACATGCTAATATGCTCTTTAATCTCACCTGCAAATTGTTCTGCCAAAAACTCCTTAGTTTCATAACCAATTTGTACATTAAGTTTTTTCCCCTTCAGTGGCCAATTGTTCAGCTCAGAGATGGCCTTTGACATGGACTTCAAATTGCTGAACCTCACAAATCTGGAAAAATTGTGTCTTCAGTTATTATTTTTCAACTAGCAATAACAACGCTTCAAATTAACCTCGTCAGCTATGGTACCACCACTGCAGCAACTATAGAATAAATGGTAGAATACATTAGCAGCTTTTATAACTAAGCACAAGACATAGAACTGGAACAGTAAAAATACAAAACATATAATTACAGGATTATAAATTTCTGCCGCCAACTTGAAACCTGAAAGTTTGACGTTAGACGTCCCGTAATGCTTTGTTAGCAGGTCTAAAATGTTTGCAAAACTGACAAATTTTTAAACGTAATCACCTATTTCCAGGTTATCAAGATAATGCTACAGTGGTTTTTTTTTTTGAAAGTCCTAGTGTTTGTGGTAATGGACTGGTTCAATCTTTCTGCACATTCTGCATACTCCCAAAAGAGTATAAATAAATACAAGACTTGTTAGCAAAGTAACAAAGTGCTGAACTGCTGAAAGTGCCTTACCCAAAACTCAAAGAATCCTTGTTTTTTTGAAGAAACACACTGTGTATGTTTCCACATTTCTCAAATGCTCCTCTTAGATCATCCTAAACACAAACACATACCTAGTGATTCAATATTTTATACTTAGCTTGAATCACAGGATTACCAAACAACTGAAAGTTTTATGCGTCTGTTTTATGTAATGTATATCTATGTTTTGAAAATGAGTTATTATAATAATATAATGTGAACTTAACGCGCAGCATCACAACCAAGATAGATTCTGTGCAGACCAATAATAATAAATGAAAGATACAATGGATGGTGAGATACATATAGGCACACTGAACAACATAAAGATTACAAGAGTAGAACTTAAAGCAATGGATACAGGTATAGGTACAGATATAGGTACTGTAAACATTGTGAGATGGAGTCATTACATGATGCATGGCAGACAGTATTGCAAAGGAGTTAAAAATAGAAATTCAGGGATAGTACTTTGTGAAAAGATGCTTTCAGAGAGCATTTGAATGTAGCCTTCAAGTCAGAGTGGCGAATGTGAGGTGGAAGAGAGTTTCACTACTTAGCAGCACAGTGGGAGAATGTCCATTGTCCATATGTGACTGTCTTTGTGGGAAGGAGGGAGGGAAAGAATGTGCAAGTGAAGGTTTGTTTGGGCAGGGGTGTGGACAGACAAGATATCAGTAAAGTAGTGGGGGGAGCAGCCTTCCATAGCATATAGTTGAGAGCTTGCAGTCAGTTCTAGGTTTAATTGGTAGCCAATGAAGAGAGCGAAGTGGTGTGACTGTGAGTCTGGAAAATGAGATGAGCAGCTGATTTCTGGATTTTCTGATGCTTATCAATGAGGTACTGTGGACAGCCAGCAAGAAGAGAGTTGCAGTAGTCTAGTTTAGACAGAACAAATGGGCAGATGAGAATTTTGGTGTTTGAGATGGACAGAGTATGACAAATGGAGCTGATCTTCCGAAGCTCATAGTATGCAGAATGACAGATGTAAGAAATATGCTTATCAAGAGACATGTCAGCAGACATTATGTAACATGAGTTACACGTTGAAGTAACAAAAGGAACATTGGCACTGCCTGCCTGAACAGAGGCAGCGAAGGGTAAACTCTAGCCCTCCTCTTTGAAAAAATAAAAGCTTCCATATTTTTGTTTTAACTTGTTGTGGGTCATCCATAGTCTAATATCAGAAATACAATCTTGGATGCTCTGGATAGCAGTGTGTGCCTGAGAAGAACAGATAGTATACAGCTGAGTGTCATCAGCAAAGGATTGATCAGATATAGAGTGAGATTGAATTAGAGCAGCAAGTGGCTTCGTGTACATGATAAAGATAGGACCAAATACAGAACCTTGGGGGACTCCAGAGTGAATAGAGACTGGTGGAGACACGCAGCCATCCATTATAACTGAGTCCTATCTGAGAGATATGACTGAAACCAGTTGAGTGTGGAGCCTAAGATGCCATAAAGAGTACTGAGTCTATGAATAAAAGTAGTGTGATCTATAGTATCAAAGGCAGCTGACAGGTCTAACGTGGTGAGAAATGAGATGTCACCTCTATCCCGAGCACACAAAATGTTGTTTGTCACCTTAACTTGCGGAGAAATAAATGCTACAATATATAAAATAAAACATAAAGGTCTAGTGCAGATCTAAATATTTAAAACTAAGACTATAAAAGCAATGAAGATCACCCAGAAACTGTTTGTGGCTAGAGATATATACATTTTTTTTTTCTCTCTCTATATATATATTACATGCTCTATTGCCTTTCTTAACAGCAGTGCCCATGTACTTCTTTCTTCTGAATCCCCTTAGTACTTATTTGGAGAATGGTTTTCATCCATAAAAAACATTCACCAACTTCGACACTATCATTTATCTTTAATGTCACAGCACTGGTAAATTTCAGTTTTAAAATTTGCACCAATACTCTTTGAGTTTGAATCCGACACTTTATGTTCAAAACTTATTGTGAAATGTTTAGTTACCATATTAATGGAGTGCCCAGACCAATGACGGCCAAACTAATTTTGAAATGTTAACTGTATTAAAGGAGTTCCCAGACCAATAATAGCTGAATTCGAGGACATAGAGTGAGCGATGTTACACTGAAATCTGTTCATCTCAGGATCCAATATTCAACAAATGTTACATCTATAGAAACACACATGCATGCATGAACACACACCCCTACCTTTGTTACATCTGCTGCTATATTTCCAACATATGCTGAATACAAGGCCATTTTCATACCATCAGCTCCTGCATTTAGCAAGTGTCAGACTTCCACATCCTTAGGACCCAGTTCTCGTCCAAATCTGAGACAGAAGACGTGTGTCTGCAGAAATCTACAGGCAAGCAGAGCATACAAAAGAACAAAACACCAGTTTGCTATAATGAATTATCTCATCATACACATAACCATCACTAGGGAAACTGTCTTAGAGTCTAACATGGGTATGAAAGCAAAATTTAAGTTCTTATGTTAAGCTATAACATCATCTTGACTCCTCAGCATGCGTTGCTAAATCCATTTTTCTGCATGTAAAATGAATGGGTGTAGATGAGCTGCTTAATAGCTGAAAAGTAAGTTGTAACTACCAAGATAATCTGCTTAACCACAGTAATGCACCTTCCCTGCAAAAATAAATCACGGAGAAATCTGCTTCTTAAGTGTCTAGAATGTATGCTGGGTTCTAGAAATGGCACCAGTATGACCAGTGTAAGACAATATAAAAATGTTTGTATAAGCTAATTTATGACAGTTATGTTCATGTTGAGAAATTACACCATGTACAAATAAAGGAAACACTTGTGTCAATAAGTGGAAGAATACAACTTTTTCCCTAATTTTATTTAATTTTAAAACTGCTTTTCTTCACAAGCTTGTGTGTTCCATCTTCACAAAAAGCACATTTTCTCTTCCATATAAGGCAAACTGTTCAGTGCAAACTCTTAGAAAGAAGCAACTTAATAAAGGGTTAGGGTTTGCATTTAAGCGTGGATTTACATTTCCTTCCTGAGTGGGTGTGGTCTACAGCTGTAGCAGCACTAGGATTTGTAGTTACTGACCAAAGGGATGGGGAGGGGAGCTGTTTTTATGCTGAGCCAGCAACTAAGGCTGTATAACAGCAAAGCAGCCAACCGTGTAAACAGATGCAACATACAAAGAAAGAAAAGCCTGCCCGAAACAAGATCTGAGCCCAGGATATTGAATCCTCACTGTCCTGGTGACAGGCACTAACTGAGCAATGAAGAAAGAGGAGAAGGGAAAGGTATTTTTTACACATGACCGTTAACTAAGATTACATTGGATTGAGGCCCTGTAAAAGAACACGTGAAGAGGAAGACCAGCATGCTCAACAGCAAAACTGAGTCAGCGGGAAGAAGAAACTGAAGAAAGAAAAAAACACTGACAACTAGAATCAGAAATCTCTTTTATGATGAACTTTGCTGGTTTCACTTTTTCTATCTTTAAAGCTGCTACAATAAGACTGTAAATAGCACACTGGTAAACAAAAGTAGCATTGTATGAGGTATCATGTTATGAAAAGTTTTAGACGGGGTTGAATGACTATGGGTAACGCATCTGTCAAGTTACTTAAAGTGTAATATGTTTTCAGGCTTTTTGAAACTTTATAGGACACTGGCATTGTATTTCAGTAGTGTGATCAGTCTGCCAAGCAGGGTCGACCTTAGGTATTGGCAAACTAGGCAGCCGCCTAGGGCCCCCAATTGGTGGAGGCCTCGCAAGGACTTTTTTGGTGTTTATTATTTTTATTTTTCCATTTATTTGGGGCCACCAAATTCACTTCGCCTAGGGCCTCCAATTACCCTAGGCCGGCGCTGTGCCAAGGGTTTATAAAACTGTTGCACTAGCTGTTCCACCACGGACCTTCATTCACTGGATAAGTGTCTCTCATTCATTGCCTCTTTGCCCTATCATAGGAATGACCAATCATAACAAACCCTAACAATGAGGGCTTTCGCTTCCGTTTTCTGTCAAATGGCAGATCTTCCTAACGTAGAAGAAATTTTAGAAGTGAGTAATTAAGCTTTTCTGTCATCAAAACCTTTTTAAAGAAGACTGATTCCAAAATGAACAGTATTTTCTGTAAAATGTATTTTGTTTGTTTATAGAAAACACATTTATATTTTTAAACAATTGTATAAAATAAAAACATCGTCACAACAGATGCTATTGACTTGTTTTACCACTAACAATTAACAAAAACATAGTTTTGATTTTTTGGGAAACAATTTTATAGATCGTTCTGTTACGAAAACAAAACATCTACTTTAAGAATTTATTTAAGGTATGCAAACAAAGAACCGGAAACACGAGGCCTGTCTAACGGAATGCCGAGACTTACACCGGACATAAACCTGAGTCGCTTAACCAGTAAAGAAGGTCCGTGGTTCCACAGTGTCTAAAGAGATCGTAATCCATTTTCTAGTATATCAATATGTATCACTCCTAACACAGTCCACTTAATGCTAGTCCTTCTTACCCTTCCCTCTTCCTACTTTTCTACCCATCTTTCTCTGCAGAATTACTTTATTCTCTGTTCCTATTACTTGGTGCTTTTTGTGGTTTCTATCTCTCTTTTCTGTTTGTCGTCAGTACTGTCGTTTATTCTTCCATCCCTCGTGTTCTATCCATTTAGTCCATGTCTCTTCCCCGTTTTAAGCGCTAAGAGCATGCTCTCTATGAGTGTGAATATGCGCTATAAAAATCATTATTATCATTATTATTATTATATGCCCCGCTTTTACACCCTTTTCTGCCAACTTTTTTTGCAAATAGAGTTGATGCTTGACAGAGTGTGCCATTCGTGGCGCCTACGAACAGCAACAAATGATGCAAGTATATTTATCCTGTATGTCTTCCAGAAATTCTAGCTAAAGAAATAGATTCACATTCACACACTTCCTGGCACTTCATTTCATGAGAAAAGCGAAGTTTGAAAATTACACATCAACAACCTCTATACACGTTTATGCCTCTAGCTCATCCTGCCACGTGTCGACAGCGGAGTCGTAAAGTAACATATACGGAGAATTAACTTTTAACTCTCTGTGCTCCAAATTATTAAAAAAAAGTTGTTGGAACAAATAGAAACAAGCAGATGGACATTGGTTTTTATGACAAAGTATACAATGAATAAGCTGGTTTAAAGCTCGTGCTCGTAGCAATTATTTGAAATTGGTTAGAGATGCTATCATTGAAACGTTTGATTGAAAATGTGTTATATTCAAATATTCTGGTTACACGCTTTCTTTTCCTAGACAATTTCTATAACTTTCACTAGTATTTACTTACTTGCCTGGAACTAAATTTCAGCGAAAACTGAAGCCGGCTTTACGTAAATGTCCCGCCGAAACATTATCAAGGGGAGCCACTCCGTTAATGAGCGTTATCACAACAATCGTGTTTGCACAATATATGTTATATGCTTAAGTTTCACTTTGTGCTTTTCAGCTAGCATCAGCCACAAAAGCAATTTTCAAAGATCGCAAAATCCACACTGCACACACATACAATATCAAGTCTTTGCAATCTTTTTCTTCTAGCCACCTATGTTGGATCCTGCACATTTCAACTTTCCAGGCTTAATGATTTCGTTCGTTGCCTTGCCATTTGTATTGAAAGTTTCCCCCAATTGCTTGTTAATTCGAAAATGGACTTATCACTGTTGTCCATGCAGGCAAATCAAACTTATGCATGGGTGGGAGCCAATTTAGTTTCTTGGGACTGAAGTATGGTCAATTTCAAAGGCATTATTCGTACAGCATATGTTAATTTAAGTCGTCGAACATTTAACGCAAAAGACAAACTAATTTTCTTTTTAAAAAAACAACCAAAAAAACAAAAACAAAAAGATTAGTCTGGAGATCTCAGCATAAATACATCATGAATAAGCGTCCTAAGCAGCGGTCTAAATAATGCACACACACACACACACAGAGGCATAAAATCTATACTAGACCACGACGTTAACGAAGCGTATCGGCGACTACCGAATGGAGTTGTAAAGTTACTATAGTTAAAACTCAAATTAAATTCCTAATTAATCCAAGCTCGATCCTCAATGCGCTGCATTTTCATCGCATTTTACTACTACACTAAAACAAGCTATCTTTTAGTGAAGAATTAAACGACAATAATACAGTTGTTTAGCAATCAGGATTATAATTAAAATTCGTCCTGTCAACATTTTATATGGAAAAGGTTTCTGCGGTGTTGCAACGAAAATAAAATGATCTTTACCCTTCCATTAAATCCAGAAATAAAATTATATAGCTTTTCTTAATTGTTATATCACCTCACCAACCACGTTTCGAAAAAGACTGAAGAACCATCTGTTTTTATTTAAGATGGACTTAAACTTAACCAATCAAGAAACACTTCTGTCTTTATTTTTTACTTTCTTGGTATTTTAACTATTTATTTACTTTATTTTTTCTTATTTTTTCATTTATTTTGTTTTTGCTGCGCAATGAGCATTCTTCTGAATGGATACCTGCGTATTACAAATGGACATCATCATCATCATCTGCTTACTTAGAACTAAGTGTTGGTTATTTCCCGCAGGTGAATTTTCTTTTTAAGAAGTACAGAAAAAGAGTAAAGCGACCACTGTCAAAGCGACGAAGGGGAAGTGATCTGTGACCTTCTTGATTGGCTACTTGCCTCACGTGACTTTGGTCGCCTTGGAAGCGCGTCTTCAATGCTTCGTTGAAATATATTCCCTATAAGAACCAGTTTTATTGGTTGTGAGTTTTTTCCCGAAAGCATGGTGTACTGCATGGGTACACATTTTTATTGTGTGTGTGTGTGTGTGTGTTGCTGGGGAGGGGGTGATAGCAGTTGAAACACGTTCTACAGCGACCGCTTAATTTGATCTAAGATTCAGACCAGTACAACGCCTGATTACCTACACTTCGTGATTGGCTTTTGTCATTTCGGATTTTAAATATAATTTGTAGCCGGAGGACTAAAATTATAACTGTATATAGCAAGCATTTACCGAAAGAATAAAAACATGTATTTTTTGCTTTGTTGAAATAATGGCTGTAAATTCTTGGTCTCTGAAGAAATGCTAATAGAGTATGATTGATGAACCTGTTCACAGTGGATCAATCGATTCAATCGCAAGGCGGTGAAAACTCAATAAAAGATTGAATTTAGTCTATAATAAATAAGCTCTTAAAAATATGGAAAAGATTGGCTGCATATATTTAACGAAAATTCTAAATCAATATGTGGGTGCCGCTTGTACTGCAGGCCCATCACGCTCGACGCTAGCTATCAGTACAAGTAGCCTGCATGTTACAACATGTTTTTTAATATGGCGAGTGGCAGCACCAAGTCCGAGGATGAAGTTTCCCGTCCCATTTTCTTCAGCTGTGCGCGGTAAGGATAAACATATACAAAGATTAGAGAGCCGCAAATTGTACATAATTGGCACAATTTCTATGATTTTTCTTTACAACGAGGTTACAGTTAAGATCACAGTATTACACGCATGCATATAATAAAAACCACGAAAGGGGTTGAGTATAGAACCTAATCTTAGTTCTGATATACGAAACATTTTCTCTCGCTCGTGTAGCTACAGGACCGTAGGATCCTATCTTCACTGGAAAGTAATAAAATATTTACGTCGACCCATCGAATCCTTACTTCTAAAGCCACCATTTCCGACAGTCATGCCACCGACATGCCACCATTAGTCCCTGAAGGCATGTACGCTGAACCGTCCTAACATCTACATTTTTCCTTTAATCCCACCTTCACAGACTTAACCACTCGGACATGACATGACAGGAGCAGTGTTTCACAAACTATATGATTATCTGCTCCCCACCTCCTTCATCATCTCTGTCTTCTTCCCTTCCCCGTTTCAATCGAGTCACCTGTCAACCATGTGAACCTTCTTTCTGGTGGTAACTTTTGCTTTCTTTTAGGAAATATAAATGATACAGCATTTGGCTTGTGCTGTTAGCTATTCATTCTTGAACTCAGCGTTATTTCAAATCGATATCGATCGTTGCTCGGCTAAACTTAATTTGTACTTGAAAAACTCAGCAGGTGAGAGATTAAAAGTGTCAAATAAATATAATTTTTTTTATCTTTCAAAAGCCCGACACAGCTTGAGTGCTTGCATATGTGTGAATGCGTGCGTGCATGACTGCCTGCCTGCGTGTGCGAGCATTTACATTTTGAGCTGTTAAGTGTCCAGTATTGACCATTCTCTGCAGTGCTGGGTAAATGAGATTAACATTTAACCGTCTTTTGTTTGTCGTTTGCTATTGCCTTTGGCACCAAGCCACGTTGTGAATTTAACCTTCCGTCATAGCTCTAGGCCAGCTGTACCCTTCTGCTGGCCCACCCGCCACACCATGGCGATAGGTAAACAAAACGACACGGTAGGGAGACAGCAGATTCGATTTCCGAAAAATGGCGAGTGTAACAACTGAATTCAAGCTTTCATGAGCATCAAACTGAAATAATATTGTGGTCTGCAAAATCTGGCAGAATAGATGGCCGTATCTTTTTCTAAACGATAGTGAGATACAAAAGCCTGAAATACAGTTTCTTTGCTTGCCATTTTCGGAAATGACATTTTGATCCCAACGAGCATCGTATTGCAAAACATTGGACGCAACTGATCTTTTCAGACTTATAAAAAGCACAATGGTTGAATGATGTCAGCGTGCTTGGCAGAACGACGCTTAGACCAAAGCTCTCAAACTCACCCAAAGATTTAACTGGTAAGCAACCACCTTTTTATCGGTTCGCAAGAATCAAAACTTTTTTGGAGAAACTCTCATTTCTCTGGTTATCAATTTGGGAGTTGATCAGCAGTGTTTTCTTTGATCATATACATATTGCACACACACCTATGTTTTACAATAATAATAAACAAGCAGGTGTGGCACTGTGATAAGGTCTAAGCATGAACAAAGTCAAACCATTTAACGCGAAATTATGTGACCATGTTTGAAATCGTAGCTTTAATCGTAGCAAAGCTACGACAAACGTTTACCACCATAATCTCTCTTTCCAAAGAAAGGTTTACATGAAATAAGGGGGGGGGGAATGGTAAAGGTAATGGTAGCTCCATGACCTTTTGTTCGTTTGGGGAGTATGGTGTTAGAGACTTCACTTTTCTCGGGGCGAGCTTTTTGTAAGGGTGGTACCTTTTTATCTCCCTCGCTTTTTCATTCTTCAATCGTCTACAGAATCAGATATCCACACAACAGCTGGGCCGAAGAGAGTAAATGCAGAATCAGATATCCACACCACATCTGGGTTAAGGAGAGTAAATACGCAGCGCCACACGAGTGCAGCAAAATAATTAGTGTACGCGCCCTCAGATTCTGACACCGTGACTCTAAGCAGAATCTGTGAATGACACTTTTGATCATTGTGTACACACAAAGTGGTGACATATTATGTGGTGTTAGGCATGACAGGACATGGTCAGTATCAGACTTTGCTCGTGTGCACCTACATTATCGGCCAGAATAAGAATCAATATCCCTTTTCTTGTTAGTTTTCGTTGTTACGCAAGCCACAAAGCATGCAGGTACACAGGTTTAAAGTGTGACCCATCAGAGTTTACTGGGAGAGTAAACTCTGCTACAACAAGGCCTAGACACGTCCTGATTACTGTTACTAAACCGTTTGTATGTAAAGTGCGTGTGAAGTAGCACTGGTGCTGTTTTCAGGATAAGGATGGAGACAGACAGCGCCAGTGGCTCAACATCTCTGGACGACTCCAGACCACAGACGGGCCGCTCCATCGTGGTGGACACAGCGGTGTTCGAGGAGCAGTTCCTCCGTTGCCAGATCTGTAATGAACGTTTCAACAAATCCGAGCGTTCACCCAAGTCACTGCCATGCAACCACACATATTGCCTTCCCTGTCTGACACAGATCTTCGATCACGCGCAACCGCAGTCTCGCCGGCATCTTCTGTGGGCAGAAGGCGCTGCAGAAGGCACATTGAAGTGCCCGACCTGCCGGGTGGAGATAGTTGTCAGTAAGAATAAGATCAAGGACTTACCCAATGACCACCGGGTGGTGCAGATGATGGACTTCCTGTCGCAGGCCGTCTCGGCCACGACACAAAACGTGTGTGGGCGCCACGAGCGACAGCCGCTCAACTTCTTCTGCCGACGATGTCTTGTACCCGTCTGCCGTGACTGCACCGTGCTGGACCACAAGGAACAGCAGGGCCACATCATCGTGGACGTCAAACAGGCCGTCAGCGACAACTCCAGTGACTTCAACCAGGTCATATTACCTCCGTTCTTTGTCTTTCTACATGCTTTCCATTTAAGGTCAGAGAACTTCCTTTTATTTACTTTCAAATTTTCCCCAGGGGAGATAATTTTAGTCTCTGACCTTTCTCTTTCTGGCTTTGAATCCGACGACTTGAAAACTTCCTCTTCCTCTTGTTCTTTCACAGGCAAATATATATCGCATAGAGAAGGTAACTTAGGTCACACTTCCATCTAGAGGGATTTAAAGCACGAGATAATTTCTCTTTTATGTGCTTTCAGTTGTTACAACTTTCAGAATCCAAAACATTTTAACGTCCCTGCCCACCACTTTTTTCCCTTTTTGAGAGATATCCTGCTCTTTAAAGTACACGAGGGAGCTTTGCTCCCCCTACCCATAGGATATTTTAGACGTTTTAATCAATTAAGAAAATATTTCAGCAACGTAAGATAATTTCTAAAACTTTATGCTCATTCGTTTAAGAGTTGCCTCTTAAAGCATCTTTCCTCTGACAGCTCTAAATCTGCTGGAATCCTGCCCTCTAATATCTATATATATGTATAATAAATATATATATATATATAGTTTTATCATACTTGCCTTCCCTTTTCCCTGCAGATAGAGAATACAGGCCGTCAGATTCTGGAAAAAATGAAGACGCGGTCCGACGCCCTTGCCAACGCCTCTAAACGACTGGACATACAAGAGCGGCAACTGAAGGCCGAGATTAAGGAGACTTTCATCGAGTATCGTCTGCTGCTGGAGAAGCGGCAGGAGGCCATGACACAGACCCTCCAACAGAAGATCCGCGAGCAGAAGGCGCTCATCAACACCCGCTTCGTCAACGTCTGCGAGCACGGGACCCAGCTGCAGAAGCTGTTTGACGCCTTCACCAAGGCCAAGAACTCCAATGATGTCCAGCAGCTATTCACCTTGCACAAACAGATGAAGGTGATAAAAAAAAACACAACAAAGAACGAGAGAGAGGTGTTGAGGGCGGGAAAGGGGGCGCACGTGGAGATGACGCAATACGCAAAAGCGGTTTAAAATTTTACACTAATGACGTAGTATACCATCACTATTGCAAGTGATTTGCAAGCCTGTTCTTCTTGTTCTCTTTGATTACTCTCAGTCGAGAGATTTCAGGATCAGAAAGAGAAGTTATTTCTTTTTTATGAACATGTTTCAGGACCAGGAAGAGCAGTTCAAGACCATAGCCGCGGGAGAGGACAACGAGTTGTTCAAATCGTGCTCCTTTGAACCGACTTACGATTGTGAATTTCTCTCGCAAATCAGCTCCCTGGGGAATGTCTCGGTCAAGGATGACCTTAGTCTCAAACAGCCCGTGTCCGCACATCAGGTACACAGGGTTCATATTGGGGATGATGAAAATTAGACTTTGAAAAGCTTTCTTGTTCTCAGTCTCACCCGTGGCTAGACACCCATCAGGCCCAATGAAGAATGAAAAGAGAAATGACGATATGAAATTTAAGGGTTACTTTGTACAGTACAAGCCATATAATTACACCATGTCCCACTTATCCTGAGGTCCTACCCGAGCCAAGCTGTTTACATCTTTTGTACAGCAAATGTTCCTCCATACATTGTGAAATATATGCATCTGGTTTTGTCCATCTATAATTAACTCTATCTCGCTTACCTCCGAGATCTGAGACACAATGTTTTAACATGATAACCGTTCTAACTTATTAAAGTTTGGTTTCCTACGCAACGACATTGTTAATGATAATGAGGATTCATGACACATGTGGCTTCTGAGATCCGCTACAAGGCACTACATGACCCGCTTTGCATTGTGCTGTTGCTTGCAGCTGGAGTTCCTGGAAACGGAGGAACAGCGCGAGCGCGAGCATGAACGGCAGCTGCAGCGCGATCTGGAGCCGTATGACCTGCAGAACGTCTTCCTCAGCCACTTCAGCACGGGAAACGAAGAACTGGACCAGGACTTGGAGGACTACGACGCCGGCCTGGACAGGTTCCTATCTAGGTACGAACACCTTTCATATTGTTTAACTTCTCTTTGCAGATGCATCCACGGTCGTCCTCGATGTCAGGTCCAGAACATGTTTAAGTCTCATTTGGGAAAGAAGGAAGCGTACTGTTTTTTTTTGATGGTGCCACAGGGATGTAGATTTCATGGTTGAAATGTTCAAAGAAACACATGTCAGATTTCAAAATAAATACTTTATTCCTACGTGATCTCGGATCTTCTATCACGCACCTGAAACCTTCTCGGATCTTCTATCCCGCACATGCATACAATGAAATCAGTATTTGCTAAAAGTAGATCGCCATGAATCAAAGTAACTAGTTTCAGCTAAAGACCTACTACACCAAACTATCAGATCGACATTGAATAGGTTCTTTTTCCTTCCCTTCTCACAACCAGGTATCGCCGAACGGAAGACCCGGACCAAGACGACGGTCTTAACCCCCAGCATCTTGTTTATACCCGACCAGGGCGTCTGGTGCGACAGGCGCAAAGGTTAACGTCCTTCCCCCAGGTGTATGTACCCGAACTGTCGCAGCACGATGCGGCGACGACTGCGTTACCTATCGAGCAGTTCATCAGAAACAGCAGTGGAAGCCATCAGAGGAACAGCTCCAGGTCTCGCAGAGGTAGAACAGAGCAGCAGCAGCTACCTCATCACCAACATCCGGGCAACTATCGTGTTGTGCGACATGGTCAGAACGTTTCACAGCCGCCAGACGAGGTCCAAGAGTGACGGACTTTTCCGTTGAGATGCCATTTTGTACCTGCCGGCTCGATCATGCTCCAGTGCATTTACGACAACGTTGCATATAATTCGTTTAATCGAATTCTTACGGTTGCGTTTTAATTTTTCTTAAGAGAATCCAGCGTAATTTTTGTGTGTGTGTGTCTTAAAGTTGTAAATACTTAATTTGAAGCAGTGGTTATGACTGATGCTATTGCATCAATAGGGTAGTTGAAGTTACAACTTGACGCAATGTGGGAGACTGTCCGCAATTTTGTTGTTATCAACCGTCATCGTGTAATCAATCAATCAATCAATCAATCAATCAATCAATCAATCTGCGAATTTTGAAATTTGAAGTGTATTGATCTCAACAACTTTGATTTCACATTATGTCCTCTTACCGGCTTGGATTAAATATATTTTAACTAAAGTCCTTTCCCTCTTTTCCGCGAGGTTTCTATTCACCATACGCCATTCAACTTGTACAAAACAGTAGCAACGTCGGCCCATGAGGTGTCCATATGCAGTAGTTTTACATATGACTCTGTTTGTAATATGAGAAGGTATGCGGTCTTTCAGTCAAGTCTGTATTTTTCTGAATGGAAATGTCAAAATACAGTCATCTTCACACATCGTATTGTTTCATGCAAACGCAAGCGATGATAAACAAACGTAAGTAAACCAAACGATCGAATCTCTCGCAATGTGTTTCTGACAGCTTGATTGCGTACTCCGAACAAATAAGTGTAGATTGCAAAAAATCAAAACAAAACAAAAGACCCCCCCCCCCACAATTTCTCAGAAATGTTCAAAGAATTCTGTCACATTTCAAAACTTAAGTAGACTTCTTTTTTATTACTCTTACGGTTAAATGCAAAGGAAATGTGCCGCAGAAGGAACAAGTTAATAAACTTATACACCACAGATTATTTTTATCAACCGTAACCGTGATCTTTCTCTCTCTTACCTATGGGTAAATCAACTTTTATAAAGACAAATAATATCACTTTGTACAATCTCATTTTCTTACTGTTTGGTGAACGTTGCAACAGTAGTATTTTAAGATTATTTTCCTCTTTAGGGCGAATCGAGATTGAGCTAGATGTAAATTGTTTGTGCGATCGCCTTCTTTGACAAACAAATAAATTCCACTGCCATCGTCTCCCCCGTCTCTATCTTCCTCTCATAATTACTCTTTTTTGACAATGTGGCTGATACTACCGATGTATACTTTAAAGGTGTTCAATACAAGAGTTTTAGTCCTTAATGCAATCCCAAATTATATTTCCAGCTTTGCTACAACAAACAGCCTGGCTGCTCGTCAGCTTTGGTGGCTCAAGAATTTTTTTTTTAATCATGAGATCTGCTCGAATTTTATGTGCACTGGACGGCAGAGGTCTAATTCATACAAAGAGCAATATTAATTAGAAAAGAGGATACACGAACAACTACAGGCATTCATGGTGTCTTGCACTGAGCTGTTATTAATTCGAAATAACTTGTTTGCATAATTTATACTGCAACTCCTTGCTGGCAGGCTGCCCTTCATGCCTCATTCAGAGACTCCAGAGAATACAGAACTCCGCTGCACGTCTGGTGCTTAGAGCCACGAAACGGGACCATGTCCCTCCTCTCCTTCGTTCTCTACACTGGCTACCCATCCGTTCTCGCATTCAGTACAAACTGTCTGTGTTGTGTTTCAACTTCTTTGGTGACTCCTGTCCTATTTCTCGGAACTTCTCTTCCCTTACATCCCGGCCAGACAACTATAGTCTTGCATAAGATGTAGAGATACTCTTACGGATTGGACTGACTGTCCGGTAGGAGTCAGACAAGGTTGTACCCTCTCACCCATATTGTTCTCCTTCATTAATGAACTTGTGGCAGAAATATGTAATAATGGTGTACATATACGCTCTTCTTCTGATGACCGTATCCTAACTGTTACAGTCACCAGAACATATGGTCACAGGATTTTTGGCTACAGTAAAACAATGGAACTCTCTTCCTTTCCATATCCGCCACCTTCCTACAACTGAATCCTTCAAATCTACACTGAAAACGCACCTCTTCCTAGAGCATTACTCCTAATACAGTCCACACAATGCTCGTCCTTCTTACCCTCCACCTTCTGCTCTTGCTACTTGTCTACCCATCTTTCTCTGCATAATCACTATATTCTCTGTTCCTGTTACTTGGTGCCTTTTTGTGTTTTCCATCTTTGTTTTCTGTTTGTCGTCAGTACTGTCGTTTATTCTTCCGTCCCTCGTGTTCTGTCCATTTAGTCCATGTCTCTTCTCCGTTTTAAGCGCTAAGAGCATACTCTTCATTATTATTATTACACATGGCAGTACTATGTTGCACCAAACTTGCTTGTCTCCAATGCTGCAACACTGAATGGTTAGCGTTTTGATAAAAAGATGGATAGACAATGGACAATCTACTTTGTAAACTGAGGCGTCTTACAAACAGTTATGAAATATCCTATTGCAAAGAACACGGTTTGCACCTGCACTCTATGCTCAAGCACGAGGAAGAGTGCCTTTTCCGCGTGCTGTTACTACCTCAACCGCTCGCGCGACCAGCTGAGATGCAGGGTACAACAGTTCTCCCACTGGTTGTGACTTTGGTAATGTTAACGATTTCATATACAATCATGCCTGTGCTTTTGACTTCTTTATAAGCATAGTTTGTAGGCGTATCTTCCAGAACGGAGCATGGGTATCTGGAAATATTATCTTGTACTAACCTGTATTATAATAATAAGAAAAAACGAAACCCCACTATTCCTTTACGCAGGCTTGATTATGAAGTGCGTGAACCCTCTTTGTTAAACTAGCATTTGTTTTTTTTTTAATACTGAGCCAGGCTGCAGGACTAAGCTGTGAGAATCATGCGAGTGAAGCCAAAGCAATAAAATCGGTCCACGTTTAAGGGTTGTTTTAAAAGCATGTAAGGGTTTACGGTAGCAATCCTTTCAAATATAGGATACTTGAGATAGAAATCTAGGTTTACAACGTAGGTGCATAACCTGCACTTATGGACATATGTAAAGGACAGAGTTTACTCAGCCACGTTATTTGTCCTGTCATATCACTCTCGGGGCATTTAGCCCCTCTTCTCATTTGATCACTTCAAACTAGCTCAAATTAAAAAAAAAGGCTTACCTCCAGTTTTTATTTCATCACATAATCAGCTGGATTTCACTCTCATATGCTCTTCATTAAGAATACATTGCCCTCAAATGATGAAACATACTAGTTTCAACTATGAAACCTTAGCACAAAATTAGCATTCCTGGAGAAACATCCATGGAATAATTCTGATTTGTTTTTAAGATGAAACAGTTTACTTCATAGAGTGGGTGTGAGAAAGGGGGAAAAATGATCTTTTAAATATCTACAAATGATCTAGCAAACTTTGATAAAAATTCCCAGAATTTTGACTTGCCTACATCTTTTCAGTCACCAATTACTACTGTCTCTAAGCCCCAACATAAGACATGAAATCACAGATCTCTTTATAAACACATTGTATTTCATACTCCCCACAACCCCTTATAGACAGACTGCCAGTCTTATCCTGATAAAAACTAAAATAAATAAAACACCAGCTAACAATAATCTCAAACTCCTATTCTATTAATGCTGAGTATCTGACACTCAAAACATTCATCCATACACCCGACATCTCTCCACACAAAGTAACACAACCCACCAACTTTTGCATTTACAGAATATGAAGAACACAGCTGTTTGGCCTCAACAGCACAATAAAAAAACCCACTTGCACAATCAAAATTCTTGATTTCTCAAACATTTGTGAGTTTTCAACATCTATTTGGAAAGCTTTGCATATGATGTCACCTGTTTTCATGCAAAATTATCTGCTGACAAAATCTGAGGTATTATTTCCATTGTAGGAAAAAACCAGTATTAATAAAGACTGCTAGGTGATACCTTAAAAAGGCTCGGTTTCAAAATTCTGAAGCCTTGCTTTCAAAGTTTTAGGTGAATTTCAGTTATCCATTTCTTCTAACATTTTATGTCAACAGTTTCTGCCCATCACTTATACAGTAAAGCTTTCCTGTGATATAGTCGTGACATAGCTTTAGTTGCTGGCTCAGTGTAAAACACCAAATCCCCACCCTTCTGCCTAACATTTTATGTCAAGCTGAAAGGCATTAATTATAATTCATTACAAAGATCAGTGTTTTCAAGCACATTTAATTAAAGCCCAAAATGACTTTGATGTTCAATATGGCAAGCTGTCAAGACCTTTAAAGAGACCAATCTGACAAAAGATGGTGCTATATAAAACTTGTCTTTTTGATAGAATAAAACTGAAACTGGGACTGGTTTCCCTGAATCACCACAAAGCAAAATATGGAATATGCCATTAGCAGGAGCGTTCAGCAGCTGCACTGTCACTCCTGTTTGCTAGTGATGTCCCATATGTTTGGAGTAATCTGCACTGTCACTCCAGTTTGCTAGAGATGCCCTGTATGTTTGGAGAAGGCAGCACCATCACTGGGGCTGTTCTGTGACTTACATCTCATATTTTTTAAATTCCATTCCATCAGGTGGTTTCACTTCTACTTTTTCCTTGCCAACCTCAGACCAGTTGGTGCTCAGTACGGTGCCACCGGATTCTGTCTGCAACAGAGAAATGACTCCCGTCACCAACATAGTTCAGGAGCTGCATAGTCATAGCAGCAGTAGCAACTGTAGTGTAATGATAGTTACCATAATGCAAGTCTTTGTTTTTTCCATGCATACATGGAAAACTAACAGTGTAAAACTCCTACAAAAACTCTAGTAAAATATTGATATTTAAAATTTTGGCATTTCACTAGATAAAATATTAACTATAAAGAAATGTTATTGGGAGTTATGTTAAAGGGAAAAGCAGGGGAAATAATCAGTTGGGCTAAAATGATAGCTATTGATATTCTGACTCTTGCCCAATCAACATTTTGTATTGCAAATGAATTGCTTACTAATAATGGTGTCATGATCAGAGCTTTGGGCTGGTTTATAAAGGCTGCAATGCCTGCATACTCTTTAATAAAAGGAAACTGATTCTAATGGGTAATGTAGATATACCAAATGGACAAGCACCAAGTGTTGCTGGAGTAGTGTCAGAAGTTTTGCAAAGGCGACATTTCACAAGCGTTGAGCAATGCTATGATAATGTTAACAGTGTTGCCGACTGACCAGAATGACCTTGATTTATATCATGCAATCTGCAAGAAGTGTGGAAAGCTTGCAATCTGTGTGAAGGCACAGCTTATGAGGATGTTAAAAGGTTTGTTTGCATCCTACAAGCAGGGTATGTGTGGAGCACTTGCTTTGTTTGTGTGCTAAGTTCTTTAAAAATTGTACTGCCAGAACAGCTGGTCTCAATACAAGTGATACTGAAGGTTTTTCAATTTAGCAGTGGTAGTATGCTATTTTTCCCACAAGATCATCAGCCTGATAAATTCTTATGACAAGTGCAGTAGCTACACTGAAACTCAATGTTTTGTAACGTTATCCTGTCAACCCAATATTCTCCAATTTGCTCAACGTATCATCACTGGTTTCAAATTTCAACCCATAGTATCCAAATCCAGGACGTCAGTGCTTTGATGATCCCAACTTAGAATGCTGACAGTCCACACTCATGTACAATGATTTAGTGCTTACTGTAAATAAATTGTTTTGTTACTGAAATTTTAATTGGGCTATTCGGAATGTCAGCATCGATCATTAAGTCTGACATTCCATTTCGCTTGCTCTTCCCTTTAACACATCAAACATTATATTTACTATTTTGCTTTATCAAAAATGAGCCACCCTTACAAAGGATTTCATCATGGCCTTTTTAACTTCATCGGAGCCATCTGCATAGATCTGCTGGAAAAGCTTGTTGAGAGCAGCATCACCTTCCAGCTTCTCGCCCTTCTCTTCTTCCTTCACCTCCTTTTCAATTTTATCCCAGTTGCGGGTGCAGAGGCTTGAAGATGGGTACCTCTTAACTGCTTCTGCATCTGTTCACAACATTGTATTGTTTGCCTGGAGTACAAATCTTAAAACTACTAATAAATGTGTGGTTTCTTTGATTAATAGTATTTCTCTTGCAAGTTTCATTAACCATATTAACCATGGTCATCGGGCAAAAACTGTCCAATCTGTTTGTTTCACTACTACACTGTTCCTGTACTATTACTGAATTGTCTTTATTACCAGGAAATTAATGATTTTAAGGCACAATATCATGTCTGTCTATGGATTCTTTATAACTAAAAGAAAAAGAATTCAATTCTGCATAAATGGCACTAATAATTATGCTTTTCTGCATAGTGAAATAATAAAATTTTATCTTAGGCTCTAGTCATTAGTTGTCATGTGGGTCAGAAAATTAGTATCAAACCTGCAGATGTGGTGCCAGTCAATGGAGTCCTGAGATGGAACTTCTGTCCATCACCTTCAAGATTTGTCCACTGCAGACCTTCTGCTTTCTTCAACTTGATTTCTACCTGAAACAATAAAAAAAGGGGCAAAGCTATAAGATTATGGTGCAGTAGTACTTTTCTTTTTCTCATCAATAACACAGGAGTTGAAAAGACAGCTTTCTGCATGTAAAGCAAGAGGCATTCATCAGATGTTCATAGAACACAAAGCCCTGCTAGTAAATTGTACTAACAGGAAAAATCCTACCTTAGATGTTAAGATCTTTGTGACAGTCTGATCTGGAACGATGGGATGAGCAAGATGAAGATCAAGATTGATCTCACCATCATCAAGTCTGATTTTCAAAGACAACTGCAAAAGGAACATTACTGCCTGCTGAAGCAATACTTCTAAGACGTGACAATCTTTAAAAGAAGCCAAATTTTTTGTGAATTAGTTTACTTAATAAAGAGGATGACCTAAAAGTGAACATATATAGAGAGACTGTGGCTAAGGAAAATTAATCATAGGTATGTCTCTGATAAACTGTAAGGAATAACTGACGACTAATGATTGTGATGATATTAAGCCTTAAGTCTGGTGGTTTTTGTTCTGTAAGATAATGCAAACGATGCAACAAAACTAGCTGAAGAAGTAGAATTATATTCCTTCCCCAGCAACAGCATCATTAGCTATCTACTGTCACAAAGAGGTACTCTCCACTCGCTTGACAAGGAATGGAAAAGAGATTAAAGACATCAATGTGAAAGACAAATTACCAAAGTCTCTTCAACAGTTATAATTAAGTCCTCCTTCTTAACATTCTTCTGCAATACAGTTACAACCACATGTGTCTGGGTCTGGTACCAGTCATACCTGCAAACACATTTCCATTTTCAATTTATAATCACATAATTATAAACTTTTCAGACTTTCTATTACATTGTGTACAACATTAAAAGACAGTTATGCAAAGCTTTCAGTAAACCTATATAATAAGAAGATAATAATTAAAAATGATTAAATTTTTTAGAAATTCAGTTCATGAGAATGGTACACTTTTTTGTCATAGTTAAAAAAAGCATAAATCTTCAAGCGGATATGACATACTTTCTTCTGCTTGACGAAGAAGAATGACTTGTGACAGGTACTGCAGGTTCAGCAGTACTTCCCGTATCATTAGTCTTAAACAAAGAGAAAATATTAATACACTTTGACATTTTGTTTACTTACACAGCATCATAATTTATGCTGTTTAAATTTGAATACTTGCAATTAACATGCTAAATCAGGTTGACAATGCGATAGCATTTGTTTTATTTTTCCTTTTTCCTGAGCATTTTACATGTAGGTGTAGAGTTTTTCTGGTACGTGTGTATAGACTTTGAGGGTAACTGCTCTTGATATTATTTTGTATTGGATTGTATGTACAGCAGCTTTAAGATGTTGTGTAGTTACTTTGATAGATGCTTACACCCTTTCTGGAACTATGCTCTTGAAGCAATAATCAATCTCCGAAGCCAAAGCCTGCCCCAGTAAGTCTCAGAATTGTGATCAGAAGTATTGTAACGTTACCAGCAAGCTGAATGACACTAACCCTCAACCCTAGTAATCAATAAGGCTCAGCATTGCCCCTCCCTTTAAAAAAAAAAAAAAAGCCTTCAGTTGATTTTAAAAATCCTCAAAACTAATGCATCTGTTACATATATGCAAAAATAAAAGTGTAAAAAATCTAAATACAATAACATCTTACTTTCACAGAGGCCACTTCAGACTCTGTTGCTGTTGAGACAGAAAATGCATAGGATGAATTGATAAAATCAGATATAAAATGCATAAAGTTATATTTCTACAAAAAGTATACTGATCAAGGAACTGTCATATTAGTAACCATAACAGCATAAAATTAGAGAAGCATGGGTTTCAAAAAAACCCCCCACACATTTACAATACAAGGATGATATTAAGCTAGTTTCCTTGGGAGAAAAATGGAGAAAACAAATTGTAAGAAGTCGTTGAAAAAAGCAGAAATCAAGTGTTCCTAGTTTAACTCATCCTGACAGTGCACTTTCTGTGTAAATCCAAGAGAATTATATCCAATGTAATTCTTAAAAAGTCTTTTATATACAGGGTTATACATTGTCACCCTCTGATAGTCTATCCCTGCGCGTATTAGATTTTAATAATCATATATCAAGTGCAAATGAATGAATACTGCTAATTGTGATGAAAATACTGCACACAACAATAATACTAGTGCAAATGAATGAATACTGCTGAATAAAGTATAAAAGAGCATGATAACGATTTAATTACCTTTTAGTTTCACCTCACATTTTTCAATCCAGTCTGTAAATCCTGGGTACTCAGCTGAAACAAGGGCAAATCATACATGGAGATGAAAATTAGAGAAATAAAAAGTGAGATCCCTGAGATATATCTTCTAATCAACAGAGGTTCATGACTTTAATATTAAATGTTCATCTTAGGACTTAACATACTGAGTACCATTAAAAGGTTCCATTACAACTAAAACAAATGTTACATAGCTGCTTTTTAGCAACATTTTTTTAAACTGATTCTGAAGTGGCAGGAAAAAAATAATGAAAAACAAGAAATAGGAAAAAGTACCTTCAATATTTGACCCCTCTTTAAAGGTACTGAGTGCCGTTCTGTAATCACCCAAGTGGAAAAAGGCACGTCTGCAATATAGTCAAAATATTTGTTTCTAAGGATGCATAAAAATCCAGAAATTCTCTAGAAATATAGCAATATTTATTCCCTTGCGCACATAACAGAAAAAAGCCTGGTTCAAAGTCACATATTAAACGTGTGAAAGAGCAAGACTTTATTGTTAAAAAACCCCCACTAAGCTGATTTTGTAAAACAATCACAATTCTGATTCCAAAGAGCAACACAACTCACCCTTTACGCAAGTAGGCTTTCACATTATTACAATTCAGTTGTATTGCTTTATTGCAGTCAGCAACAGCCTCTGAAAAACCCAGAAATTTTAAAGCATTTTGTGTGATCATGGATTAAAATCTTGACATTATCATCAGACGCACACTGATGTATATTTTTTCTGCAGCTGATTGATAAATCCTCTTAGCATGTTTATACAAAGATCTCATAAAACCCCAGCAATTTGTTAAAAAATTCTTTATGGATGGAAAAACTGATAATTTTTCCAATATATATATATATAGAAAGCAATCACCATTTTACCTTGAAATCTGTTAAGTTTCAAGTAAGCTTGGGCACGATTTACCAGAACATCATCATTGTTGAAATCCTCTGCAAGTGCTTTAGTATAAAGCTGAAACACACATTTTCAATGATTTATTCTTGACCAATTGACATAAATTATTTTAAAATAAAAATAATCTGACAGAAAAAGGATCTCTTTATGATTTAACACTGGCAATTATGTGCTAAAAACTCGTAACTCTTCTAAAGACTTGTTAGCATTTAACGATGAACCTTATTTTTTGTGGGAAAAAACTGCAGAACAAATGCATAACTTAGTGCTAAATATTTTCTCCTGCATTGATTGGACAAGAGGTACAGCATAAGGGAAGTCAGGTACATCCTTAGGAAGGTCCCAACCTAAGTTTAACTAATACAAAAACCCTAAAAACAACCCTATTAACCTGATTAATTAATAACATTTTAATAATGGTACCCAGCTCCACTCCCCACTGCTCAATCTGCTGATTTCCACTCCCCTTCATTTAGGGAACCTCTGTTCAAGTGTCTGTTTTCCATAACCCTCTTCCCCCTCCGGCCAACACCAACCTTCTCTTCGCTCCTGCCGTCGAATAATGCATGTGCAGCAAAACTACATTTGTTCATTACAGTTTATGATTGTAGGTTTTTATGACGCTATTTCACATGCTGTAAAATAAAGATGGTAAGTTTCTGCGGAAATGCTTTATTCTACTTTTGCCCATTAAAATATACCATAGCGGCATTAAAATGCACTCAGTTCAATCAGAAAATATAAAGCAAAGCGAGAACTGAAATAGGCATTTTGCTAACGCTTTAAGACACATCTTTTGGAAAATAAATTATATAAAACATGGACATGAGCAATGCCACTTTGTGCAGGAGTTTCAGAGTAATATTGTAGGCCCCTACATTTTACATTGGCACTCAGCAACCCGCACAGAAAACTAACTTAAGCTATCTAAAATGTTAGTAAATTCTACTTTACAGTTCATTGCTAATACCATTTTTGTAATACTGGTTGCTATGGTGAACACATGAGTGTAAACAGATCAAGAAAATACAATGTAGATTTTAGAACTGAATTTGACCTGCAGTCTAATGTGACTCAAAATTCCTTACCTCTACTGCGTGCTGGTAGTTTTCGCTGATGTATTCATCATTGGCCTTACTGAAACAAAAAACAAGAGATCTTTCTATCACAAATTTGTTACGCTCAAAAATCACACAGGAAACGCGAGAAAAAGTTGAGATCAGACTTGCCTGAACAGTTCCTTCGCCATCTTCTCGAAAAGTCTACACTACGTCTGAGTTGTCTGAGCTTGTTTTAGCCAAGGCCAATAAGGGACACAACTCATGAAAATGTGTTGATAGCAGGTTACTGTTCTTTGCTGTCTATGCCTCAACACACGTTTTAGTGTGTGCGACCGTGCGCGCGCTTTAGGTAATCACTATTATCCTAGAGGGCCATTTGCTTTTACTCCCTAATTATTGTGTAGGTAGATGTTTTCATGCCTCCCCCCCAAAAGAAATCCACATGAATTTCTGTTGTAATTCAAGTGAGACGGACGACTCGACCATAAGTCGACAGCTCTTCTTATTTTATGTAGACGACCGAACCGTCTTGAAAACAGTAGGTTTGTCGTGCTTACGAACTGTCCTCAAACAACGCATGGCTGGCTTATCATCTGTGATCAAGTCACCTCGTAGGTTTTCAAATTGTCTTGGTCGAAGTGTCCAAGCCTGTCACCAATAGCTGTTGTTTGTGGTGTTTCTTCATCATCAATATATGTGTTTCATTCGTGTATCATTTAATAGTCTCAGGGCTCTGCATTTATAGATAGTTTTAGCGTGATGTTTGTTCTGCTGTAAAAGTCTTAAATGGCGTTGTTCATGATTAACAATTAACGTATGTGCTTCCATTCAGGCACCGGAGAATCATCACGAAAAACAGCCCCCCCCCCCAAAAAAAAAACAACCAAAAAAAACAAAAACAAAACAAACGTACAAAACAAAACAACAACAAAAAACCAAAACCCAACCAGGTCCAGGATCATTGTTGCTAAGAGCAACATCAAGTAAACAACTTTTAAAATGTCTTCCCTCTTACGTCACAAGTTGCGAAACTTCTGTCTACGACATTTCGTTTGACGACATTCTCTGGTGTATTTCGTCACTTTTGAACAGAATGTCTGCCGAAATGAAAAGCGGTTGACACAAATAAATCGCCTGCAAAATGGGGTAAGTGTTGAACCTGAAGCATTTAATTAATCAATTGCTATAACACAGAAAGTCATCAAACAGCGCAATAAAGACTCTTACTGAATATCTCACATCAAGACTTTCTTTCATCAGATTTTAAGAATCGCCAGAAAAGTGAGGCCAAATTTAAGATTTGGGTCTATGGTATCTCCATCAGATACGACAGCAGTCAGGGCTCAATAAAGAGCTATAGGCACCACAATATCCACCATTGGTTAAACACAGGAAGACTGCTAGAAATTCAGATAAAGACAGTAATTTATGTGATTGTTATTATTATTATTTTGGCTTGTCTTCTAGTAGCGCAGTTTCTGATGTGCTACCGATGTGCAGGACACCACAGAAGAGAGGACCTGTCTAGCACCCCATAAATACCGAGAAATATTGCCGAAACTAACCCCTCCAGAGGTATGTTTTGAGAAACCCTATTAGCTGAAAAAACAACAACAAGGATATTTCGGTGTTTTCACTGTTCCTCTTTGACGAAACTAAGTGTTTTTCTCCATAACACTGCACTGTAAGTCTCAAGGATGAGTGGGGGATGACAGAGTTTGGGCTGCAATAAATGTGTAGTGTGTCAAATGCTGTCCTAAAGGAAAAAACTACAGTGAGATGGGGCAACACTACAACAACTGTCATGCATGTTAAAACGATCATTCTCTTAATGTCAGTCTTGACACCATGCCTTCTATCCTCCACAGCTCAAGGAGGAGTGGCTACGTCTCTGATCTTTACCTGAAATCCGGATTCCAAGTAAAGCTCGTGGACACAGGCAACAGCCATGTCTGTCGACAACGATACTCTCGCTGAGCCCAAGGGTCCGCAACTGAGAGAAAAAGCGGCCGATGTTTTGCTCTGGTCTCCATCAGAAACCATGCGAATTTCCGCGGCCGTCGGGCTGTGGGTACTGGTCGCTGCAGGCTTGACGCTAAACTTCTCGCTGCTTTTCTGCTATTTTCGCAGCAGGGGCCCAATACCATCGTTTCCGCATGTGCGGGTCGCAGTCAACCTGTGCGTCAACAACCTTCTGTTGGTGACGGCCGCGCTGCTGGCAGCCTTGGTTCTCACCTTTGATCACGGGGAGATTAGCAGCATCGTGGGTGGCACACAGGCCTTCCTCGCCATTCACGTTGTTGTGCAGTCGTGGCTGGCACAGGTGATGTCCGTCTTCGTTTCTGCCACAGCGGCCCAAGGGCCGCGGCCGGAAAAGATGAGCGACGGGGACAGCAACATTCCCGATATCTGGAGAAGGCAGACAGGAAACTACTGTGACGAGTCGTTCTCATGGCCAGGAGCGGTGACCTGGAGGTCAAGGTCGTCCCTAGAAAACGGCGAGGCGCACATCCTCGGTAGAGAACCGAGTCACGCTAAGGTATCGGTCAACGTCAGCCCAAGGAGCCCACATCTTGAACCGCGGACACTAAAGTGGTGGCTGCTGTGGGCGTGGGTCTTGTCCATCCTGTCGGGCACCTCCTTGCTGCTGTGTTCGGCCCGGGACGAGAGCAAGCTACCCCGCACGTTGAACCCATTCAGAAGATGGTACCTAATGCCATCCAGCAAAAGTGACGTAGAGGCTCTGGATGATGGCGACGTTTTCTTCGCGCAGCGCATACCGCTGCTGCTGGTTATTCTGCCAGTCTACTTGGCCGGGACCATCGTATTCATTTGGTCCGCTGTGCGCCTCAGGATGGTTCGCAGACTCTGGTGTCACCGACAGCGACTGGGTTTAGACCCCAGTTCCCGAGGTCACCTGGTTTTGCCCCCGGATCTCACGACACGAGAAGCCTGTGTTGCCAATTTAACGGATCCGTTTACTGAAGAACCTCTTTTACCAGTTCCTCAAGCAAATTCTTGCGCATTCAGCTTGGACGTAGACAGCTTGGAAGAAGACAATGGCTGGGTCAAGGAATCCAGGGGAAGAGAGAGTGCGCGTGACGCTGAGGACAAAAGCGCCCTCAGTGGGGCTCGAACATACGAACGTGACGACTGCGACGCAGCAGAGGACGTGGCGCAAACGACGGGATTAAGTTCTTCTCACACACCATCTGGTCACTGTTTCCTGGAGACAGGAGGTGAAGATAATATGGAAGTGAGCAAGAAAGACAATAGCCTGGTGGTAGAAGGCGCCACAGTCTCTAAGGATGATAACCAGAACAGAAGCCCAGAAGATATCGACAGGAAGATCAATCAAATTGAGAACATCTTCAGAGATGTGCTGAACATGTCATCTAACGAAATGAATGATAATAGCGGGTCATCGGCGAGGGACAAGGTCGTATTTGCGTTTGCGGATGATGACGACAGCGACCAATGCACATCATCCACAGGTGCTGATAACGCGGAAGATCACCAGCACAGGCATGAGGTGCGAGAGGAAAACCGTCAAGAAGACGCAGATCTTCGGGAGCGTTGCAGTGGAACGGACTCTGAATCCGCCAGAATATTTTCAGGCGATCACTTCTTCAAAGGTACATGCAAACATGTCACCCAAGAGGAAGTCGACATCGCCCACGATGATCTCAGCCTAAACGTCAACCGAAATGCCGACGACGATCGGGACGAACGTACCCGGTCAAGGGACAGATGCCAAGACCACAACAGAACGTATGAACACAAACAGGTTCAGAGGTCAAATAGCTGCGATAACGCTGTCTCACACGTGCACTTTACAAAGACAGACAACCGTTCAGACGACTTCTCCGAGGGAGCTGGTCAGCGAGGCAAAGAAGTTTTAAACGCTTCTTCTGGCATGACAAGCCTGAAATCCAAAAACGCTCTTGACGGCCAGTGGCTCAATAACAGTCTAGATGTTTCTTTCGATATGCCCGCTCACAAGTCTAACTGTCCTTCCAACATAGCCGGTCAGATGTCGGACAGATGTCCAGACGTCTTCTGCGACAATCCCACTTGGGAGTCAAGCAGCTGCGAAGATGCTGCTTCGAATGTACGACCGCAAAAGATGAAATGTGAACGACCCAGAAGGCGTCTGGCCATAAAAAGAAGGAAGGCGTCCAAATATTCATTTGAGCACGATACAGAAATAGTTGAAAGGAGTCACAAGAAAACCTTCGGCACCAAACATGCTACCTTGATCAACACAGAAAATGACGACAGCTTCTACTATTTAACTTCCAGGACTGAAACTGGTTCCTGTAAGGAGGACACAGGTGGCTTTCACCTGATCCAAGACAGACAGTTGTCAAAAGTCCGAAAAAGCAACCCAGAACAGCTGGAGAATCAGAAGCCAAAGATGCCAACGAATAGTTTTGTTCCAATGCTGACAAAATTGTCGCTCTCAGGTTTGACACGCTCCCACTGTGAACAGAAGCCCAAGAAACAACAAAGGGTTGGCAGGAAGAGCAGCGTCGGGCTGCTGGCCGATCCAAATGTTAGGGCCCAGGCAATGGCCGTGCTAAACCTGATCCACCCGAAGACCGTCGAAGGTTTCGACGACAACGTCAACGCCAGCAACAAGCGACAGTCGCAAAGGAGGCCAGGCTTGCGGACGGAGAACGAGAGGACCTCAGACACGGTGGAAGCTACCTCGTTTCTGGACGAGGATGTCAGCGCTAATGACCTTGACACATATTCACTTTCTTCAGGTGGTGACTTTGAAGACAAGTAAGTATTTTGTTCACATCCCTAAGTAAGAAGTCTTTCCTAAAATTTGTGATCATGGTACGTTCTGTTTTGCAGCTGGATTGTCTATCATTTTATTTTGAAGTGCTAACTGTTTGGATCTACTGGCTGGATTCAACTCCGCTGTGGTTCAATCGCTTTGGCAGTGACCTTGAGTTTCAATGAATAAACTGACGATTACGTTTTTTTTTTGCAATTTCATATAATAATAATAATTATAATAATAATGAAGATTTTTATAGCGCATATTCACACTCATAGAGAGCATGCTCTTAGCGCTTAAAACGGGGAAGAGACATGGAATAAGTAGATACAGAACACGGGACGAAAGAAAACGACAGTACTGACGACCAAAGAGATAACAAAAGGCATCAAGTAACAGGAACAGAGAAAAATAGGGATTCTGCCGAGAAAGATGGGTAAAGTAGCAAGAGGAAAGGTGTAGGGTAAGAAGGACTAGCATTGTGTGGACTGTGTTAGGAGTAATGCTCAAGGAAGAGGTGCGTTTTCAGTGCAGATTTGAAAGCTTCAATTGTAGGAAGGTGGCGGATATGGAAAGGGAGAGAGTTCCATTGTTTTGCAGCACAGTAGCCAAAAGTCCTGTGACCATATGTTGTCGTTCTGGTGACAGGAACAGTTAGGATACGGTTGTCAGAGGAAGAGCGGAGTTGTCTGTCCGGAGAGTAAGGGATGAGAAGTTAAAAGAAATAGTCAGGACAGAAGCCAGAAAAGAAATTAAAACACAGCACAGACAGTTTGTACTGAATGCGAGAACGGATGGGTAGCCAGTGTAGGAAACGAAGGAGAGGAGTGGCATGGTCCCGTTTCCTTGCTTTAAGTACCAGACGCGCAGCGGTGTTCTGTACTCTCTGGAGTCTCTGAATGAGGGATGAGGGGCAGCCTGCCAGCAAGGAGTTGCAGTAGTCAAGTCGAGAAAGAACAAACGCACAGACAAGAGTGTTGGTAGCGCGTGTAGAGAGAAAGTGACGGATGGCACTGATCTTACGGAGCTCATAATAGGCAGACTGACATGTTTATCAAGGGTCGTGTCTGCGGTGACAATAAATCCCAGATTCCTAACAGATGACGTGAAGGTGATGTTGCTGTCGCCCACTTTGATGTGATTGAGCAGACTGACTAGTGAAGGTGGATGTCTTCTTCTATGGCACAAGAGGGCTTCCGTTTTATCATCATTTAGTTTAAGCTTGTTTTTTTACCATCCAGCCCTTG
Organism: Marisa cornuarietis; assembly: GCA_004794655.1. NCBI lineage: Eukaryota > Metazoa > Mollusca > Gastropoda > Architaenioglossa > Ampullariidae > Marisa > Marisa cornuarietis. Next base: position 840,058 of record SMMW01000575.1, read on the forward strand.
ACATCACTGATACAAGCTTCTAGAGAGCTAATAGCAGAGTGAGACTCAGACGGTGGAGTAGAACAGTAAAGCTGCGTGTCGCTGCATAGGACTGATGAGAAACCTGGTGGGACTGGATGCATGATAAAAGTAGTTTATTATACAGGATGAACAGAACTGGGCCAAGTACTGAGCCTTGGGAACGCCACAGAAAAGTGAAGCATGGCGAGATATCTGACCATTAACTAACACAGTCTGGGTCCTATCAGTGAGATAGGAGTTGAACCATGAGAGCGCAGGTCCAGAAATCCCGTAGAGGGTGTGGAGTCTGTGAAGAAGCAGAGAGTGGTCTATAGTGTCCAATGCAGCAGACAGGTCCAGTAGAGTTAAGGGAGAAACATCACCACTGTCAAGGGCAGATAATATGTCAGTTGTTATTTTAATAAGAGTGGTCTCAGTGCTGTGGAAAGGTCTATACGCCGACTGAGCTTGTGGGATAAGATGGTGCTCTTGTAAGTAGGCCCAGAGCTGTGTCAAAACTATTTTCTCTATGATCTTAGAGAGAAAAGACAAGTTGGAAACTGGGCGGTATATGGTATGGTATATGGTAAAATATGGTAACATTTCTTACTGATGATGATGATGATGATGATGTAATTTTAATGACAGATTCTCTAGGTGGCAATCCACATGTGCGCCCAGTCATATGTACCCAGGAGCTCCACAGGACACGAGCACCTCGGCGCTAGATCACCGGAATATTGACAGTAGATACAGTCCAGGGTCAAACGCTCTGGCAACGGACATCTCCTCGGGTAGAGCCAGAGAAGGCGCAAGAACGGGAAACGCGATGACTATTGTGTCCAGCAGCATGCATCACTTCACAGTTCAGGTTCGTATTTGAGTACATGATCTCTATCAACCTCTGTTCCTGGAATCTTCTACCTGGCTTTCTCGTTCATCATCATCATCATCATCATCATCATCATCATCATCATCATCATCATCATCATCATCATCATCATCATCATCATCATCATCATCATCATCATCATCATCTAATTAGACGTAAAATCTAATTTTCAGAACAATAACACCAACATTTGGCGGATTATGAACTAAAGAACAATACACCTCTTTCTCTCTTTTTCTCTCTGTGTGTGTGTGTGTGTGTGTGTGTGTGTGTGTGTTTTGGATGTGTGGGTATATGATTGTGTGCCTGTGTTCGAAAATTGGTGTACACGTGCATAGGGTCACCCAACAACTCCTTCCCAATTCCTGCCGGTCGGCTGGATGTCCCAACGACCTCTGCAGAATAATCAGATTTGGCAGCCAAACCACCACCAGCAGCAAAAGCAACAACAACAGCGACATCGACCATTACGTCCTGTCTTTAGGTCCCGTAACTGGACGCGGACTAACAGACGTCAGGGCTATGAGTCAGCACAGAGGTCAGCGCCATATTCGAGAGCGTAAGGTCACTATTTTAAACTTCTCGCTGTGTGGGTTTGTTGGTTTGTTAATAAATTGGTTTTACAGGAGCATCACTGAGGCAACGTTAGTCTTCACCCTTAAAGAGACGATTTCCTACTTAAGTTTTTACAGTCTTTCTAAAAAGGGAGCAAATGCTCGGCTGAAAATTTCTCCTCTGTTCTTCTACTATTTCTCTAACTTTCAAGTATACTGCTCAAAACAATGGAAAGACCATCTTAATATTCTCTACATTTTTATTAATCATGTTTGTACGAACAGTTTTGCCACAAGAGTGGCAGGCAATTCCTCAAAGGACTCTGAAACCATTAGTTCAGTACACGAGACAGCGGTGCCTTGCCTTCATTCAGACCAATAGTGGACACGTCCAAGTTTAAATTCTTGTTGTTTTGATACAATTGTCTGATCATGTTTCATTTAATAAATAAAGAAATGCTTTGATTCAATGCTATTGTCTGTGTGTTTATTGGAACGAAACATGGATTGACTATACAGCTGGCCTTTCCATTGTTTTGAGCGGTATATTTATACCTATATACATAAAATGGAGTGGTGTTTCTTCGCATTACAGGCTTCAAGAACGCAACTCTCCGCGTTTCATGTATTTCTGCTTGATTTGCTGTTATTTTGGTGACCATTGTGTCGGAAAGTACTTTCTATTTTCGTCTTGACTGTGCGCAACTGTGACTTTGTACTTTTCATACAGATCTTTCTAATTTTGTGTCGCCTACGGATTATCCTACGCCTACGCCTACGCCTGCGCCCTAACCCTTCTCCCTGACGCCATAACGGTTTCAAGTTGTCACTAATATTAACCTTTCATCAGCTTCAAGCGATCATAAGCCTAGGGTTGATCATAAGCCTGTGATTGGTAAGTAGGCGAACTATCGATTAGCACAGAGGAAAAGGATTGTTGACTAAAGCTAACTGTCCAGCGACCTAGGACATTTCCAGTCGTTTTTTTCTGAGCGTGAGGGCTTGGCTTTAAAGATTTTGTTCTGTGTCTAGGTTACTGTTTCCAGATGCGCCCAGATCTAGAGCAGAGATGTTGGAACTGCAAGGAGCAGCGATGCAGGAAGATCTCAGACAAGAAAGCAGAACCGGGTTGCGACGCGGATCTGCTGCAGAAGGCAGCGCCGTCTGGAACTACGTTGGAGCAGCAGCAGCTACCGTAGAGGAACATGGCGACGACGCCGATGGGGACGTGCTGCCGCCGCCCTTCGTGACAGCGTCACACGACCTTGACCTCTCCGACTCGGACCTGTCCGAGTTGTGTGGGTTCTACTCACCCAGCCATCGTTCCTCATTGTTGTCGACCGGCTTTGGGCTTCAACGCGAGGCTCTGCAAAGCTCGTTGCCACAGAAGATGCGCCCGAGATCAGCCTCGACAGATTATGCACGAGTGGACGAGCTCCTGCCCTTTTCTCCGGCGGTCCCACCTCTTCCGGAGGGCTACATTTTCGTCCCGGCATGTACTGGCAGACATATCAGCGATAATAAGAGGGGTTGGAAGGAGCAGCCACCGCTTTCAGGGAAGTCCGCAGGTCCGCAGGAGGTCAAAGACTTCAGCGATAACCCCATTGGCGCCAAGGACAGCGATGTGGCCACCGACAGCAGCATGACAGATTCACCGCAAAAGGGAAAAGTGATGAGAGCCTTCAGAAATCTCGGTGGCATTTGGACACAGAAACTGGGGCGCCGTGGTAACCGCGGCTGCTGGTACATTAGAAGCAACAGCGCAAGGGACGACGATAAAGGAGAGGGTTCGGAGCTCGTGTTCTCGGGAGTGCTCCTCCACGTGGTTATCTGTCTGCCCTACGCCTTGTCACTGCTGCCTGGTCTGCTGGACTTAGCTAAGCCCCAGGATCGGTTAGTTGCATTGGCGGTCGTGCAGATCCTGCTGTTCTTCCACGTCGTGGTTTTTCCGTTGTGGCTGCTGCGGCGACATGGGTTCGTCTGGCGCTGCATATGATACCTTATCATATTCCACAACCCCAACAGCTTCGCACTGTCAGTGGCCGTGAAACCAACACTTATCTTTGTTAACCTGTTTGCTGATTGCATCCGGCATGGAATCTCACGACCATATACTTTATGGTGACGATTTATATAATCTTCTCGAATCGGATGCATTCACTAAACTGTGGAGGCCGACTTCGAAAGGGTTAAAGAAACCGACGCTCATTTCAAATTATTTCATTTCGGATTTTTTTCGGATATCAGCATCTCAACGTCCTTCAGTCAGTGTATGTGACACCGTCGTATCCTTTGTTCTTCGTCAGATGTCCTGATACACGCGATAGCGCCATGCAATGATTCTCGTTTCTCATTGGAGCCATAAGACAAATCTCCCCTGACAGGTATTTTCTTGCCAAGAAAACCACGACTTCCTCTGCACTAAACATTTTTATGATGTTAAGACTAGAAACACCACTGAGTAATCAGAAAACGTTTCCTAAATCTAGGACCACTCTGCACTGTAGGAAAGTAATAATAAAATAATAAAAGCCCTTATCTGGCGCATTTTCTCACATGGAAGTGAGGTTAGTGCACTTGAACCACAAAATCACGGCCTTTAACGAGGTGCCTACAATGGGGTCAAAACACTCTTAATTAATATGGCAGTCATTTGATTGCTTATGTACTTTCGGTTTGGTTTCAGACCGCTACTTTGTTTTTCGAGAATAAATTTCTTTTTTACAAAGCAAACTTTTGTTGTTGTGCTGACAAGGCAGTTCTTGATTGTTTTTCATACATAAGCCTTGCATGTAACTGATGATATGTTACTATATATGTCTCAATTTAAATTTATTGCATTAATTTACAATATTAAGAGAAAGCCTGATGTTGGGATAAAATAAAAACAGCGCCAACGCCTTAAAGTTCCGCTGAAAGACAAGAGTTGGGAAGCCTAAATGAGGGCTTTTTGGATATTTCTCAAGTATTGGAGCCAATTGTGAGAGATTGTCCCATTTTCCGAGTTTGGCCATAAAATGGTTAGTCATCATTTACTGCAGCCACCTTTAAAAATACCTTTTCCACCAGAAGCCTCATAACGTGCCCAACAAATTATCTCGCCTTGTGGCCAAAGACTACTAGTAAGACCATCAGATGAAAGGATGACATAACTTTTCGCCGAAGTCAGGTGAAGGGGCATGTACAGCTAAAGAAAATAAGAAGGTACGAGACGTGAGACTTTTCCGCCGTCGTCAGGTAGACTGGCGAGATATACGGTATGGGGGTGTGGGGTGTGGGGTGCTCTTTCACAAATCTCTCTTTCTCTTACAAATATTATCCACCCCAAACTGGAAATAGCACACACACGCGCACGCACACAGACACGAATCTACACACCTACATACATAACATTCAAAGAATTTCATAAACAAACACTGAACCACAGAAATAAATGATTTTCGCATTTTTTTAATAACAGCTGGAAAAAGAGTAAATGACTTACAAAACAAAGTTTTTTTTTTTACAAGAAAAAAGCTTTATCGAGGTTCTGACTGCTTATCCGATTGTCAGTAAGAGGGCAATGATACAGACGATGAAAGAGGAGAGAGCGGAGGAGCTGATGGAGGCACTGCTGTTCGCCATGGGGAAAGATGTGATGCTGACGTGCACGTGGGAGGCGGTGTCCACCATCAGTGCCAACCTGCGACCAATGTTTTTACGCACGAATATGTAGACCTCGTCCACAACTGTAAAAAGCAGAAAGGTTTTGGGACGATAAGTGACCGGTCGTGACTTGGCTTTCCCCGCCAGGTTGGGAGTCGCGATCAGACCCTGCCTGTTATTTTGTCTTTACATGTTGTGATCAACCTCAAACTCAAATCCCAACCATAAGCTAATCTAAAGCCTTTACCCAGCCCTACCCCTTTACCCAAAGTCTAACGCTAACTTATTCAGTAACTCTAGACGTACACTTTTCGAGATAATGAGTTTAAAATAATTTGTGGTAAATGATGGGGGGAGAGGGGGGAGAGGAGATGTTTTGTGATGCACATGTAAAAAAGTAATTTTCTAAAAGAACCACAAGACCAAATCATTTCAGATGGAGTAATATATATGTAAATATATTAATTTTAGCGAATACATCTTTTTATCACATAATGTGAGACGACGAGGCTGGTTGCCTATCAAGCACAGCCACTCAAAAGCATATATCTTGTAAGCCTGATGACTTAGACCATTCATTACATAAAAGAAAATGTGGGGACGGGGGTCCATTTAGTCACGTGAGGAAGACTCATAGCTTACCATTTTGTGCAATTCTGAGCAGAAAAAAGGTGAGAGAAAGAAAGAAGTAAAGGAAAGTGGAACTATTATGTGAACGAACACACACACACACACACACACACACACACACACACACACACACACACACACACACACACACACACACACACACACACACACAGAGCTAGAAGGACAACAAAGTGAAAAAGTAAAGAAACAATAAAGCATACTTTCGAAATTATCAAATTAAAACAACAAAACCTCAGGAAAGTGTACTCTGAAAAGATTAAAAGGACAACAAAGTGTATTCTCTAATCCTAGCATCAGAGAGACATAAAAATGTGTGCTCCGAAATTATCGGCAGAGGAAGGAACTCACTGCGGCTCATTATGTGGACGCTGGCGCCATTTTCTTCGAGGTCATAGATGATGACTCCAGTAGCGTTGAACTGCTTGGTGGCGATTCTTATCTTCTGGGTGAACATACACTGACCTCTTTCAATGAGAGCGATCCAGTCGTGCGAGGGCAGAGTGTGGTTGTAGTCGGTGCAGCCATGGCGCCCTTCGTCTGCTGTTTGTACGTGGACCAGCATACCTAGAATGAGGACAGATCTGGTTAAAGACTATATTAAAAAGCCAACGATATTACTGATAAAAAAGAGTACGAGCACCTTTAAAGAAAAGTCGTCCATAGTGCCGAAAGAAAAAAAATAGTTTGGAATCGATTGACCAGCTAAACAAGAAAGGGTAAAACAAAATATAAGAGTTTAGACATTCTGTGTTCAACAAATAGTGGTTTAAACCTTACAATACGATGCCAGAGGAACTAAATTTAAAATAAATGTAACAAAAAGAACAAAAACCATTATATTTAATGCACCATCTGCTTACTTACCACCTTACATTCCTTATTAGCGTATACAGACAACGGAAAGAAGGGAAGAAAAAGGAGGGAGTGATATGAGGAGATAAATCAGGAAACGATAGGAAAGAAGTAAAGAAAGTCAGGAAAAAGAATAAACTTGCAAAAATCCAACTAAGAGAGCGAGCGAGAGAAAACTACTGAACGATCGAACCGAGAGAGAGAGAGATAGACAAAACCATATCTCACATTAAACGAAGGATATATTTATTTTGAAGAAAGTACCCGCCTTCCTTCTTCGTTTTCTTCATCTTCTTGCTAGAAGTATGCAAATACTTGATAGAAACTTTATGTTAGCTGTAGGAAAGAGATAAAGAATGAAGGAGAGAGAAACCGTACCCAACGAAGGATGTATTTATTTCGAAGAAGTAGCCGCTTTTCTTCAATTTTTTTTGTTTTCTGTTTTCTTCATCTTCTTGCTAATAGTTTGTTGATATTTGATAGAAGCTGTATAAAATTACCACAGAGACGATCCAAACTTAAACGAGACACAATAAAAAAAAGTTCTCTGCATGTTTCAGTCTTACCAGAGACTGGGTTGGTCAGGCTGCGAAACCCATACACTCCTAAAAAGTGCTCTGTCGTCTGGTTTGGACCGTGGGGCGTGGATACATAGATGTTCGCAGATCTGGTAGGTTCTGTGTCATCGTTGGTTACTGCAGATGAACCCAGCAACACGATGACTGAGAAGACGAAGATGCTGGTACAAGGGCTCATTTCCATTGCTGCTTGATTCTTTCTAGTCCTCAAATCCTAAGCTGAAAGTAAAGGAAGATGTTTCAGGCTCTTTCTCCCACCTCTTTCTCTTTATCCCCGATGCTAAGAGGACAGAATTCGGTCTGTCACGTGCCACTCACAAGACATTATCAGCCTATTAACAGTCACTGATAAAGCGGCACGAGGCCTTGCGGCGACCACTCATAAAAAATTAGTGAGTGATCTTCCCTGTGGCCAAGTTCATTGGACATGCACAGGACTAGGTTGGCATTGTTCGTGACACCATTTTCGACATATCGTCTCTGTACTATTAACAAAGCCCTATTGTTCTCTCATTAATTTGGAAACAGGGCATACAAATTAGTTTGGGACAATAGGGTGCCACCTTCCTTTATTCTTATTTTCTGTCACTGATGACCCATCAAACACCAAAAAGTGTGACATAGCTTATTGATACCTGCTTAGTTTGTCAGTATTTTAATTTTTGTTAATTATGAAGGAATAAAAAAAAGTCTTAACAGGGTTAGTTTAATAATAGATTGTACATTCCTTAGCAAGGTCTTCATCATTTATTTTTTCTGTTTGTCGTTTTCATGTCATTTGTCGTGTTTTGGAAATCTGGACAGACTTCACATAAGAAAGGTTTGAATGTATTTCACTTGCATTCAGGTAGACGACAAAACGCATTTGTGCATCGCAAGGAGACGATGCAAAAACAAAACAAAAACAAAAAAAAAAAGTGGAAGAGACACGAATGGGATGACAATTGTGGATCACGTGAGACACACAAGTCAGATGCCGAATCGACAGTCTGCACGGACATCACATAACTCGAGAGATGTTTCCAGACTCTATGCATCTGTCGACGATGTCAACGCGCAGCCTTAAATCACGAGGTAAATGCACATATTTTGTATAATATGACTTTACAACACGCCAAAATAATTTTAAAATCTTAATTTCTCCGAAAACAAATTCAAGATGTCCCCTCAAGGTAAATCTGTTTTCTATGTTTTTTTTCCAAAAAAAAAAAAAATAATACTGCCGCCGGAATGGGTTCACGCATACTGTAGTATATCTGGTCACACGACTGCCTGGGTCGGTATACACATACGATCTCACGCTGAATGATACCAGACCCCGTAGCTAGTCTGTCTTATCTCGAGCTGTGTCTGTAAAGTGCAATGGGACAAGAGTCAAAGGTCGTGACAGTGTGAGACCCAGGTCAAGGCGAGTGCCGGACATATGTACAGTAAAACCTTGGTTTTCATTGAGTTTGGTTACTGTCGATTTTCTCCGAGAAAAATTTGTCTCGGGTTTTTGTTGGTTGCCTCGGTTTTCGTCGGCGAGCCCACGTCACGTGACCTCATTGCTAATTTAGTTAGTGTGACGTTTTTTCTCCTTGTGTGAGCATCACCCCGCGAGTCTAGGCAAACAATTCCATTGCATTCCAGTTTTTTTTCTGCTTTCGATTGCACAGTCCTGCATGTTTAAAACTGCTCCTGATTATTTACAAGAGATAGTCCCTCCTTACCAGCCGTCACGTGGCCTGCGCTCTGGCTCCCAGTCACGCTTCTGTCTCCCCACAGTGGAAGACACAAACAAGAAGCACACTGGGGCCAGGGCCTTCAAAAACGCGGCACCTAAACCGTGGAATGTTCTACCATCGTCACTGTCCGCCATCACCTCACCAACCACGTTTCGAAAAAAACAACTGAAGACCCATCTGTTTATTTAAGACGGACTTAAACAACCAAGCAACACTTCTGTCTTTTTTCTTTTTTACTTTCCTGGTGTTTATCTATTTATTTACTTTTTTTCTTATTTTTTATTTATTTTGTTTTTGCTGCGCAATGAGAATTCTTCCGAATGGATACCTGCGCATTACAAATGGACATCATCATCATCATCATCATCATCATCATCATCATCATCATCATCATCATCATCATCATCATCATCATCATCATCATCATCATCATCATCATCATTTTTTTTAAATTGATTGCGAGTGCTAATACTACTATTATATGTCAGTGATTACTGAGTGTACCTTAAGTGAACGTGTCTTTTGTTTTCTTTGCGCTGACCTTCAAGCCAAGGTTTCCAGCTGTTTCTGAGAAGGCATTTGTTTTCTCCTGCATGTCTTGGTGGCGGTGTGACAACAGGGCAATGTCATCAGAAAAGTCCAAGTCTTCCAGCATTGTTGTTGCTGTCATCGTCATGGTCCATTTGATCCCTCTCCTCTCTCTATCGGTTGAATTCTTCATGATCCAGTCCATGGCCAGGATGAAATGGAACGGCGACAGAATGCAGACCTGCTTCACCCCAGTGCTGACGTTGAAGGGGGCTGTGAGCTCCGTGTCACAGACCTCCTGAGATCTGAAATCGCTGTACAGCATTCCAACGACCTGGACAAGTTTCGCAGGAACTCCATAATGCCTCAGGATCTTCCATAAGGACTCGCGGTGGATGCTGTCAAAAGCCTTCTCCAGGTCGATGAAGTTGATGTACAGCGGTGCGTTCCACTCATTGCTCTGCTCCAGAATCTGACGCAGAGTGAAAATGAGTTCAGAGCAGGATCGCCCAGGGCGAAATCCTGCTTGCTGAGGCCGAGGTCTTTCTCAACGGTTGCTGTCAGTCTTGACAAAACAATCTTGCTGAAGACCTTGCTGGTGATGGAAAGAAGTGTTACACCCCTCCAGTTATTACAGTCTCCAAGATCTCCTTTCTTGGGTAACTTGAAGATGAGCCCTGTCTTCCACGCATCGGGGATCTGTCCTGATTCCCAAACTTGCCTGAAGATTTCAGTCAACATGGGAGCTGTTACATTCACATCTGCTTTCAACATCTCGGCTGTTATTCCATCTGCCCCTGGTGCTTTGCCGCTTTTCATTGCCTTGATTGCTTCTTCCAGGCTTGGCGGGTCTGTGCAGATGTCAAGGTCTGTATCTGCTGGCTGGATGTCTGCAAGCTGAGGGGGGTCTGGCCTGTTCAGAACCGACTCAAAATGTTCCCTCCAGCGCTGTAGTTTTTCTGCCTCTCCCTGGACAACATTTCCGTTTCATGTCTTTCACTGGTACCTCATTGTTTTTGAACCTGTTGTTCAGCTGTTTATTGATTTTATACAGTGTCTTCAGGTAATTTTTTCGTGCTGCTTCTTCTGCTTCATCTGCCAGTTTCTCTATGTAGTCCCTTTTGTCGGTTTTGATCATCCTCTTAACCTCTTTGTTTATTTCTGTATATCTTTGTCTGTGTTTTTCCTTCAGACGTTCAGATCTGGTGTTGTTGATTTTCTGCTTGGTTGACTTTCTCTCTTCTATCCTTTTCCATGTCTCTTCTCTGATCCACTGTTCTTTCTTTTTTCGTTGGAAGCCCAGTATTTTCTCTCCTGTTTCCTGTAAGACTCGATTGAAGTCCTCTAAGTTCATCTCCTGTTGGTCCCCTAGTGCCTGGAACCTGTTCTTAACTTCCACTGCAAAGGCCCGTTTGGTGGCTGGGTCCTTCAGTCTGCCTGAGTCCACTCTCTGCTGACCTGTCTGTTTTCCTCGCGATCGACGTAGCTTCAGAGAAACTGCGGCTATCACAAGAGTGTGGTCACTGGCAACGTCTGCTCTTCTGTAGGCTCTGACATTTTGAAGTGAGTTCCTCCATCTTCGGTTGATGATTACATGGTCTATCTGGTTCTTTGTGATCCCGTCTGGTGATGTCCACTTTGCCTTGTGGATGTCTTTGTGTTGGAAGAGTGTGCCTCCAATCAGTAGATTGTTTTCTTCACAAAAGTCTGCCAGTCTCTCTCCGTTGTCATTGATGGTTCCAATTCCATGCTTGCCCATGATATGCTCCCTGCAGGTATTGTCACTTCCCACCTTGGCATTGAGATCGCCGGTAATGAGCAACATATCATGGGCTCGGACGCTCTCTGTGGCTGCCTGGAGCTGATCGTAAAAAGCATCCTTGTCTTCTGCCTCGGAGTCTTCTGTTGGTGCATAGCAAACTAGCACTGTCAGCTTGGTGTACTTTGAATGGAATCTTGCTCTCAGAAGCCTGGGTCCATAAGGCTTCCATTCCACCAGTGTCTTTTCCGTTTTCCTATTGAGGAGAAGTGCTACTCCTTCAGAGTGTTGATCGTCTGATCTTCCTGAGAACAGGATAGTATGTCCTGATGCTAGTCTCCTTTTCCCCGTGCCGGTCCATCTGACCTCGCTGACTCCCAGGATGTCCAAGTTGTACTTGTCAAACTCCTTGACTAGTTGGGGCAACATGCCAGTCTGATACAAGGTCTGGACGTTCCAGCACCCCACCCTCAACTTCTGCTTTGGCTTGTAAATCCACCATCGGGGCGCCAGCTCCCTCTCGGGTTTGACTGTCGTCCGTCATAAGTCCAGTTACCTGGTGTGTTTCATTACCTTCGCCATCCGTAATGAGTACTCTGGTTTTGGTTTCTGTAACGGGTATTTTTTTACATGGTGGGGTTGTTAGCCCTACCACAACCTAATTTACCTCTGGGTGAGGTGTCCACCTTAGTCGCCTCTTACGACATGCCTGGCTGGACAGCAGGGACCCTATTCTTACAATGCTCGCTAAGCAAGCATACCCCGGGGTCCCACGGGGGGTCGAATAAAATCACATGTGCTCAAATCTCTGTGAAGTGTTTCCCTTGCTAATGAGTTGACCATTTCCTTTTAGCTCCATCATGGGACCAAAGAAAGTTTCCAGAGCCAGCAGCTCTTTACATTAGTATTTACATTTTATACTAATTTCTTATTGTTTTTAGTATTAAACATTTTATTTATTCTCTATAAAATGTGTTTTGGAATATGTTTTAGAGTGTCTATAACGAATTAATTGGTTTTCCATTGATTCCTATGGAAATAATTGAGTTGGTTTTTGTCGGTTTGGGATTTCGCCGATTTCGCTGATTGTTTTCGGACGGATTACCTACAAAAACCGAGGTTTTGCTGTAAATGTATACTTTTACATCATTTTTTTTCTTATTGTTTTGCATCTAGTAAGTCCACACTTTACACCTTGTCGATATGTAGTTTTTATAGGGTTGTAATATCTGTCCGCACAAGTGGTTAAACGCGGTAAAATACATTATGACCCTAATTATGTAATAAAAGGACAATGCAATGTTTCAGCTGTTATATGAGACGCTTACACAGGAAAGTTTATTTTATAGAAAAAAGAAACTTTTGAGAAGATTTCGTGATACATTTAATGATCAAAGTCGACTTGCCTACTGTACAAAAAGAATATAAAATTGTGCTCTTTTTTAAAAGAAGAAAATATAATACTTTGAAAACGGCAAGCTAATGCACTCCAAATAGCTCGATTTAACGAACGTTTTGTTTTTACTAGTAACTAGTCCAATTACTCCAGAAGAAATGTTATAAGATCTGTGCAGATGGAAACCCAAGTAAGCACGCACGCACACAGACACGAATCTAAACGCCTACATACATAACATTCAAAGAATTTCATAAACAAACACTGAAACACAGAAATAAATGATTTTCGCATTTTTTTATAACAGCTGGAAAAAGAGTAAATGACTTACAAAACAAAGTTTTATTTTTACAAGAAAAAAGCTTTATCGAGGTTCTGACTGCTTATCCGATTGTCAGTAAGAGGGCAATGATACAGACGATGAAAGAGGAGAGAGCGGAGGAGCTGATGGAGGCACTGCTGTTCGCCATGGGGAAAGATGTGATGCTGACGTGCACGTGGGAGGCGGTGTCCACCATCAGTGCCAACCTGCGACCAATGTTTTTACTCACGAATACGAAGACCTCGTCCACAACTGTAAAAAGCAGAAAGGTTAGGGAAGATAAGTGACCGGTCGTGACTTGGCTTTCCCCGCCAGGTTGGGAGTCGCGATCAGACCCTGCCTGTTATTTTGTCTTTACATGTTGTGATCAACCTCAAACTCAAATCCCAACCATAAGCTAATCTAAAGCCTTTACCCAGCCCTACCCCTTTACCCAAAGTCTAACGCTAACTTATTCAGTAACTCTACACGTACACTTTTCGAGATAATGAGCTAAAAATAATTTGTGATAAATGATGGGGGGAGAGGGGGGAGAGGAGATGTTTTGTGATGCACATGTAGTAAAAGGAATTTTCTAAAAGAACCACAAGACCAAATCAGATCAGATGGAGTAATATATATGTAAATACATTAATTTTATACATCTTTTATCACATAATGTGAGACGACGAGATTGGTTGCCTATCAAGCACAGCCACTCAAAAGTATATATCTTGTAAGCCTGATGACTTAGACCATTCACTACATAAGTTAAAAAAGAGGTGACCGGACACTTAATCCCCAGACACTTAATCCCCGACACTTAATCCCCAGACACTTAATCCCCAGACACTTAATCCTCAAAAATGCCCCCAATGTTATAAATGTTGAAGTTAAGTATTATTTTAATTGTCAAACTTATTTTGATGTTTACATGAAAATAATTATTTGAATTTGAATTAATATTTTTTCATTCACTTCATAATTAAACTTTTCATTCACTTCATAATTAAATTTTTCATTCACTTCATAATTTCTTGAGTTGAAATTTCATTTTGAGGATTAAGTGTCTGGGGATTAAGTGTCTGGGCATTAAATGTCTAGGGGATTAAGTGTCGGGAATTAAGTGTCTGGGGATTAAGTGTCTGGGATTCAAAAAAGAAAATGTGGGAACGGGGGTCCATTTAGTCACGTGAGGAAGACTCATAGCTTACCATTTTGTGCAATTCTGAGCAGAAAAAAGGTGAGAGAAAGAAAGAAGTAAAGGAAAGTGAAACTATTATGTGAACGAACACACACACACACACACACACACACACACACACACACACACACACACACACACACACACACACACACACACACACACACACACACACACACACAGCTAGAAGGACAACAAAGTGAAAAAAGTAAGGAAACAATAAAGCATACCTTCGAAATTATCAAATTAAAACAACAAAAAGTGTACTCTGAAAATTCTCAGATTAAAAGGACAACAAAGTGTATTCTCTAATCCTAGCATCAGAGAGACATAAAAATGTGTGCTCCAAAATTATCGGCAGAGGAAGGAACTCACTGCTGCTCATTATGTGGAGATTGCCGCTATTTTCTTGGGTGTCGTAGATGATGACTCCAGTAGCGTTGAACTGCTTGGTGGCGATTCTTATCTTCTCGGTGAAATCACACTGACCTCTTTCAATGAGAGCGATCCAGTCGTGCGAGGGCAGAGTGTGGTTGTAGTCGGTGCAGCCATGGCGCCCTTCGTCTGCTGTTTGTACGTGGACCAGCATACCTAGAATGAGGACAGATCTGGTGAAAGACTATATTAAAAAGCCAACGATATTACTGATAAAACATGGTACGGGAACTTAAAGAAAAGTCGTCCATAGTGCCGAAAGAAAAATAAAGATTAGTTTGGAATCGATTGACCAACTAAACAAGAAAGGGTAAAACAAAATATAAGAGTTTAGACATTCTGTGTTCAACAAATAGTGGTTTAAACATTACAATACGATGCCAGAGGAACTAAATTTAAAATAAATGTAACAAAAAGAACAAACCATTATAGTTAATGCACCATCTGGTTACTTACCACCTTACATTCCATATTAGCGTATACAGACAACGGAAAGAAGGGAAGAAAAAGGAGGGAGCGACATGAGAAGATAAATCAGGAAATGATAGGAAAGAAGTAAAGAAAGTCAGAAAAAAGAATAAACCTGCAAAAATCCAACTAAGAGAGAGAGAGAGAGAGAAAACTACTGAACGATCGAACCGAGAGAGAGAGATAGACAAAACCATATCTAAAATTAAACGAAGGATATATTTATTTTGAAGAAAGTATCCGCTTTCCTTCTTCGTTTTCTTCATCTTCTTGCTAGAAGTATGCGAATACTTGATAGAAACTTGATAAGTTAACTGTAGGAAAGAGATAAAGAATGAAGGAGAGTGAAAAACCGTACCCAACGAAGGATGTATTTATTTCAAAGAAGCAGCCGCTTTTCTTCATATTTTCTTTGTTTTCTTCTTTATCTTCTTACTAGTAGTTTGTGAATATTTGATAGAAGCTTTATAAATTTACCACAGGGACGATCCATACTTAAACGAGACACAATATAACTAGCTATCTGCATGTTTCAGTCTTACCAGAGACTAGGATGGTCAGGCTGCGAAGCCCATACACTCCTTGAAAGTGCAATATCGTCTTGTTTGGACCGTGGGGCGTGGATACATAGATGTTCGCATATCTGGTATATTCTTTGTTATCGTTGGTTACTGCAGATGAACTCAGCAACACGATGACTGAGAAGACGAAGATGCTGGTACCAGGGTTCATTTCCATTGCTGCTTGATTCTTTCTTGTCCTCAAATCGTCAGCTGAAAGTAAAGGAAGATGTGTCAGGCTCTTTCTCACACCTCTTTCTCTTTATCCTCGATGCTAAGAGGACATAATTCGGTCTGTCACGTGCCACTCACAAGAAATTATCAGCTTATTAACAGTCACTGATAAAGCGGCACGATGCCGTGCGTCGATCCTTCATAACAAATTAGTGTGTGATCATTGGACATGCACAGGACTAGGTTGGCATTGTTCGTGACGCCATTTTCGACATATCGTCTCTGTACTATTAAAAAAGCCCTATTGTACTCTCATTAATTTGGAAACAGGGCATACAAATTAGTTTGGGACAATAGGGTGCCACCTTCATTTATTCTCATTTTCTGTCACTGATGACCCATCAAACACCAAAAAGTGTGACATAGCTTATTGATACCTGCTTAGTTTGTCAGTATGTTAATTTTTGTTAATTATAAAGGAATAAAAAAGTGTCTTAACACGGTTAATTTATTTATAGATTTGTACAATCCTTAGCAAGGTATGTTTTCCAAGACAAAGTAACGTCTTCATCATTTATTTTTTCTGTTTGTCGTTTTTATGTCATTTGTCGTATTTTGGAAATCTGGACAGACTTCACATAAGAAAGGTTTGAATGTATTTCACTTGCATTCAGGTAGACGACAAAACGCATTTGAGCATCGCAAGGAGACGATGCAAAAAAAAAAAAAAAAAAGAAGAAGTGGAAGAGACACAAATGGGATGACAATTGTGGATCACGTGAGACACACAAGTCAGATGCCGAATCGACAGTCTGCACGGACATCACATAACTCGACAGATGTTTCCAGACTCTATGCATCTGTCGACGATGTCAACGCGCAGCCTTAAATCACGAGGTAAAAGTTTATTTTATAACTATGTGTTATTTTTAGAGTGTATGGTCGTCTGACGACCGTATCCTAACTGTTCGTGTCACCAGAACAACAACATATGGTCACAGGACGTTTGGCTACTGTGCTGCAAAACAATGGAACTCTCTTCCTCTCCATATCCGCCACCTTCCTACAACTGAATCTTTCAAATCTGCACTGAAAACGCACCTCTTCCTTGAGCATTTCTCCTAACACAGTCCACACAAAGCTCGTCCTTCTTAACCCCGCCCCCTTCCCTCTTGCTACTTTACCCATCTTTCTCGCAGAATCACTATATTTTTCTGTTCCTGTTACTTGATGCCTTTTGTTTTCTGTTTCGTCAGTACTGTCGTTTTCTTTCGTCCCCTTTGTTCTGTGTCTACTTAGTCCACGTCTCTTCCTCGTTTTAAGCGCTAAGAGCATGCTCTCTATGAGTGTGAATATGCGCTATAAAAATCTTCACTATTATTATTATTATTATTAAATGCGCATATTTTGTATCATATGACTTTACAACACGTCAAAAATAATTTAAAAATCTTAATTTCTCTGAAAACAAATTCAAGATGTCCCCTCAGGGTAAATCTATTTTCTATGTTTTTTTTTCATATAATACTGCCGCCGGAATGGGTTCACGCATACTGTAGTATATCTGGTCACACGACTGCCTGGGTCGGTATACACATACGATCTCACGCTGAATGATACCAGACCCCGTAGCTAGTCTGTCTTATCTCGAGCTGTGTCTGTAAAGTGCAATGGGACAAGAGTCAAAGTCGTGACAGAGTGAGACCCAGGACAAGGCGAGTGCCGGACATATGTACAGTAAAACCTTGGTTTTCGTTGCGTTCGGTTACTGTCGATTTTCTCCGAGAAAAATTTGTCTCGGTTTTTTGTCGGTTGCCTCGGTTTTCGTCGGCGTGCCCACGTCACGTGACCTCGTTGCTAATTTTATTTAGTGTGGCGTTGTTTCTCCTTGTGTGAGCATCTTCCCGCGAGTCTAGGCAAACAATTCCATTGCATTCCAGTTTTTTGTGCTTTAAAAAAAAATTGATTGCGAGTGGTAATACTACTGTTATATGTAAGTGATTACTGAGTGTACCTTAAGTGTACGTGTCTTGTGTTTATTTTGCGTTTTTCAGTACGTAACGCACGTCGAATAAAATCACATGTGGTCAAATCTCTGTGAAGTGTTTCCCTTGCTAATAAGTTGACCATTTCCTTTTAGCTCCATCATGGGACCAAAGAAAGTTTCCAGAGCCAGCAGCTCTTTACATTAGTATTTACGTTTTATATTAATTTCTTATTGTTTTTAGTATCAAACATTTTATTTACTCTCTATAAGATGTGTTTTGGAATGTATTTTAGAGTGTCTATAACGGATTAATTGGATTTACATGTATTCCTATGGAAATCATTGAGTTGGTTTTCGTCGGTTTGGGATTTCGCCGATTGTTTTAGGACGGATTACCTACGAAAACCGAGTTTTTTTTAAAAATTCTTTTGCATCAAGTAAGTCCATACTTTACACCTTGTCAACATGTAGTTTTTATAGGGTTTTAATATCTCTCCGCAATGCAATGTTTCAGCTGTTATATGAGACGCTTACACAGGAAGTTTTTTTTTTAAGATAAAAGGCAACTTTTGAGAAGATTTCGTGATACATTTAAGGAATAAAGTCGACTTGCCTACTGTACAAAAAAATGTAAAATTGTGCTCTTTTTCAAAAGAAGAAAATATAATACTTTGAAAACGGCAAGCTCATGCACTCCAAATAGTTCGATTAAGACGAATGTTTTGTTTTTACTAGTCTCCTACTTACTCCAGAAGAAATGTTATAAGATCTGTGCAGATGGAAACCCAAGTAAGCCGAAGGCCCTGATAGAGTGAGTGACTGGTGACGTACTGAAATCGTTTATTCATTCATCCCTTGGCTGGCATCAGCTATGTGGGTCTGCCGGTACTAGTAGTCGTGGGAAAACATGGGTAGATGTGGAAGGTGACACGCCAGCCACTCACACCTGTCTTGACCAAACATGAGCAGGTCCTGCACGGAGTGGTCGCCCACTTCTTCACGTTTGTAAGCCAGCTTTCTCCTTTTACCACCTTGGCATTGACTACCTTCTAAGAAGCCTTCTTAAACAGTGTCTGACAGTCTTAGACAAAGTGTCATGCCAGGGGCATATGATCGAACCAGACCAGTACACGCTGCTTCGCTGTTGCCAGAAAGAGTGTCCTAAGAGTGTGGTGACAGTGCTCCAGAAAAAGTGATGAGCAGCCTCCTCAAGCACTCGTTCTCAGATGTTTGGATTTTTCTCTCAGGATCGGCAAGCGCAGTCCACGTTTCGCATCAGTACAGCAGGATTGTCACTACGAGGGACTTGTACAGATAGCACTTCGTAGAAATTTTGCAGTAAACCTGAATTGCCAAAAAACACACGTGAACAGGGTGTTATATTTGTTGTTGTTGATGTTTGATTTCTCACTGTGCTTCTTCATAAGAATCTATCCTAGAATTTGGACAAAGTCACAGAGGACAAGTAAGGGAGAAAAATTAAACTGTTTTTCACCAGCCATTATACAGAAGCGAGATTCTGAATCGGAAATACTTGCTGACAGCAGGGTGAATTTGGTCCTGCCATGTGTATCTGCAGACGATGTCCTTTTACACCTTTATTCATAACTGATTTGGTAAATGATGAATTAAAAAAAACCACGACTAAGGGATATTATTATTGTTGTTCGTGTTGATAATGATCATTATGATGATAATGACGACGACGACCACGATGATGATGATGATGTGGTGGTGGTGGTGATAACGACGACGATGTTATAACGATTGGGACTGACGAAAACAGGTGTAAAATGTCCAGCCTTTAGCAACACAAAGGTGTTTATTCGCTGGAAAGTATCCAACAGATAGTAGCAAGGATCTAGCTTCATTTAAAGCGTTTATTTGGAGTAAACTATCCAACATATAGTAACAAGACTATAGCTTGACATAAAGATGTTTATTTACACACAGTAACAAGTCTCCAGTTACAATGTGGCGTCACAACTGAAAGTCAGTTATCTCCCTTCACGTCAATACAGGCGGAAGTAACATTTTCTTTCTTTCAGATGTTTGCGGATTTTCTCGCTTCAACATATAGGTAAAATGGCTGTCATGGCAAGCAATAATGAGTACGTTTTATCACAGGCATTCATCTTCAACTATAGAAAAAAACCAAAGGTGATAAGTTAAAAAAAACTAATTACAATTAAACTAGAGTATATTATTGTATACAAATATCATCTCCTTCAGCAGAGCCATTTCATACGAGAAACGTTTTTCCAGGAACATAAATAAATTTTCAAAAGATGAAATAAAACACACATATTTAGGAGATTTCTTAAGTAAAATATCAATATCAATATCAAAGGTAATTTTTATAGCGCCATATCCCAGCCCTAAGAGCAGGCTCATGGCGCTTTACAAATGATACAAATAATAAATCATGATAGGGAGAAATTGAAGAAACCAACCAAGAGGACAGGAAAGAAAAAAGGATAACGCATAGAAACGGGAATAATAATAATAATACAAAATTGTAGTGCTATCTGATAAATAACTTTAAGAATACAGTACTTCATTATCCAACGAGTCTATGAAATTAAAATAACTGCATAAATTGTTTTTAAAAAAGTCCTGGAGACAGAAGAAAACTGGAGAACAGATTTGTCTGGGGAGACTGGCCACACGTTTCACCGCCGAAGATTTAGAGTTTAGATCTGCAATTGTTTGTCATCGGAGAAGTCATCAGAAAGAACAGATGAAGAATGCTGAGGATAAACCTCCACATTTCAAACAAAATGCAGAGTTTTGCTGCCTCGAAGTCATCAAAAAGTTTAGCCACAATGAACATGTTTCATCTCGCTGTCGACGTGCACAAACAAGAAACTGAACAGAGATGAAAATGGCGGCGTGGAAGAAAAGACTGTTAGTCAGCGGATCAACAGAAGCCGTAGAAGTGAAAAAAAATGTCACAATCAAGAAATACAGTCCAGCACATCACTAGGATGACGACAGGTCAAACAATGGACTCGAAAATCAAAATCAGCTTATACAAATAACAAAATCCAAAGAAATCCGCAGAGCTAGTCCCCTCAAGCCGGTAAGACGAAGGGACATCACTCTCCAGATACACCAGACGCTGAATTTAAGTTTAACACACATCTTACTCAGAACTTTAAGAATAATCTCAAACCGTCAGTTAAACGAACTAAAATGCTTTTAGCGAGAATGCCCAGAATTTTTCCTTTCCAGTAGCCAGCTGTAAAGAGCGATCTTGTGCGCTACATAGATAAACAAGGTGAAGCAGTTTGTCAAATACTCTTGTTGTATAAACTGTCTAGTAGACCGGCTTGTGCACAGCTACACCTCGTGTACCTCACCTCTGAATGTCACATCTAGTGAAAGGTTGTTGATGTCTGTTTAAATGTAAACACGTCAAGGGTTAGGAACGTCTTTTTAACCTGACCTTTGAAATAACTTTACAACGCCTTTCACTTTGATGTCAGGTAGACAGGTGTGCACACTAACCTGCAAATGAACTCGGATTTTTCTCGGAAATGAATGATTGCATCTGTGAGTATGTTTACACTCACACCCACACAGACCCACAACACTCCCCCCCTCTACACACACACCCACAAAACTAACCCACACACAAAGTGTGCGCACACATGGGTGTAGCAGCATATAAGTTATTTTAAATACTATATCATTTGTTTCCTCTGTTGCATCAATGATTAAACAAAGACATGAAAAACAACCCCATGTCTACACATACAAGAAAATGCTCGTTATTTACATGTAATTTGAATTATGCAAAAAAAAACCCCAAAAACTTTGAGCACTTTGATAAAGCTGTACATGTTTCGGGTTTCAACAAACATTAACAGCATTGCCAGGGGAGTTAGTGGCATCGCCAGACGGAAGTAGCTGATGAGTGGGGACAGAAAAACGCTGTGTTAGGGGGCAACAACGATAATAATAATACTCTTGATAACTACATGTACATGAAGTTACACTTTGTTAGTCTACTGAATTAAGGGAGAAACGGTATTCTCGGTGATTCCGGTCATGCGCGAATCGTGAGGCGGATGTCAGGACTTTGTGTGTTGTGATAGGATTCCACTCTTCTGTAGAGCAAGAAGTCGCCCCCCTTCAGGGCCGTCCATTTTCCCATCGCGTGTACCGGACCTTGTAGGTCGCTCTGGAGGGTGTCCGCATCCGCCTTGCCGAACTCTACAAACATAGACCTGTAAACAAACATGTGACATCAGAGAGTGAGAGAGAGACGGGTTGTTTAAAACACTCTATAAACATTGAGAATAATCATTCCATAAAAGCTTAAAAGCTGACTCCTAGCACTCCCCTTCGCATCTACCTAAAAAGAAGCCCGTCCCTTGCTCAGGTCTGCAGTAAACATGAGAGGCTCATCCTCAGTTTGTCTTCTCGTATGTGATAGTAATGTTTAACTAGTGTAGCCTGTCTGTTGTTTGAACGTTCCGCCTTCAGCCTACGCTGCTTTAAGGGCACTCCTATTATAACCGCTCGCCAACAGTAAATATTCATCCCACCGCCCAATTTTTAAAATACCTGTTTCAATGCTTTTTCAGGCAGAGCAGTTATCTGTGCGCCTACATACCTGTGCGCCCGCAGACAAGTCGTGACACCGACCCTTTCAATTGTCCAGTCTCTTTAATATTCATTCATGGATGATTGAGATTTTTTTCTTGTTTTGTAATTCAAACTTCCTTGAGTAATGCCGCCGCTGACGGCTCAGTTTGTGACATACCTAAAGGTTGCAAATGGTCCTGATGTCGATGGGTTGAATTTGACATCTTTCACGTGCAGTACCGTCTCCACGGGCGAGTAGGTCAAGGTGATGGAGCACGAGCTGCCGTCGTAATAGGTCAAGGCCATGCTTAGCGTTGCTGGGTCAAATCTGATGTTTCTGATGGGCGCTGATGGTCTTGGGTCGGAAACGTTTGACTTTCCAAGGAGAATGGAGGTGCCGAAAGGAACCCACTGTCCTTGGACTGGTGAAGATGGGGGTGGAGGCAGCAGCCGTACGTTACCGTCCTGGATTTAAATAAAATTACAAATTAAATGGCGGCTTGTAGGACAGTTTGTTAACAGGGAAGTACATTCAGCATCATACAGGAACGGAGGGAACTGACAGATATGCGCCCTAAATACCTATAAACATCCCCAAAAAACTGGTTATAAAAACGAATTTTGTAAGTCTCAGAATACTTCTAAAATACGAAGAAAATCCAGTTTTATTACAACATAATGTAAGAAATGGGTTTGTTTTTAAGCATAGGAAATAACGATTTAAACAAAATACAGAGATTTGAATTGTAAAGAAAGTGTTCAAGTGTTCAGCCTCTGAATACTTCTGACAAAGGAATGCTATTGTTTGAATATATTGTTTCTAAAGAATTATTTGACAATACTTTTGAAGATAACAGTGAATACTAGCTGACGTTCACATGAAATAGGTATGCACTAGCATAATATATTGCTGCTCGTTAAGTCACCTGGTAGATCACCAGCAGCTGTTGAAAGCCTCCTTTGCTGTTCCACGGCGTAGACACGTAGAAAGCGAAGTAGCTGAAGTCTGTGAAGTTTTCGTTGCCGATCTGAATATTGAGATACTCGCCAGCTGGTTTTCTCCACCAGAAGTCCATATTAAAGCCCTGTAAAAGAGTTGGAAACATGACAATGGTCAATAACATGTCTTTATGACACCAACAGAAAAGAGTAAGGACAGCGATAATAGATACAATATTTATAATGATAAAACATTACGGGTCACAGCTTGTGACAATAAAACAAATAGAAAATGAAATTACCAGCTGGAAAAATCAAAATCCTAAACTTTTAAAATCTCAGTCTTCAGTTTTTGTGCACCTCAACGATATCAGAATTATGTAATACATTCTTTAATACACCAATAACACGGCTTTCTACTACATTCCCTTTTCTTTTTACATTTTTAAATATTTCTTTTTTATTGACAGTACGTGACATATTATTTCCTTGGAATGTTTATTTTATCCATACAAAAACATTTTGGTGTCTAATAGAAGGTGAATTTAATATATGTTCTAAATGGCATCGTTATGAAATCTTCAACAAGTGAGAGAGATTTCAGAGCCTGTTAACAATATGGCTGAAAAGGATAAGCGTGAGGTGAATTTAACGACTTGATGAAAGTGTTGTAGAGAGATTACCTGGATAATGATTGCGTCATCTGAATACATAACAGTCGCTGTGTCCGGTCTCATAGAATCTCTTCTCAGTTCCATCATCTGAATGACGACGTTTTTACTAACGTACACGTAGATAACATTCGGTTGGTTACCCGACCACGTCATTTCCGGTAATGTCCACGTTCTGAACACAGAGTTGTCGGAGCTGATTTCGTCTAGCACCACCTCCTCCCCGTTTTTCTTGACGAAAGTAACTTTGATCCACGCAGTTGACCCAGCAGCTGGAACAAAGGTTGACTCCAAGACAGATCGAAATTCTGCGTCAATGAAGCCCTCACGTATTCCCTGTTTTAAAATCAAGAAAGCAGAAGTAAAGTGTCAATGGATGTCTACCGTAGAAAGAGAGACATTTGCGCTGTGGATGGGAGAAAGAACTGCGAGCTCTTTGATTTCGAAGTTACGAATGCTAGAATTGAACTGATTTTACTCGGGTAATGAGCTCCTTTTTCTTTCAAGTTATTCTTCTCGAACAGATGTCAAATAAGTAGCTTAAATCACAAATATTCAAGGCCATACATTTTTTTAAAGTGTAGAGAAACGCTATGGTTTTGAGAAGTAATGATATAAATTTTATTAGTAAAAATTTTAATGTTTAACACATTTTACTAAATAATTTAATAGTTTAGATTTCAAAGATGTGTGAAAGGTTGCAAAAGGTGCACTGAAAACGCACCTCTTCCTTGAGCATTACACTTAACACAGTCCACAATGCTAGTCCTTACCCCTCCCCCTTTCCTCTTGCTACTTTACCCATCACTATTTTCTCAGTTCCTGTCACTTGATGCCTTTTGTTATGTGTTTCGTCGTCAGTACTGTCGTTTTCTTTCGTCCCCTGTGTTCTGTATCTACTTAGTCCACGTCCCTTCCCCATTTTAAGCGCTAAGAGCATGCTCTCTATGAGTGTGAATATGCGCTATACAAATCTTCATTATTATTATTAAAATAAGTAATAATTACGAGGGGAAAGTTGCACCATTTGGGTCATTAGAGGGGGGAGGTATTAGGAACCAAACGTGGCTTGTGAGGGCCTTGCTGTATTTCTTTCTTTAACTTTAAGTGGTCAGCTGGGTCAACTGGGAAAGAGTCGCTGCTCGATGGGTCTCGAACCGATCGTGATCACCCCTTCGGCCCTAGATGCCGTTACCATAATAACTCGATTTTTTTAATTATCTTTAATAACACTATGATTATATAAAAAAAGTACAAAAATCTGAATTGTTTACCTGCGATAAATAAATATTTAAATAAATAAACAAACAAAGCGATGTAGTATGACTTGCCTTAAGCGAGAAGGTGATGGCAATCTTGTCACTATAGATGGTGTCGTTGTAGCTTGTGGTGGACACAGTCACTTTGGTTGTCTCATCGCCCTGGGTGTTGCTGCCGTCGTCGTTGGCGCGAACTCCCTCCAAGTGCCAGTAGCTGGACTGTAGTCTAGGGCATGTGCTGAAGTCAGGCTCCTTATAGTCTTTGTAGGTTCGGTACATGGGATTCGTCGCCTGTAAGCAGTCAGGTCGCTCAAGTTACTTAAAGGCTTACTAGAGACAAATATTTTCAAGTTGACAGAAAACGCAATATTCTTAGTTTTGCTACAAAAATAGTTTGTTAGCTTATAATGAATTGAAATCACTGACCTGAAAATAATTTTCGAAAATAAAGTTCGGGACAGTACACGTAAAATCATCCGAAATGGTTTTAGAATTTTTGTATTTTACTTAAAAGATTACTATCAACATTATCTACTCATCGCAGCGAACATCTAAAATTATAATTTGGGGAGGATTCCGTTTAAGGTTTCTAAAAAGGTTTTACAATATAAAACTCGGGAATTGCATGAAAAACAAATTTCACCCATTAGTATTTACTGTTGGGACACTGTTTCGATTCTTCCCGAACATACAAAGTAGGAAGAATCTATGATCGTTTTCACTGTATTAATTTTAAGCGTTTTCTAATAGAAAGTGCTTTTTGCAGCAACTATGTTACTGGAGGTCAGAATGTACACTGCACAAACAGACTTCGCAAGCCTATGTAAAACTCACCCATTTGAGCCCTAGGGTAAGCAGCAGGTGTCTATATGTGTCTATACCCTGCTTGCTGTGGGCTAGTCACTTACCCCAGCCCTTCACGTTTTTGCCATTTTGCATAACAACTCATGAAAACCACTATAGCATGCAGAAAGTATTGAATCCACACCTTAGTTTAGAAAGCGACGATAATACATTAAACTGCACTTATATACATCTTTACATATATGTTCCTAATATGTTATTTATTTATTTACTTTATCACATATTATTAGTAAGCGTTGTGTGCATTTAACGTCAAAAGAATTTTACGTCACCAATTAAGAAAATAGACTGAAATACTGCATTTAAGGAGATATACATTTTAAGAATTTTTGTGAAGATACAGAAAAATGCTAATAATGATGCCCGTTTAATGTTTTCATCATCCTCATAGAAAGTGTCTGGCGTGTCGTACCGTGATGGGGTACTCGACGACAGAGTCGAGGTATGCCGCCAGGTGTACATTGTCCTCCTCGGGGCAGGTAGTGACGTAGCTGTGCTGCTCCACGTACCCAGATTTCACCCTCTCGTTTGGGTCTGATTTGCCGATGTATGAATCCCCGGCCAGTGCCAGGCTACAGTCGAACGTCTTCTGGTTGAGGAAATCGTCGTACACCGTGACGTCCACGCAGTCGACTTCCACGCCGTAGACATCCACCTCGGAAAACTCCACCGCCAGGCGGCGAATGCCTTGCCCCAAGGAGACGTTGTAGACCGTCGCTTCGCGAATCACCTCCCAGTTGTAGCCTCCCTTTGATTCAGCATAGGTCTGGATGGAGCCTGCTATGACATTGTCGACCTTGACCTTTAGTAGGTCACTGCCCCCATCGTTAGAGTACCGCACCGTGACGTCAGCGAGGACGGGTTGGTAGAGACAGACGGGGAAGATGAGCTCCTCTCCGGCCGTGACACTGTACACGGTCCTGCCCCCAGATGCTGATGTTCGGAAACGAGTGTCGTGGTGCGAGGGCAGGGACTCCGCTTCCAGACGAAAAGTTGCGATCGAGTCGACAGGCGAGGGACAAGCGAGGAACAGGAACGCGACGGAAATGATGCTGAGGTTGATGTTTATCATGTTTTCAAGCCTACGTGTTGACAATCAGGTGAAAAATACGCAGTCTGTGGCAAGAAAAAAAGTATAGAACAGTAATAAAAAGTAAAGCCGGGTATGAAACCCTGGAAATACTCAGCAAACAGTAGTTCTTTACGGCTCTCTCGAACAAGTAGAGTCGAAAACTGAGTATTTTTAGATAATTATATACAAAGAAATAAACATGTCACATATTCAAAAACTTTGTCATACTATGGGGGTGCGCGAGCTGAAGTCTCTTCTTAACCAGTCTAACCTGTATCTGTGTGGCGTGCGGGTCTTTTCCACCCGCTTTCGGTGCCGTGAACTGAAGGGCCACCTTTTATAGAATCAGCAAGACTGCGTCCTAGTCTGTCACTGAAGGCATGACAGAATAGTTTGCAAGCAGGCCAATCAAAGTTGCGAACGGAAAATAGGTGTGATCGGAGTAGGTGTGATCAACAAGCAGACGCCTTTTTCCGACTGACCTCCTGACCTGCTTGGTCTCGTGAAGGTACATAGACGTCATCATCGTCTCGAGGTGGGGTGGGCTGGAAGTATGAGCGCTTACTTGTCTACACAACACGATAGTTGCCAGGTAGGAGGGGCATTGTTGAGCGTGTCTCCAAACCTCCATAAAGATCAAGAACAAAGATGAGAGTGAGAGCTCAATTTTTAGATAATACATTCAATTCACGCGGCTGAAAGCAAGCCGTTTACATCTTCCACCCCAAGACTCGGAAGTAGGGTATAGGGGCACCGATATGTTATCAACCGGATGTGTAAACTTGAGGACGGGCGTTGTGTGGATGACATGCATCTCGTTCTAGGTTAGCTCCGCTCCTCTGAAAAAGCAAGCATGTCAGTAGGATGGCTTGTCCTCAAAGAATGACAATCCTCTCTGCCAAGCCTTTCATAATAAATTTTATAACATACAGAAAGTTTTGGTTCTTTAAAGAGTGGTAATAAATTTGGAAGCTTATTATATGGCATCTTTGGCATCGTAGTACTTTTGAATGGATACACATTTTTGAGAAAGAGGACAACATTGAAGGAATATCAGCTACTGATGTTGTTAAATGTTTTGTTTCCACTTCTCTGCTGCTGTATTATTGTAAATTATGACAATGACAATTGCTTTATTTCGGTAGCCATAACCGATATTTTGGGAGGAGGGAGGGGGATATCAATTGCTGGTTCAAAACACAATGGTAAATGAAAAGTAGCCTTATACCACAACTTAATTAAAATTACAACGTGCATCGAAAGGGGCAAAGTAAATTTTGTTATTAACAAGCACAAAAAAACTCTTTCTAACCTTTAATGCTTTATAATGAAAAAGGCAACATTCTGGATTAAGTTTCTAGAGTTACCGGCAAATAAAATGGATAAACGAAAATGTAAATGATGCTTAAACTTTTTTCAGGAACGTAGATCTTTGTATTAAGAACACAAAATGCAACTCAGTTTCTTTAAAGGTGCAGTGGGAGCATTTTAGTGAGACAGGAGACAAATGTCTTTAAATGTGCTTATGGTAGTGTAGATTTAAAATGCCTAGTAGAAATCTTCTTAATGAATCTCTAAGACTAATATGTTTTACCTCAATTACCTTCTTCTTAGTCCTGTTTGCCCCCAGTGGAGCATAGGGCCGCAACTACACCAGGCCAGCGGACTCAGTTCTGGGCCTCTCTTCCCAGTAGGGTCCAGGTCATTCCAGCTGCCTCCGTCTCGCCGTGGACCGATCTCCTCCATCTCTGTCTGAGTCTCCCAACCCTACGCTTTCCCTGTGGGTTCAAGTCCAGAGCTTGTTTCGTTAAATTGTCAGCAGGGTGTGACTATCCAGACCGACCTTCGCCTAATAGACAATTAGTTTGATCATCTTCCTAGAAATGGTAATAAGTGATGCACTTCCGATAGCATTTCTCTTCTTGTACAAAAGTCATTCTTCGTCTCCATTTACTTTGGAAACCTACGTTCATCAGATTTTTTTGACTTGCTAGACAGAGCCAGAACTATGATTTATAGCGATATGAATCATCATCATCATTCCTTGTTACTCCTCGAGGAGCATAGGGCCGCACTTTTGTTGCGGTTTCTGTAACAGCTTGTGTTTTACATGAATGGGTTGTTAGCCCAAAGCTAAACCCCCAACATGGAGGGCCAGGGTGCAACATTTTAGTCCGGCCTTTACCCTGACAGACCTGTTCGGCTTGGTTGGACCTGCCAGGAGCACAAGGCTCCCCCCGACATAGCTCTGTGGATCGACGAGGCACACAAGCCACCACACCACTACAAGGTAAGTTGCACCAATTGGTGGTGGTGCGATATGAATGCAGCTGTGAACTTACTCACGAATGGCCTTAAGTCTGCGGCAAGTACCATGACAAAACACATAAGATTCCCTAGACGCAAGATGAGAAACGAATGGTTTGAATGTCTCACTGCAAACAATGCGGCTACACGGGCGCTAGCACAGTTTTGACTAACACGGACACCATTGATCTAAAAATTTTACATTGCCAAGAGGAAAGTGTACAGAAAGCTTATTGCACAAAAGAAATACCAGCTTTGAGCAGTAGCTCGTAAAAAGATTATAAGCTGTATACATGATTCAAAAGCCTTCTGGAAAATGCTGAAAAGATTTAAACCATATAGCTACATGCAAAACAATCTATCCATAGAAAAATGGTATAAACACTTTCAAGAAGTCTTTAAAGGTGCACGGGGCAACAGTACAGAAATTCAGCTAGATCAAATAAACTATGACAGCGAAGACGGCATCGGTGAAGACTCCCTTGACAGGGATATTACACCTGAGGAAGACTTATGTGCAATTAAACACCTGAAGGATAATAAAGCAGCTGGCCCCGACGGACTAATACTAGAACTAGTGAAACATAGTACTGACACTATTTTACCCTTCTTGGTCGAGATGTTTAACAATATATTCTCTTCAGGTCTGTTCCCTGAATCATGGTCAGAAGCTACTATCCACCCACTACACAAAAAGGGAAATACTGGTGACCCCAACAATTATAGAGGTATCTCCCTCCTTAATGTGTGCAGCAAACTCTGGAACAGGCATTCGGGGGAAAATGCATCTCGCCCTGAAAAGCCTTTATAAAATCGTTAAAGCTAGGGTGCGCTCCAATGCAGATCTTTCGGACTTTTTTCGTTGTCCAAACGGTCTAAAACAAGGAGAAATAACTAGCCCAATACTCTTCTCCTTGCTTATAAATGAACTAGCACGAGATATAGTCGAGAATGGAAAACATGGCATTCAGCTTCATCCGGATCTTCTAGAAAATTTTATTTTACTGTTTGCAGACGACATCGTTCTGCTGTCCGACACTCCCAGCGGTCTACAAAACCAATTAAATGTACTCTCTAAAAACGTAAAAGCACTAGATCTTACAGTGAACCTTGAAAAATCTAACATAAATTTGTTTAGAAAGGGTGGGTACCTAGCAAGCAGAGAAAAATGGACATATAATAACAACGCGATGAAAGTAGTTAACTCCTATAAATACCTGGGCCTATTATTTACTACTAAGCTGTCATTTTCATCTCCCTTCAGAGACCTGACAACAAGGGCAAAAGTAGGGATTGTCCAAATTTTTAAAACTCTTGGGAAAATCCAAGACTACACACCTGATCTGGCACTTAAGCTTTTTGATAGCCAGATAAAGCCGTTGCTCTTATACAGATCAGAAATATGGGGCTTAAAGAGTAATCTCCCAGTAGAAATGGCACATACTTTCACAATAAAATGATTATTTAATGTCAGTTCATAAACCCCAAACGATATGATCTACGGTGACACGGGCAGATTTCCCCTCTATGTGCACTCCAAAACCTCATGCATCCGATACTGGTTACACATGAGAAGGCTGGACTCCACGCAAAGCATATAATATGTTGGCTGAGCTTCATAATAGAGGGAAAGCATGCTGGATGTCTGAAGTGCTTGCGACTCTGTACAGGTATGGTTTTGGCTATGTCTGGAAGAATCAAGGTGTGCAAAATGCTGGCAAATTTCTCTCGGTGTTTAAGCAAAGACTTTTTGACTGCCTTATAAACAAGACTGGCATTGTCATGTTACAGAGAGCCCTAGGTTTACTGTTGTATGCGAAGTTTAAATTGGAATTGCAAATAGAACCATATTTATACTGTGTGAGCAACAAGGCTTTAAGAGATACTCTAATTTGATTTCGTATGGGAATATCTGAGTTGAAAACCCACATACAGGCACTCACCAGTACCAATGCCAAATTTGAAATGCCTTCTGTGTCATAATTCACAAGACGATGAAATACACCTACCTTTCCAATGCACCCAACTTAAGGACCTAAGATGTAGATTCCTGCCTTTGAAGTATTCAACTCACCAAACTGTCTTTACCTTCCCAGCCCTGCTTAATGACACATCACATATTACCTGCCTAGGTATCTTTACCACTGTTTTAAACGATGCAACACTGTCAGCAGCTAAACGAAGAAAGATTTGTCTATATTGTTATTGACACTGTTGATGTAATTGTCTATGCTAACCTATATTTACGTCTTGAACCGTAATATTTTACCCTTAAAATTATATGAACTGTACTCGCCTCCGCAATGTTGAGGCCACACGGCCTAAGCAATAAAGAAATTTCGTTCGTTCTTTTGTTCGTACAAAAGTCATTCTTCATCTCCATTTACTTTGGAAAGGTCAGTTTTGTGCTGGCTGGGCGGGCTGACGTTATCAACCAGTTCAAAAGCATTTTATTTACGAGATCCGCTTCGGCTAAACGCTTATCCTGCGACAATCCCTTTGATATTAAAATGTAACAGTGTACCGAAATGTTTCTGGACCAGTTGCACTTTGTGATTTGCAGATAAAGGGTTTAGAGCGATGACTTGCAGGACAGGTGTTGCGTACTTTCTCACTGTAGAGCAACAATCCCCTTTCTCACCTAATTCCCGCCCACCCTGAACCCAGTAAAGTGAGTAAACAGTTTGTCAGGACCGTGACGCAAACTGGCCATGATGTCGAGTGCAGAGCTCAAACCGCTATCTACCGAGGACTGGTCGAGCCAGTCTTCATGGTTCAGCCCGAAACTATTTATACAGTTTACTCGCGTCTACACCAGAAATTGTTGATCTGCGATTTTGGTCGCTTAGTGAATCGTTTCGTTCAGTTGGGACTTGGGTTGTTATGCTACTTTTGGGTGGTATGGGTCAGAAAAATATACAGATACACTATAGGGGTGTCTCTTCTCTGGCTTTCTTTTCTTGTGAATAAGATTCTCAGCCAAATCTCCAGGACACGAAGTTATGGAACTAAAAGCCTCGATGGAAGCAGTAGTTTAACTATAGTTAACAGGTAAACTGCTGGTTTATCTGTACCGATTTCCACGCATGAGTCAAAATAAGCTTTAGTCTATGAACAAACAAAACATCTGATCTATTTTTACTGAGACAGGATAACAGGTAGAGAAAGGTATGCAAAGTGAGTGGAAACGGGTAGGAAAGTAATAAATTTACTCATGTAATGTAGTTAAAAGTTAGGTAAAAGAAGCTGTTCTTAAACCTCACCAACATATTTTAACACGGTCTCGTGTGCAATATCCTGCTGGGTCAGACGTTTAACAGTTCGCAAAATATGCCATTACTTTTCAACTGGACATTTCTTCTGCTTATATGGAAACAGCTGCTGTGAAAAAAATCTGGTTTGCAGTTTGTATAGTAATAATTTTCTGCATAGGACTTTTTTTTTTACTTCCATTGCAAACGAGTTCGGCCATAGTTGCATATTAAAACATCTGGCAAATACAACATTTTGCTATAATTAAAATAAGACTGAATATCCTATCTACTAAAAATTAACTTTGGACTCCACATATAATTAACTGTTTGTTTACTTCAGTGTTTCCACAATGAGGACATTGTTCTTTTAAACTGTTTACCATCAGTAATTTAATGGTATCTGTCGCTTTCTGTAATATTTCAAGTCTTCCTACAGTAGAGAGACTGTCTCTATCGCTTAGTTTAACTAGGAAACCCTGTGTGAGTAACCTTTGTTGCCTTTCTCTAGACTGAGATGGATTTTTGGAACTGATGGTTGTTTTTTCATAGAGATGGCCAATTCTCTCTTTTCCATCAAATGATTTGGAGTTTTCAATAGCACTTTCTTCCGAGACGGAAACCTTTCTTTTCTTATCATTTCTATTTTTTTCTTTGTGGAAGTCACCAGACCTCTGTTCATCCAACGCCAGGAGTTGTTTACAGTTCAACATACAAGCCGGTTGAAAATAGTACTCACTACGTCGAACAGCCAGTTATTTTTTTTGTTCAGAAGAAAACCACAGGAGATGCAGAAATATTCTCTCAACATCATTAAAACATCCATGAAATTGCTTTTCCACTATTTTTAAAACAACTTCAACCGGAACGCACCGAGAAGAGGAAACCTCCTCGTTGGGGGGCGGGGGGGGAATCAGGGACTAGTCCACAGGAACTCCTACCTCGACTGCACAGGCGACCGACGCCACCTGTGCACCCGCCTTTCATGAGCAAGGGCATAGCTAGGTGGAGCTCATCCCTCTCCTAGCGCCCTAGTCTTCAGCGAGACTACGTTCATCGTCTAGCTAAAGGGCGTCTTCGTAGGCAAAGATGGAACTGCCATACGGAAATTGGAATTGGGTTGGTCCCTGGGGGGTATCAAGGGGACGAGTGGGGTTGTCCGGGGGGCACTATCGGGGATGGTTGGGCACAATCCCCATCCCCTCTGGGATGGTGAGGGTGAAAAAATGTCCGTCGGCCTACGATCTCCAAGAGACATTAGTCCACCCCTTCGAACGGGGTTACCTCAAGAAACGTCCGAATTCCCTACACGCTTGCTTGTATGCGTGTACTTCCTTTGGCCCCGTCCGCCGCCTACACCGGTCGGACTGCTAGTTCGGACCTCTATGGGCCCGACACAACGCCACATCGTCAACCCAACTCTCTCACCACACCGTTCATCGGATGTAGCGACGGGCGGTGTGTACACTGGAGCATAAATCGAAATTTTCTCTGTCGCAGGCAGGGGAACGCCGATCCAGTTTGTTGGACATCACTTCTGCCCCTAATAGCTTCATATGTACACATTAGCTCACAAAAAGACTTCCGACATGTCCTTGTCAGCATTAAAATACTAGAACTGGATTTCATGTGTACTCAAGGCCACTGAGGTTTCCCACGTAACTCAAACACTTCCCATCTTGTGATGTCCTCTAACAACAATCGTATCCGACCACAAAGCTAGGAACTTCAGCAGCTCAGTGTAAATATAAATGATTATCTGCCGAAATCATTCAGCACAATACAATAGTTGGTGGGCCAGGCAAAGCCTGCAGCGCAAGGGAGAGCAACATTGTGGGCTGGCTTGCGTGCTGTTGTTGCTTGCTGCAGCATTTTGTATTCCGTCGAATGTCGAATTTCAGTAAAGTTGGTTAATTAAATCGCGATGGTAAGATGTCATTAAATTTTATCTAAAGATGGATGTGACGCTACAAGGGGTAAATGTTTCAACGTCTATAGAAATACTTGTTTTACAACCGATAACTTGCTGTTGCCCATAATAAGCAGATAAAAACTACAACAAAACCCCAAAGAAACCAGCATCAAAACCACCACCACCACCGCCACCGCCCCCACCACCACCTCTTCCTCCTCTAACGCCAACAAAAACGTCAGCTGAACAATAACAGCAGCAACCTTCACCTTGATATGTCGTTGTGATCTCGGTGTAACGTTCGGCTAGATTATTTTAGGATTAATATATATGTTACGATAAAAAATGGTCAATATATATATATAGTTTTTAGAGATATTCTGTATGTTTTCTCGATTAATATTTGGTATTTTAGGATTTTATTGTGTATCCTGATATTTGTTTTTCGATAAGTGATGAATGTGCTAAACATAAATGTTACAGAATGATTACAACATTGCCTACTACGGCATAAAACGTGCATCAGTCAAAAACAATCGCCAATGTTGCAAAACAAAATCGCAGTGCCACTGATTGAAGTTTATTGAAATAAAAGATGTTTTACCATGAAAATGTAAGACAGGATACATAAGGATCAAAAATAAAAAATAAGGACATTAAAAATATACAAAGAAATCTGTTAAATTTTGAAAAGGAGCAAGATTTCACATTCACACACACACACACACACACACACACACACACACACACACACACACACACACACACACACAAAACACACACAGACACACACATATGTGAAACTGGCTTCGAGTCAGTTCTCGGCAATACAGAGGACATTGAAAGGCTCACAACCCATTAAACACAAAACGTATCACGTGTTAGTAGCCTCCCCTGTAGGGCCTGTAGTGTAGTGGGAAGAGTTTGAGACCGGAGATAGCGATTGGTGTCGACGGGTGGTTAAAGCCGGATAATGCTGTTAGTTTGATGGAAGCAGCCTACTACAACCTTGACAAAAATTTTGCATCAAAAAGAAACCATAAATGACGACAACCACCATCTTTCTGCCAGTAAACATCAACAATGATACTAACAATGCCAATGTTTACAACACTCCTTTTACATATTACCTATCGTTTTATAACTTTTTTCCTTGTGTTATATTTTGTTGAGGATATTGTTAAATCACCTGGGGTTTCCATATCTTAACTATTTTATGTAACATTTTCTTTTCTCGCCGTGATGTAGCCTTTGTTGCTGGCACGGCGTAAAATACAAACAAACAATTACTCAGAAGTGTTATCTCTGATGTCAAGAAAGAAGAAAGAAGAGGTCCTCTCTCTTTCTCTTTCTTTTGCCGGAGGCACCACGAGCTTAGAGACGGTAGCGAAGAATCAGGTGACGAGTTTTTTAAAATACTTAACAAATGCTAAGAATTTTTAGGCCTAAAAGTAAGCGATGTAAAAACATGTTATACAGAGAGGAAGTTATTTTTTAAAATATTAATTGAATTGAGAGTCCACGGCTACGGTAAAGTCTTCTAAAGAAAGAAACAGATAAAGTGTGAAGCTCAGTTAATGGCTGAAGATATTTGTTTTAAAAAACATTGGCAGAAGGCACTGAAACATTATTACCACTACTTGAAAATAAAAATTCGACGACTACCACCACCAACTTGACCACAAACAGCAGCAGCAATAACAAAAATATAATTAATAAAACTGATGAAGCGGCTAGCAGTAATCACTCGTAACAACTTAGTGAGCGATCTTTCCTGAGGAAAATTTCAATGGACATGCACAGGACTAGGCTGGCATTGCTCGTGAAGCCATTTTTCGACGCACTGTCTCCGAATTGTTAAGAAAGCCCTTTTGTTCTCTCATTAATTTGGAAATAAGCAATACAAATTAGTT
Organism: Marisa cornuarietis; assembly: GCA_004794655.1. Lineage (NCBI taxonomy): Eukaryota > Metazoa > Mollusca > Gastropoda > Architaenioglossa > Ampullariidae > Marisa > Marisa cornuarietis. Next base: position 876,550 of record SMMW01000575.1, read on the forward strand.
TGAGATAATAGAGTCCAGCTTCCTTTCTTCTCATTTTCTTTCACTGATGACCCCTTAAACACCAAAAGTATGGCCTTTGCTGGTTTTTTTCCCTAGTGAACTATTGATACTTGCAAAAGCCTACTACTTTTTTGAGGACTTTAGGTAGATAAAGTTGAAAATGATTGTAAGAGTATTTTATTGACAAGAAGAATTCATCATTATTCAGAAAAAGCTCTGTTTCTACAGCTTTGTCTTCAGCATCAACTGATACAGCGTTCAGTGCACCAGCCTCAGATCAATCATCACCAGAGGGTTTGTACTTTCTGTCAATATGGCTTTTGTCTTTTCATTTTGGAGAGAGGGGAAGATGACTAGGGGTAATGATGTATGAAAACATGTCTTTCTACCAAGAAAGAGGATTTAATAACATACAGTTGACTTGTACAGCTGGTTTAATTAGAAACAGTTTTCAGTGCCTTTGCCTATGTTCCTTGTATATCTGTCTTGCACACTTTGCCATTACTGTATATGAAACAGTATGGATGTTTGTTACAGACTTCATATGCACCTGTTCCTAATGTTGTCCAGGCAAAGGAAGTTTTCTGTAGTGTATATGTATAGTGTACTCTTGATATACACTCTGAGAAAATAAGTGTCAAGGAGAATTTAAGTTCAGGTCAATGTTATGCTGTGCCTAAGCCTGTATGCAGCAATAACAGACACTTTTAATAGTTTGTACTCTCTGCAGTCCTGTCTAACCACAAAGGAATTTTCAGTAGAAACATTACTACTTAAAAAAAAGAGATTTTTAAGTATGAAAATTTAACTGTTTTTACTTTCACATAGTTCTGATCTTGTGAACTGTACAGAAAAGTATAAAAATTATGATATAGTAACAAGAGAAATCTATTTAGAAACTGGTTTTTAGCAGGTTGGCCTGTTGCAACACGTAAGTTGGGCCTACACCTAAACTATGTCTATTGTTGATGTACTAAAGTTGTTATCAAAATAGTTCTGATACTATGAACTGGTCGGGGAAGACGATTCATCGTCGAACATCGTCGCTTCGGAAATTCCTACCAAATCGCTGCACACACTTAAAGAAGATTCCGTTGCATAAAAGCGAAGAGCAACGCACTCTTGTATGTTTGTGGGGACGTTGTTCCCTCGATTCGACATTTCCAGCTCACCTCCTACCTCCTCCACAATAGACATTATATCAACTTCCAGAAATCCAAATTTCTTGTACAATTGTACATCGTCGTAAAGATATCATGGTCCCTAGATATCGTATATTTTTCGAAAATTTCGCCTATTTTGTAACAGTATAGCCACGACAGCCGCCATTTTACCTGCGCTAATAAACGCTTATCGGCGGCCCTCCCCTGCCCACTATTTACATGTAATTTGAATTATGCAAAAAAAAAACCCAACAAAAAAAAACCAAAAACAAAAAACAAAAAACTTTGAGCACTTTGATAAAACTGTACATGTTTCGGCTTTCAACAAACATTAACAGCATTGCCAGGGGAGTTGGTGGCATCGCCAGACTCAAGTAGCTGATGAGTGAGGACAGAAAGACGCTGTGTTAGGGGGAAACAACGATAATAATAATAGTACTCTTGATAACTACATTTACATGAAGTTACACTTTGTTTGTCTACTGAATTAAGGGAGAAACGATAATCTCTTTTTCTCATGCGTGAATCGTGAGGCGGATGTCAGGACTTTGTGTGTTGTGATAGGATTCCACTCTTCTGTAGAGCAGGAAGTCGCTCCCCTTCAGGACCGTCCACTTGCCTGTTGCGACCATAGGTCCTTGTAGGTCGCTCTGGAGGGTGTCCGCATCTGCCTTGCCAAACTCTACAAACATAGACCTGTAAACAAACATGTGACGTCAGAGAGAGAGAGACGGGTTGTTTAAAACACTCCATAAACATTGAGAATAATCATTCAGTTTGTATGAGTTTTCCAACCAACCAGCCCACTCATAAAAGCTGAAAAGCTGACTCTTAGCACTCCCCTTCCCAAGTCGTGACACCGACCCCTTCAATTGTCCAGTCTCTTTAATATTCATGGATGATGGAGATTTTTTCTTGTTTTGTAATTCAAAGTTCCTTGAGTAATGTGGCCTCTGACGGCTCATTTTGTGACATACCTGAAGGTTGCAAATGGTCCTGATTTCCTTGGGTTAAATTTGACATTCTTCACGTGCAGTACCGTCTCCACGGGCGAGTAGGTCAAGGTGATGGAGCACGAGCTGCCGTCGTAATAGGTCAAGGCCATGCTTAGCGTTGCTGGGTCAAATCTGATGTTTCTGATGGGCGCTGATGGTCTTGGGTCGGAAACGTTTGACTTTCCAAGGAGAATGGAGGTGCCGAAAGGAACCCACTGTCCTTGGACTGGTGAAGATGGGGGTGGAGGCAGCAGCCGTACGTTACCGTCCTGGATTTAAACAAAATTACAAATTAAATGAGGGCTTGTAGTGTCATTTTGTTAACAGGGAAGTACATTCAGCATCATACAGGAACGGGTGGAACTGACACATAGACGCCCTAGATACCTATAAACATTCCCCAAGAAACTGGTTATAAAAACGAACTTCGTAATTCTCAGAATACTTCTAAAAACACGAAGAAAATCCAGACAGTTTTGCTAAAACATAATTTAAGAAATGGGCTTCTTTTTAATCATAGGAAATAACGATTTAAACAAAACACAGAGATTTGAATTGTTAAAAAGTGTTCAGCCTCTGTATTCTTCTGATAAAGGAATGTTATTGGTTGAATATTATTGTTAGAGTTTCTAAAGAATCATTTTGACAAGGACTTTTGGAAATAAAGATAACAGTGAATACTAGCTGACGTTCACATGAAATAGGTGTGCACTAGCATAATATATTGCTGCTCGTTAAGTCACCTGGTAGATCACCAGCAGCTGTTGAAAGCCTCCTTCGCTGTTCCACGGCGTAGCCACGTAGAGAGCGAAGTAGCTGAAGTCTGTGAAGCTTTTGTTGCCGATCTGAATAGTGAGATACTCGCCAGCTGGTTTTCTCCACCAGAAGTCCATATTAAAGCCCTGTAAAAGAATTAAAAACACGACAATGGTCAATAACACATCTTAATGAAACCAACAGAAAAATGTAAGGACAAGGATAATAGATACAATATTTATCATGATAAAACAATACTGATCACAGCTTGTGACAGTAAAATAAATAGAAAATGAGAGTAACCAGCTGCAAAAACAGGTGGGAGAGATTTAAGAACCTGTTAACAATATGGCTGAAAAGGATAAGTGAGGTGAATTTAACGACTTGATGAAAGTGTTGTAGAGAGATTACCTGGAGAATGATTGCGTCATCTGAATACATAACAGTCGCTGTGTCCGGTCTCATAGAATCTCTTCTCAGTTCCATCATCTGAATGAGGACGTTTTCACTAACGTACACGTAGATAACATTCGGATGGTTACCCGACCACGTCATTTCCGGTAATGTCCACGTTCTGGACACAGAGTTGTTGGAGCTGATTTCGTCTAGCACCGCCTCCTCACCGTTTTTCTTGACGAAAGTAACTTTGATCCACGCAGTTGACCCAGCAGCTGGAACAAAGGTTGACTCCAAGACAGATCGAAATTCTGCGTCAATGAAGCCCTCACGTATTCCCTGTTTTAAAATCAAGAAAGCAGAAGTAAAGTGTCAATGGCTGGGCGCCATGATCTACTACATGACCACAACGCTGTCAGCCGTCATTCTTGGCATCATTCTTGTCCTGTCCATCCATCCCGGAGACCTACGTGACATTAAAACCATTCCACGCAGTGGCGCCTCTAAGAACACCAAATCGCTGGACGCTCTGCTGGACTTGATCAGAAACTGCTTTCCGGATAATTTAATGACGATGTGTTTTCAACGGGAGACAACAGACGTTGATTTGATTAAAGCCGCTACCAGAAACGTGTCCAATGGAACTGCAATGGTGGAAGTGAGCAGACTATGACTACCCCCAACATGCTGTTGATTGCCTCCTGTGGTTCAATCCAGAAATTCTTGAACAGAATCTGGCTTTTATGGTGATTGTAAAACTAACCTGATGATCGTACCACAAGAATTCGACTATGTTTCAATGATTCTAAAACTAACCTATACAACTGTAAGCACATCCATGTCATTGGTGGGTGGCCTCATAAGAAAATAATAGCGATGTGTTCAATGTGCAAGTTACATGATCAGCCTGAAAAATAGGAAAACACTTGACCTCGTACGTCCTAGATTCCAGAATTGACGACTGTAGGCCGCTAGCATTTATCATGTATGTGTGGTGTTCTTTGTGTAAAGCACTTTGAGTTCATCTTAATGGTGAAGAAAGGTGCTATAGAAATCATCATCATCATTATTATTATTATTATTATGTCTACTGTAGAAAAGAGACTTTGGCACGGTGACTGAGAGAAAAAACCTGCGACCTCTTTGATTTCGAACTTACGACTGCTAGAATTCAACTGATTTTACTCGTTTAATGAGTTCCTTTTTCTTTCAAGTTAGTCTTCTCGAACAGATGTCAAATAAGTAGCTTAAAACATAACACAAATATTCAAGGCCATACATTCTCTAAAGTTTAGGAAAACGCTATGGTTTTGAAAGGGACTGATATAAATTTTATTACTAATAATAAGTAATGATTAAGAGGGGAAAGTTGCACCATTTGGGTTATTAGAGAGGGAAGTATTAGGAACCAAACGTGCCTTGTGAGGGCGGGTCTAGTCTCCTCTGCCTTGCTGTATTTCTTTAACTTTAAGTGGTCAGCTGGGTTAACTGGGAAAGAGTCGCTGTTCAATAGGTCTCGAACTGATCGTCATGAACCCTTCGGCCCCAAATGCCGTTACCATAATAACTCGATTTTGTTCAATTATCTTTAATAACACTACGACTATATAAGAAACAAGAAAAATCTGAATTGTTAACCAGCGATAAATAAATATTTAAATAAACACACAAACAAAGCGATGTAGTGTGACTTGCCTTAAGCGAGAAGGTGATGGCAATCTTGTCACTATAGATGGTGTCATTGTAGCTTGTGGTGGACACAGTCACTTTGGTTGTCTCATTGCCCTGGGTGTTGCTGCCGTCGTCGTTGGCACGAACGGCCTCCAAGTGCCAGTAGCTGGACTGTAGTCTAGGGCATGTGCTGAAATCCTCCTTATAGTCTTTGTAGCTTCGGTACATGGGATTCGTCGCCTGTAAGCAGTCAGGTCGTTGAAGTTACTTAAAGGCTTACTAGAGACAGTTCAAGTTGACAGAAAAGGCAATGTTCATAGTTTTGTTACAAAAATAGTTTGTTAGCTTATAATGAATTGAAATCACTGAACTGAAAATAAGTTCGGGACAGTACGCGTAAAATCATCCGAAATGGTTTTAGAATTTTTGTATTTTACTTAAAAATATTATTCTAAATATGTAATCCAATATTATAAAATTCGGGAATTGCATGAAAAACAAATTTCAACTATTAGTATTAACCGTTGGGACACTGAATCGATTCTTCCTGAACAAACAAAGTAGGAAGAATCTATGATCGTTTTCACTGTATTGTTTTTAAGCGTTTTCTAATAGAAAGTGCTTTTTGCAGCAACTATTATGTTGGACGTCAGAATGTGCACTGCACAAACAGACTTCGCAAGCCTATGTAAAAATCACCCCTTTGAACTCTAGGGTAAGCAGCAGATGTGTATATGTGTGTACACCCTGCTTGCCATTTCGCATAACAACTCATGAAAACCACTATAGCATATAGAAAGTATTGAATCTACAACTTATTTTAGAAATCAACGATAATACATTAAACTGCACTTATGTACATCTTTACATATATGTTCCTAATATGTTATTTATTGATTTATTTTATCACATATTATTACTGAGCCTTGTGTTCATATAAGGTCAAAAGAATTTAATATCACCAATTAAGAAAATAGACTGAATTACTGCATTTAAGGAGATATACATTTTAAGAATTTTTGTGAAGAACACAGAAAAAGCTATAAATGATGCCTGTTTGATGAGGTTTTCATTATCCTCATCGCAAGTGTCTGTTCGTGTCGTACCGTGATGGTGTACTGGACGACAGAGTCGTGGTATGCCGCCAGGTGTACATTGTCCTCCTCGGGGCAGGTAGTGACGTAGCTGTGCTGCCCCACGTACCCAGATTTCACCCTCTTGTTTGTGTCTAATCTGCCGATGTGCGGTTCCCCAGCCAGTGCCAGGCTACAGTTGAACGTTTTCTGGTTGAGGAAATCGTCGTACACCGTGACGTCCACGCAGTCGACTTCCACGCCGTAGACATCCAACTGGAAAAACTCCACCGCCAGGCGGCGAATGCCTTGCCCCAAGGAGACGTTGTAGACCGTCGCTTCGCGAATCACCTCCCAGTTGTAGCCTCCCTTTGATTCAGCATAGGTCCGGATGGAGCCTGCTATGATATTGTCGACCTTGACCTTTAGTAGGTCACTGCCCCCATCGTTAGAGTACCGCACCGTGACGTCAGCGAGGACGGGTTGGTAGAGACAGACGGGGAAGATGAGCTCCTCTCCGGCCGTGACACTGTACACGGTCCTGCCCCCAGATGCTGATGTTCGGAAACGAGTGTCGTGGTGCGAGGGCAGGGACTCCGCTTCCAGACGAAAAGTTGCGGTCGAGTCGCCAGGCGAGGGACAAGCGAGCAGCAGAAACGCGACGGGAATGACGCTGAAGTTGATGTTTCTCATGTTTTCAATCTTACGCGTTGAAAGTCAGGAGAAAAATACGCAGTCTGCGGCAAAAAAAAGTACATGCATAGAACAATAATAAAAAATAAAGCAGGATATAAAACATCATTAGCAATTGGTAGCTACAAAACCCTGGCAATACTCAGCAAACAGTAGTTCTTTACAGCTCACTCGAAGAAGTAGAGTCGAAAGCTGAGTATTTTTAGATAATTATATACATAGAAATAAACATGCCACATATTCAAATACTTTGTCATACTATGGGGGTGCGCGAGCTGAAGTCTCTTCTTACCTGTCTCTGTGTGGCTTGCGGGTCTTTTCCACCCGCTTTCGGTGCCGTGAACTGAAGGGCCACCTTTTATAGAATCAGCAAGACTGCGTCCTAGCCTGTCACTGAAGGCATGGCAGAATAGTTTGCAAGCAATCCAATCAAAATTGCGCACGGAAAATAGGTGTGATCGGAGTAGGTGTGATCAACAAGCAGACGCCTTTTTCCGACTGACCTCCTGACCTGCTTGGTCTCGTGAAGGTACATAGACGTCATCATCGTCTCGAGGTGGGGTGGGCTGGAAGTATGAGCGCTTACTTGTCTACACAACACGATAGTTGCCAGGTAGGAGGGGCATCGTCGAGCATGTCTGCAAACCTCCATAAAGTTCAAGAACTAAGATGAGAGTTAGAGGTTAGCTCCGTTCCTGTGAAAAAGCAAACATGTCAGTAGGATGGCTTGTCCTCAAATAATGACAATCCTCTCTGCCAAGTCGTTCGTTGTAAATTTTGTAAGCTACAAAAAATTTCGCTTGTTTAAAGAGGGGTAATAAATATGAAAGCTTATTATATGTCAGTCGTTGGCATCTTTGACATCTTAGCACTTTTGAATGCATACACAGTTTTGAGAAAGAGGACAACGTTGAAGGAATATCAGCCACTGATGTGGTCAAATGTTTTGTTTCCACTTCTCTGCTGCTGTATTATTGTAAATTATGACAATGACAATTGCTTTATTTCGGTAATCATAACCGATATTTTGGGAGGAGGGAGGGGGAAATTGATTACTGGTTCAAAACACAATGGTACAGGAACAAATAGCCTAATACCACAACTTAATTCAAATTACAACGTGCATCGAAAGGGCCAAAGTAAATTTTGTTATTAATAGGGCAAGCACAAACGAGAACTCTCTCTAACCTGTAATGCTTTATAAAGAAAAAAGGCAACATTCTCGATTAATTTTCTAGAGTTACTGGCAAATAAAATGGATAAAGGAAAATGTGAAGGATTCTTTTGCCTTTTTCAGGAATGTATAACTGTATTTTTGGCACAAGAACACAAAATGCAACTCAGTTTCTTTACAGGTGCATCGGGAGCATTTTAGTGTGACAGGAGATAAATTCTATCAAATGTGCATTTGAAATCCTTAGTAGAAATCTTTTTATGAATTTTTAAGGCTGTTTTACCTCAATTAATATCAATCAACTCTTCTTCTTCTTAGTCCTGTTTGCCCCAGTAGAGCATAGGGTCTCAACTACACCGGACTCAGTTCTGGGCCTCTCTTCCCAGCTGGGTCCATGTCATTCCACCTGCCTCCGCCTCGCCGTGGACCGATCTCCTCCATCTCTGTCTGGGTCTCCCAACCCTGCGCTTTCCTTGTGGGTTCCAGTCCAGAGCTTGTCTCGTTAAATTGTCAGCCGGCTTTCGCAGGGTGTGACTATCCAGCCCCACTTTCGCTTTCCAAATCTCCAGGACACGAAGTTATGGAACTAAAAGCCTTGATGGAAGCAGTAGATGAAGTGCTGGTTTATCTGTAACAATTGCCACGCATGACTGAAAATATTCTTTAGTCTATGAACAAACAAAATATCTGATCTATTTTTATTGACAGGATAACAGGTTGAGAAAGGGTATGAAAAGTGGGTGGAAACGGGTAGGAAAGTAGTAAATTGACTCATATAATGTAGTTAAAGTTAGGTAAAAGAAGCTCTCCTTAAGCGTCTCCAACATATTTTAACACGGTCGTGGGTTAGAAACGTGGGCAGAAGTAAAACAGCAATATCCTGCTGGGTCAGACGATTAGCAGTTCGCAAAATATGCCATTACTTTTCAACTGCACATTTCTTCACTTTTTTCCTGTGTTATGGGGATGTCGCGTACCGAGATGTAATGCACTCAAATGCAGATCAAAAGCTCGCTGTTTCGAGGCTTGCTGTGACCTGTGATTGTACATCACCCCTGTACCTACTTACCCCCACATGGCCTGCTCGCCTAAGTGCCTGATTTATCAGGGAAGGTAAAAGGAACAGAAGTGGGTTAGGCTCCGCTTTTCACAAGCTGGTCCCAAAAAACTAGAGCTACACTCAATGCTCTTCAGGTCTGCTCGGGACTCTTTACCTCGAATAATTTTTTTTCTTTTGTTTTCAACATTTTGTTTCTGTGCCGTCATAAAATTGTATGCCAGAATAATAATTTGCAGTCATATGTCAAACAGCAGTGCCCTATATGCAAGTATTATATCCCAGCATAATACATTTGCACAAGTAACCACCTACATTGACACTGGATCTGTCGTGCATGAACTATCTTTACAAGAGAAGCAAAATGATGATGACGATGATGATGATGATGATGATGATGATGATGATGATGATGATGATGATGATGTGAAAAAGAACATTTGTAGGAAATCTTCAAATTTTACAGGTATCCTTTCATTATTAAGTAATCCTAAAGTTTTTTAATATTATAATTTAACCCCTTTTCTGCAACCTTTACAAATATTCCATTTTTAGACATTATTAAAGAAAGAAGAATGATTCATACAGAAGCTCTTTAAGTGAGTAGGGGGTAAATCTAGTACAAAAGTCTGAATATATGGTAAATGCATCTTCCCAAAACACGTTTGTTTCTGTAATTTTTTTCAGAAAGTATCTTCTAAAAAAATGACCTGAAGACACTGTATAAAATCAATAAACAGCTAAACAACAGGTACAAAAACAGTGAAATGCCAGTGAAAGACATCAACGGAAATTTTGTCGAGGGAGAGGCAGAAAAACTACAGCGCTGGAGGAAACATTTTAAGTCAGTTCTGAACAGACCAGACCCTCCCCCCTCAGCTCGCAGACATCCAGCCAGCAGATACAGACCTCAACATCTGCACAGACCCGCCAAGCCGGAAAGAAGTGACAGCAGCAATCAATGCAATGAAAAGCGGCAAAGCACCAGGGGCAGATGAAATAACATCAGAGATGTTGAAAGCAGATGTGAATGTGACAGCTCCTATGTTAACCGAAATCTTCAGGCAAGCTTGGGAATCAGGACAGATCCCCGATGCGTGGAAGACCCAAGAAAGGAGATCTTGGATACTGCAATTTCAGCAAGATTGTTTTGTCAAGACTGATGAGAAAGACCTCTGGCTTCAGCAAGCAGGATTTTGTCCTGGGCGATCCTGCTCTGAACTCATTTTCATTCTGCGTCAGATTCTGGAGAAGAGCAACGAGTGGAACACACCGCTGTACATCAGCTTCATCGACCTGGAGAAGGCTTTTGTACAACGATTTCAAATCTCAGGTGGTCTGTGACACGGAGCTCACAGCCCCCTTCAGCGTCAGTACTGGGGTGAAGCAGGACTGCATTCTGTCGCCGTTCCTCTTCATCCTGGCCATTGACTGGATCATGAAGAATTCCACCGACAGAGCAAGGAGAGGAATCAAATGGACCATGACTATGACAGCAACAACAAAGCTGGAAGACTTGGACTTAGCCGATGATATTGCCCTGTTGTCACACCGCCACCATAACATGCAGGAGACAACAAATGCCTTCTCAGAGAAAGCTGGAAACCTTGGGTTGAAGGTTAGCGCAAAGAAAACGGAAAGTGTGAGAGTGAACGCAAAACTAAATGGATAAGAGATTTAGGAAGTTGTCAGCCTTACCAATCTTGGGTCCAAGATGTCAAACACCGGGGATGTGGAGGTGGAGATTCGAGCCCGACTGGCGAAAGCTAGCCAGGCCTTGGCCTCACTCAGGAGCACATGAAAGGCAAAAAACATCAGCCAGTAGACTAAGCTGAGAATCTTCAAGTCAAATGTGATCAGCACCCTCCTTTGTGGATCAGAATTATGGAAGATGACCAAAAACATCGGTGACAGGCTTGACGTCTTCCAAAACAGATGCCTCAGGCGCGTACTTAACATCTTTTGGCCAAACACCATCACCAATGAAGATCTCCACCGAAGAACTGAAACCGAATCCATCACCACGCAGGTTCAACGAAGGCGTTGGCGATGGATTGGACATGTGCTTTTGCCAGCAGAAAACAGACCTCTCCAGAATCGCCCAACGATGGACACCAGACGGCCGAAGAAAACGAGGCCGCCCAAAGGAAACCTGGAGAAGAACAGTGGAAAGGGAGATGAAAGGAAAGGGCTGCACATGGGGTCCCTCGGAGCGGGTTTCAGCCGATCGACATCAGTGGCGGGCTCTGGTCGAGGCCTTATGTGCAACTAGCACGAAGAGGATTGATTGATTGATTTGATTGATCTTCTAAAAGGTGAAAATGGTGGATGAATTGAATTTAAAAGGCACTTCCAGCTTGCATTTGATGTACAAATCTTTCTTTTCCATGTAAGCTGGAGTGCACCACAAAAAGTATGTGCATCTATTATCTTTAACCCTCCTTCTATTTCCTGATTACAGTGATTTTCCTATTTTTGTGAGTTTTCTTCTTCCAAATGAACTGAAAAGCTAACTGACTAATTTTGTTAATTATATTCTTACCAGGATGAGGAAGGTTTATAGGTAAATAATAGTAAAGATTGTATGAGGGATTTAATTACAACATTCCTTCCTATTGGTGTGAGATGTCTTGCCTTCCATTCTGTCATAATCTTGTGCATTTACTGAAATTCTTTTCGTAGTTTATATTTATTAGCGCTTCAAGCATTAGAGAAAAAGTAATACCAAAAACTTTAAATGGCTCATGATTCTACTGACTTTGTAAGTCTCATATAGCGTGTCAAGCAGGCTAGGTTAATACCAATCCATATTCTTAACAGATGTTAAGGTGGGTGCTATTCCTTGTTGGTTTCATTCTGGTGAGGGATCGAGCTGTCCCCGGTACCCAATGTACCCGATGAAGTAGAGTAAGTGATTGGAGAGAACGGTGAGGCCCCATGATGGTCGTTGTTCCAAATCTTTGCTCCTGACCTCTGGTTTTGTATCTGGTTCGGCTGCCGTCGCTGTTCTCCTTGACGCTGACGATCCTGTCTTTTTTTTATCCCAGTTCTGCTGGTGTTGCTGTCGATCTTCCTTTGATGTCCCTAGCAGTTTCTTCTGGATGAGGTTTGTGTCGCAGTTTCTGACTTCCATTATTGACAAGTCTAGCAGTTTCACAAACAACCGCCCCCCTGCCGCGGGCCATGTATCTAGTACTGCCTCGTGCTGTCTCAGACGATTTAATCTTTGTGCATTTAAGTTTGTGACATCTCCTCTGATCAAAGTTTTTTAACCCTGAATTCGCTTGCGCGCTTTGATTACATTGTCTCTGTCCTTGCCCAACACAAATTTCACAATCACTGGTCGAGGTTTCTTTTCCCTCATTCTCCCTATTCGATGAATAGCGCTAGCAAGTTCACCCTCGGGATGAGACAGTCCGTAATTTTCTTGAAATTCTAAAAAAAAGTAAAATATCTTGCATCCTACAATATGGCGTTGCGGGGCACAAGAGAGAGGCTTGAAGACCCCCAAAATGGTCCTTTTCTGGGCTTAAGAAATGCTAGCAAAGTATGATCCCACAATGAAAGAACACAGTCATAGAATCAAAAACGAAGAAATATATTTGACCACTACTTGGGCCATCAGATTCAAGACGAGTTGATTCAACTAATGTCATCAAAAGATCAGAAGAAGATATTAGAGAAGGTACAAAAAGCAAAGTATTGTTCTTACTCTTCACTCCCGACGTGAGTGATAAAGAACAAATGAGTTTCGTGCTGCGATTTGTCGATGTGAGTGACAAGGATTTAGAAGTGTCAGAACACTTCATCAAACTTTTACATGCCGAAGATTCCACTGGCAAAGGGTTGACAGACACACTCTGCTTGAAGTACTTCCAAAACATGGGCAACTAATCAAAGACTGCAGGGGTCAAGGCTATGATAATGGAGCAAACATGAAAGGCAAGCATCATGGTGTTCAAGCTCGAATTAATACTGCAAGTAAGTCGCCATGCTTTTTATATGCCTTGTGGGTGCCACAACCTTAATCTTCTTTTGGGGGACAAGGCGAAATGCAATCCTCAAGCCTTGACGTTCTTCGGTGTGTTTCAGAGAATACACTGTGTCTTTGCAAGTTGCCCTGGCAGGTGGAAGATATTAAAAGATAATGACCCGTTTCTTACACCAAAAGCGTTGTCAGAAACAAGATGGGAATGTCCCATGGAGAGTGTGAAAGCCGTACCCTATCAAACGGCTGAAATTCAAAATGCGTTGCTACTCGTTTCTGAGACGGACGATAATCCAAAAGTGGCAAGTGAAGCTGGTTGCCTTGCAAACTACGAGCTGGGGAATTTTGAATTTCTGGTTGCCGTCGTTGTGTGGTACGACATCCTGTTTGCCGTTAACACCGTCAACAAAACCTTGCAGTCGTCAAATATGCAACTCGATGTGGCCATTAAACACGTTCAGTCTCTTATAAATTTCTTCATCAAGTATAGAGACAATGGATTTGCGTCAGCAATAATCAACGGAAAAGAAACAGCATCAACAATGAACATCGAACCTGTTGTCATGAACCACTGGTTCAAGGCCAGAGCAAAATGGTCGAGTTCCAAATATAATTGTCGAGGGACTATGATTGCCTGTGGCAATACCATACCAAGGTTGGTTATCGGGGAATGGGGCCATGTGTTTTATTGTGGTTGTCACCCTTTTCTTAGTTGAGCTTGGGAATGGGGTCGTTTATGGTAGGATGGACCTGGCGCAGGGGGTTAGGTCGGAAGGAGGGACGGCCGTTATCACAACAAGGGACCGTTTTCAGAAGAAAGATCGAAGGCCAATAACCACAGGTTAATTGAAAGACCAGCATCCTTCACACAGGACAATAGCGGTCGTTTCATTGCTACCGACTGGTTGTCTGCACTGAACGACGAAGCTAGACGGGCGTCGCGACAGCGTGGCGCTCGTGATGACTGACCGTGAGAAGATGGTTTGGGTAGGTACCTTGGGTATTTTAGTCGAAGGTTGATAAATCAGAAGTAAGCAGATTGGTTTAGATGGGTCACGTGGTTTAGTAATATATAGTTGACAGATGTGTACTCGTGGTCTTTTCCCACCAACCAAGCAGGGACTACCGTCTCTGAGTCCGTAGCAGCTGTAGACAGTAAGGGTGTCAAAGGGAGGCCTGTTCCCCGTGAGCGTGACGTGCTCCTTTCTGGGACTTGCAGGCTGTAATCAGTGAAGTGTGGGGCCAGGGTCTCTGTCTCGCAGACGGCAAGAAAGGGATATACTGAAAGGCTCGGTATCTGTGCACCACCAGCCGTTGCCTGCGACCAGCAGGATACCTCATCTCTGATTCCCTGGATTTCTTGGGCGTTTGGAGCCGTGCCGGACAATCGTCGCCTAGCAGCTACTGGCCGTTGCCTGGGGCAACTGGTGTGAGCAGCAGTGCAAGCGGGCTAGGGATAGTGTGTAAGAGAGCCCACCTTCATCGTCAACGTCGTTGTTGCCTGGGGCAACCGTAAGCGACTAACAGGGACTTCACTAAGGGTGTCAGTGTGAGTCAGTACGATTCTGTGGCTGTCGAAGGAGCAGTCAGTCTCGAAGCTGGGTGAGTGTCCCGGTGTATCAACGTGAGAGGAAATTCAGTCCTCCTGTTGGAACTCAGATGTCACAACAACACCAGTGCGTGAGAAAACTGCCTTTTGTACACATATCTTAAATATGATGGTTTTAGTCTTGTTTTAATCATTATCTTGTGCAGGCCCTTTTTGTCAGGCCACTTTATTCACATCAGAGTTTAACTGACTTCTATTTGCTTATCTTTGTGTTTATTGTATTAATAATAATTTGTTTTGTGCTGTACAACGGTGTTGTCAGTGTGTTGGCACGCATGAGCGGAGACAGTGGTCTGTGTTTGCTTGTGCGTGAACGTGCGAACAGCGAATGAGAGGGTGGAGCAGGGTGAAAGGCGGAGTAAGGCGAGCCATAGCTAAGTGTCCTCTTTCCCCTCGGGCGTTTAGTCCGGCCTTCTCCCCGCAGTTTCGTCACACCGGAATTTAAAGAGCGCCGCCTTAGGCGAAGGAAGAGGTGATTTGAATATGAAGTCATGGATGAACCACGGGAGACACCTGAAGAATAATTTAGGGTTGGGTATTTCTTGTGGATCGTCGATCAAGCATTGAGATTTCTGAAGAAACGTTTTTAGCAACTAGAGGACTATACCGGAATATTAGGCTTCCTTTACAATGTTTCACAACTACGCACAATCACAATGAATGAATTGAGCAAACATTGCAAGGTTTTGGATTTGGCATAGGGAAACGGCGATTTCCGGGATTTGCTTCTAAAGGCCCCGCAATTCTATTTGCCCAAGGCCCCGCCCCCCTTAGCGCCGGCTCTGAAGTTTGCTCTAAACGTTTTTTTCAGTTGTCCATTTTATGCTCTTAATTCAAACAGGGCATTTATAAGCACTTCTATTTTATTATCGGTTTGCTGTGCAAGTGAGCACCTGCTGTTTACCATCAGTAATTTCATGGTATCTGTCGCTTTCTGTAATATTTCAAGTCTTCCTACAGTAGAGAGACTGTCTCTATCGCTTTGTTTAACTAGGAAACTGTGTGAGTAACGTTTGTTGCCTTTTTTCTAGACTGAGACGGATTTTCGGAACTGCTGGCTGTTCTTTCATACAGATGGCCAATTCTCTCTTTTCCGCCAAATGTTTTGGAGTTTTCAATAGCAATTTCTTCCGAGCTGGAAACACTCAAACACTTCCCATCTTGTGATGTCCCCTAACAACAATCGTATCCGACCACAAAGCTAGGAAACTCAGCAGTTCAGTTTAAATATAAATGATTATCTGCTTGTGGACGTGTAAGCAGCAGTGTAATGCCGAAATCATTCAGCACAATACAATAGTTGGTGGGCCAGGCAAAGTCTGCAGTGCAAGGGAGAGCAACATTGTGGGCTGGCTTGTGTGCTGTTCTTACTGTCCATTTCTTGCTTGCTGCAACATTTTGTATTCCGTCGAATGTCGAATTTCAGTAAAGTTGGTTAATTAAATCACGATGGTAAGATGTCATTAAATTTTATCTAAAGATGGATGTGACGCTACAAGGGGTAAATGTTTCAACGTCTATAGAAATACTTGTTTTACAACCGATAACTTGCTGTTGCCAATAATAAGCAGATAAAAACCACTACAAAACCCCAAAGAAACCAGCATCAACACCAGCACCACCACTAATGCCACCAAAAACGTCAGCTGAACAATAACAGCAGCAACCTTCACCTTGATATGTCGTTGTGATCTCGGCTTAAAGTTCGGCCTTTTCACCCTTAAATGTTATCTGCTCTCAAATAAAGACCAACTGTACTATAATAAATGTACGTCACACGTAAGAGGTCTAAACTGATATTTATTTGATTGGCTATATCATTGTTAAGATTTATGTAAATACATGTCAAGATAAGAAATATTAATTTCTGACTAACCATATAGTAGGTACAGACGTCTGTCATTTTCAAACGTTCCACTCAGTTGATTACACTCAGTAAACAGTCTGGTGAATGGCGGCGACAATTGAAGACAAGATCCACAAGGGTGATCATTTGCTTCATCCCACAAAACAGCAAATCGCTTACTAACAATTAATCGTAGGTTGAACTGGGTTATTAGAGTTATTAAACAAGTGTTTCAAGTAGTTTATGTACCGACATGCAAACACATACACATACATAATTTGTTGCTCTATTTGTTGTGTTGAAGGGTACATATGTACTGAGTGCAACAATGAACAATTGTTCACTGATGCGAATGCTTTATAAAGTATTAGAGAGTTTGAGATCATCAACGCGTAGGGAGACGTGTGCGGCAACGAGAACGGCGCGCCTCTAAGCCTACCCGTTGTGAGAAAGCGATTGGTTGGCTTTTGTGGATGTGATGATGTAGAGCCCAAATTCCCGTGACGCTACAGGTTGCCGTTCCCGCACGCTTCGCACGAGCACTGAATCTCAAACTCTCTATTACATCAAATCAAACTGCAGCAGATTAAATTGTTGGGTGTTCACGTGGCTTTTTAACCTGGGACCTAGATCGAAGTGTAAAATGGCTTTTACTGGTGCCCATGTTTGTTTTACCTGGGAAGACTATGTAGGGCCCTCTATGTCTGTGAAATCGTAGATTATTTTAGGATTAATATATATGTTTTGATAAAGAATGATTATATATATATATATGGTTTTTAGAAATATTCCGGAGGGTTTCTAGATATATTATTGGTATTTTTAGGATTTATTGGCGTGTCCTGATATTTGTTTTTCGATAAGTGATGAATGTGGTAAACATAAATGTTACAGAATGATTACAACATTGCCTCCTACAGCATAAAAAAAGTTCATCAGTCAGAAACAATCGCCAATGCTAAAAACCCAAGATCACATGTGCTATTCATCGAAGTTTATTGAAATAAAAGATGTTTTACCATCAAAATGTAAGACAGGATACATAAGGATCAAAAATAAAAAAACTAATGCTTTTAAAAATATACAAAGAAAGTTGTTAAATTTTGAAAAGAAGCACGATTTCTCACACACACACACACACACACACACACACACACACACACACACACACACACACACACACACACACACACACACACACACACACACACACACAAGTGTGTGAAACTGGCTTCGAGTCAGTTCTCGGCAATACAGAGGACATTGAAAGGCCCACAACCCATTAAACACAAAACTAGTCACGTGTTAGTAGCCTCCCCTGTAGCGCCTGTGGTTTAGTGGGAAGAGTTTGAGGCCGGAGATAGCGACTGGTGTCGACGGGTGGTTAAAGCCGGATAATGCTGTTAGTTTGATGGAAGCAGCCTACTACAACATTGACAAAAATGTTGCAGCGAAAAGAAACCATACATGACGGCGACCACCATCTTTCTGCCAGTAAACATCAACAATGACACTAACAATGCCAGTGTTTACAACACTCCTTTTACATATTACCTATCGCTTTATAACTTTGTTCCTTGTGTTGAATTTTGTTGTTGAGGATCTTGTCAAATCAACTGGGGTTTCCATATCACAACTATTTTATGTAACATTTTCTTTTCTCACCGTGATATAGCCTTTGTTGCTGGCACGGCGTAAAACACAAGCAAACAAGCAAACAATTACTCCGAAGTGTTTTCTTTGATGTCAAGAAAGAAGAGGTCCTCTCTCTCTCTCTTTTGCTGAATGCACCACGAGCTTAGAGACGGTAGCGAAGAATCACGTGACAAGTTTATTAAAACACTTAACAGATGCTGAGAATTTTAGGCCTAAAAGTAAGCGATATAAAGAACCGGAAACACGAGGCCTGTCTAAAGGAAAGCCGAGACTTACACCGGCCATGAACCTGAGTAGCTTATCCAGTAATAAAGGTCCGTGAATTCTACATTCCTTAGCAAGGTATGTTTTCCGAGACAAAGTAACGTCTTCACCATTTATTCTTTCTGTTTGTAGCATTCCACCTCGCTGTCTCAGTCATTGTCATTTGTCGAGTTTGGGAGATCTGGACAGATTTCACATAGAGAAGGTTTAATAATTGTTAGTGGTAAAACAAGTCAATAGCATCAGTTGTGACGATATTTTAATTGTTGAAAAATATAAATGCGTTTTCTATAAACAAACAAAATACATTTTACAGAAAATACTGTTAATTTTGCAATCAATCTTCTTTAACAAGGTTCTGATGACAGAAAAGCTTAATTACTCACTTCTAAAATTTCTTCTACGTTAGGAATATCCGCCATTTTGACAGAAAACGGAAGCGAAAGCCCTTCGTGTAAAGGGTTTGTTAAAGGGTTTGTTATTGGTCAGTCCTATGATAGGGTAAAGAGGCAACGAAAAAGAAACACTTATCCAGTGAATGAAGGTCCGCGGTGTCGATGCGCAGAAGCAAATTATAAGATGAGGTAATTGCGGATGTTTTGTGGCGAACGACTTTTTCAAATAATGTATAATCGTAATTTTTCTGGAAACAAATCCAAGATGTCTTCTAAAGGTAATCCTGTTGTCTGTGGGTTATTTTTCAGTATCGGCTAGTCCACTCCACGTTTTGCATCGGTGACTGTCACTTGTACAGATGGCACTTCGTAGTAATTTCGTAGTAATCCTGATGTTATTGCCAAAAGGCGCGTGAACATGGTTTTACATTTGTTGTTGTTAATTTTGTACTGTGCTTGTTAAAAAAAACTATCCTGGAAGTTAAACAGAGTCACGGAGGACAGGTAAGGGATAAAAATCATGCTGTTATTGATCATGATGATGATGATGATGATGATGATGATGATAACGACGACGAAGATGATGATGTGGTGGCGGTGGTGATGATGATAACGACGACAATGTTAACGATTAGGACTGACGAAAACGGGTAAAATGTCCAGCCGTTAGTAACACAAAGATAGTTCACTACAAGAGGGGTCTATTCGGTGTGAAGTATCAACATGTGGTATCAACGCTGTAGCTTCACACCAAGGTGATTATTTTAAATTCAACGTAGAGTAACAAGGAAGTAGCTTGACATAAAGATGTTTATTTACACACAGTAACGAGTCTCCAGTTACAATGTGGCGTCACAACTGAACGTTAGTTATCTCCCTTCACGCTAATGCGCGCGGATGTAACATTTGTTTTTGAAGTGTTCTGGCTAGGACATAAGGCTAAGTGGCTGTCAAGACAAGCATTAATGAGAACATTTTATCACAGGCATTCATCACCTAACTGCAGAAAACAACAAAAATGATAAGTAAACAAAAACTAATTAAAATTAGAGTACATTATTATAGACAGATGTCATTTCCCTTAGCATAACCATTTCACCCTAGAAAGTTATTGTTAGGAACATTGATCAACTTTAAAATAACACTTAAAATATACATATTTAAGAGATTTGTTAAGTCAAACACATCACACACTGCACTTAATCTCATCACACATCTTACTCAGGACTTCGAACCGTCAGTTAAACGAAATAAGGTGCATTATTTCCTTTAGTATTTCTTTTAGAGAATGCACAGGATTTTTTTCTTTCCAGTAGCCAGCTGCACAGAGCGACCTTAGGTGCTACATAGATAAAGAGGTGGGGTGGGGGGAATTGGTGTTTGAAGCCGAGCCAGCAACTAATGGTATATCACAGCAAGGCAGCCAGCCCTGTAAACAGATGCCACATGCAGAGAAAGAACAGCGTGTCCGAGACGAGAGCTGAACCCAGGACAACCAACATTCACAGTAGTGGGGACAGGGGCCAACCGTTGCGCCACAGGACCGTCCACATAGATAAACAAGGTGAAGCAGTTTGTCAAATACTCTTGTTGTATAAACTGTCTAGTAGACCGGCTTGTGCTCAGCTACACCTCGTGTACCTCACCTCTGTGTCACATCTAGTGAAAGGTTGTTGACGTCTGTTTAAATGTAAACACGTCAAGCGGTAGGAACTTCTTTTTAACCTGCCCTGTGAAATAACTTTACAACGCCTTTCACTTTGATGTCAGGAAGACAGGTGTGCACACTGACCTGCAAATGAACTCGGATTTTCCTCGGAAATGAATAATTACATCGTTGGGTTCGTTCTTCCTCTCTTACTCTCTCTCTCTCTCTCTCACACACACACACACACACACACACACACACACACACACACACACACACACACCCACACCCCACCTCACCCCACCCCACACATACGCACACACTGTATTTGTGTGCGCACATGCGTGTAGCAGCCTATGAATTATTGCAAAAATTCTCATAGTGTTTGTTTTGTTACATCAGTGATTAGACAAAGACACGAAAACCAACCCCATGTCTACGCATACCAGCAAATACTCGTTATTTAGATGTAATTCAAATTATGCAAAGAAACCGCTGAGCACTTTGATAAAGTTGTACATGTTTCGGCTTTCAACAAACATTAACAGCACTGCCAGGGGAGTTGGTGGCATCGCCAGACTCAAGTAGCTGATGAGTGAGGACAGGAAGACGCTGTGTTAGGGGGCAACAACGATAATAATAATACTTTTCATAACTACATGTACATGAAGTTACACTTTGTTAGTCTACTGAATTAAGGGAGAAACGATAATCTCTCTCTCTCTCGGTGATTCCGGTCATGCGTGAATCGTGAGGCGGATGTCAGGACTTTGTGTGTTGTGATAGGATTCCACTCTTCTGTAGAGCAAGAAGTCGTTCCCGTTCAGGGCCGTCCACTTGCCTGTTGCGACCACAGGTCCTTGTAGGTCGCTCTGGAGGGTGTCCGCATCTGCCTTGCCGAACTCTACAAACATAGACCTGTAAACAAACATGTGACGTCAGACAACTCATTTATTGACTTAAGGCATTTCAGCCATTGTCACTTTTACATGCTGAGCATATAGACAGAGATTATCCTTAGTCATCTATCCATTCATACCCGTCCCGTCATACATACAACATGCACTGTATAGCAGTCCTCTTACTCACCCACTCGTCCAATTACCTGTCCATGTATACCTCTCATCCCTATCCTACATATATATATATATAGTCTGTACGCACTTCCTAATGTATGACCACTTCCTAATGTCGATATTATGAATCAAAAACACATTTCACATGCAGAGCAGCATCGATATACAAGAACAGGGGGTACCAATCACACTTCACATACATCAGCTTCGCTTATCTCCCTTATCTTAAAACATTTGTGAATAAACCATGCTAATTGTCTTGTTCTTCCTGCATGATGACATGATTGTACTTGAACAAGATATTATTCTTCGTTGTGTTGTGTGACATGTTTGAGATATTTTGCCCGAAAGTCTACATATCTAGAATAAAAGAAAAGAACATGGGCTTCATCCTTTGTAATATTTATGCAGAAAGGACATTTATTTGTGCTTTCTGTCCTATCTTGTACAAAACGATTTTTGTGTGTATTTATATCACTCGCTACTATCGTTGTAGACGGAAGCGTGTTAAATCATCCCTGAAATTTTTAATTTTTACATATTCAAAGTACAGTCCTGGCATGAGGGTGGATTTATGCGATCGGTATAACTGGAAACGTCCACAGTGGCTCGTGTTCGCCACCCACGTTCGCTAAGGGACATCTATCACTCTAAGGTTTAGAGAAGAGAGAAACATTTTATGGCCTTCTACTCATTGATTTAACCATACCTGATTCAAATCCATAAATCATAGGCCTACTCTCACTTTTGTTACCCAGTTTGTTTTTCCTTGCTTTCTTCCAGCCATTCATACAATTTTGTGTTCAGGATGGATTATAACGTTTACCAATCACACTCAGTAGCGAGATTCCTCTATAGTTACTGGGGGATTCTCGGTCTCCTTTTTCTGAAAACTGGTACAATGACAGCTTCTTTCCATAGGTCGGGACATTTCCCATTTACAAACATATTATTGATAATGCTTCAGCTCCCGGCAAGTGGCCAGTATCAGAGGTTTAATATGGGAGAGCTCACAGTACCCGATTTCAATAATGTGGTTCATCCATTCATCTGTTGTAATTTTTTCGCTAGCTGTTTCCCTGTCTTTCTTGTTAAGACATGAGTTACCATGACGGAAGATGGTTCCTTTCAAATGTTACTGCTGTGGTCAGCCTCGTCTGGGGGATAGTAGTCAGTATGGGCAAATCCAGCTTTCTCTCTAATGAAAAAAAATTTTTTTTTACAGAATCCCGGTTTACCATCTTGTTTCGCTGCCCTCAGTTCAGCCATTTGCTTCTTTGTCAAGTGTGCGACGATCCTGATGGCAGCCTCTCTCAAAGCTGATCGTGTCTGGGTATCAGTTAGTAAACGTATTCTGTGTGACCATCGATAGGTCCTTCTGGTCGTTCGATCCGAGTCGGTGGGCTCTCTCTATATAGTCGATGTTTCAGAGTTTACCAGTAGAAACTTCATTCGGCAGGGACAACTTTTTCGGCACAGGATTGGAAATTTTCATGTGATTCTCTCACTCCAAAAATTTTAAAGTTGTTTGGTTTAGAGAAGCCCTCTAGCCTGTGTAGTTTAATATTCATTTCATCCATTTTATTTTTGTAGTTGTTCGTTAATAGCTTCGATTCTGTCCAATCTTACACTGTTGTTATTCACTGCTTCTTCCGCAAAAGCAATCTTATGTTTAAGGTGTGAAATATCTTCTCGCAGCTTTTCACAACTTGATTCGACTGTCTGATCAACTCACCCACATCGTGTAGTTTCCGATCCATGTTGCCCTCAGCGCAGTTTGTGCTGTCTCCAGCCTGATCATGGATTCCATAATTCTTTTCATGTTTGTTGTTAGACTATCCAGTATAGCTTGGGTGCCGGGCGGCTGATTTTTTTTCCTAAAGGTCTCAGTGAAGGCGTAAAACTTTTTTTTTTTAGGTTTTTGCTTTTGGAATTTTCTTTTCTTTTTTATTTTTTCTCAAATATGATGAATTCTGTCAAGTCTTTCATGAAAACCCATTGAAACAACAACTTTTTTTCACAATAGTTGGGAAAGATGCGTACTGAGGAAACAAACACATAAAAATTATACATGTCATCTTTCAAACGCAATAATTGTTATTACTATACTAAAGCAATTTCTATCACCTGTGAGTCTAAAGTATATACATTTCGATATCAGTGTATGATAGTAGAGATTAGGTAAGTGTCTATCGATATTTATATGGTTTCGCTTGGTAATCAATGGGTCTTCATGAAAGTTTTGACAGAATTTATCATACTTGAGAACAAAAAATCCCAGAACAAAAAATCCACCCGAGGTTCGAACGCATAACACATCAAAGAAAAGGCACTACCTGTAACATTTACACTATGGAAACATTGCTATCGTTGCGTGTAATCTAACGTACCTAACAGGTTACATCGTCTCGGTTGTTTTGGACCATCATTTAATTCACCTTTACTTGCCATACGTTTTAGGTCTTGAGTTATTTTGCTTGTCACTATTAACTTAATGCAGCCCTTCATAATGTTTAAACGTCGTTGAGCTTAGCGCCATAACAAGGTTTCATATTTGGCAGAGACTAAAAACCAAGGTTATCCAGTCTCTTTACTATTCAAGGATGATGGTGAACTTTTCTTATTTCGTAATTCAAGGTTTCTTGAATAAGGCGGTCGCTGTATAAGATTATTTTTTGACGGATCATTTTGTGACATACCTGAAGGTTGCAAATGGTCCTGATGTCGATGGGTTAAATTTGACATCTTTCACGTGCAGTACCGTCTCCACGGGCGAGTAGGTCAAGGTGATGGAGCACGAGCTGCCGTCGTAATAGGTCAAGGCCATGCTTAGCGTTGCTGGGTCGAATTCGATGTTTCTGATGGGCGCTGATGGTCTTGGGTCGGAAACATTTGACTTTCCGATGAGAACTGAAGTGCCGAAAACGACAGACTGTCCCTGGACTGGTGAAGATGGAGGTGGAGGCAGCAGACGTACGTTACCGTCCTGGATTTAAACAAAAATACAAATGATGGCTTGTAGTGTCGTTTTGTAAACAGGGAAGTAGATTCAACTTTATACATGGAAGGAGGGAACTGACACAAAGGGGCATTAAATACCTGTACAAAGGGGCATTAAATACCTGTAGAAATTTCAACAGAAACTAGTTATAAACAACGAATTTTACAATTCTTAAAATACTAGGACAATCCAATCAGTTTTGTTACAGACAACCAAGATTTGAATTGTAAAGAAAGTGTCCAACCTTTGCATACTTTGACAAATGAATGTTATTTGTTGAATATATTGTTTACAAAGAATCATTCTGACAAAGATTTTTGGAAATAAAGATGACAGTGAATACTAGTTCAAGTTTACACGAAATCGGTATTCACTATTATAATATATTGCTTCTCTTTAACTCACCTGGTACATTACTAGCAGTTGTTGAGAGCCTCGTTTACTGTTCCACGGTGTAGCCACGTAGAGAGCAAAGTAGCTGAAGTCTGTGAAGAATTTGTTGCCGACCCGAATAGTGAGATACTCGCCAGCTGGTTTTCTCCACCAAAAGTCGACATGAAAGCCCTGCAAAAGAGATGGGAACATGACAATGGTCAATAATATGTTGTTATAATTTAAACTATAGAAAAGTAAAAACAGTGATAATAGATACATAATTTACGGATCATGGCGTATGACTGTATTTCTAATAAAGCAAAGAGAAAATGGAAGTAACCAGCTGGAGAAAAATAGCATCCTAAACTTTCTACCCCGCAGTGTTCTAAAACTCGGTCTTCAGTTTTTGTGCACCTCACTGATATCAGAATTCTATGACACAGTCTATAACACACCAATAGCAGTATTCTATAATACGCTGCATTTTATTTTTGCATTTTTAAAAAAAGATTTTTTTCACTACTGAAAATATGTAACATATTATTTAAGGTGTTTTATTAGAATGTCTCTTTTATCCTGGCGTTTAACAAAAGTTGAATTGAATTCATTTTGTAAAATTACATCGCTTTCCAATCTTAAACGAGTGATATAGGTTCAAGAACTGTAATGTCTTCACATAGTAACATAGTAACAAATCCAGACAAAGATGGGGTCACAGGTCATCATTTCCCGCCTATGAATAATTAATGTATAGACTGTCTAAATATAGTTTTATTCTAGGGTACGACAAGAACCTGTTAACAATATGGCTGAAAAGGATAAGCGTGAGGTGAATTTAAAGACTTGATGAAAGTGTTGTAGAGAGATTACCTGCACAATGATCTCGTCATTTAAATACATAACAGTCGCTGTGTCCGGTCTCATAGAATCTCTTCTCAGTTTCATCTTCTGAATGACGACGTTTTCACTAACGTACACGTAGATAACATTCGGCTGGTTACCCGACCACGTCATTTCCGGTAATGTCCACGTTCTGGACACAGAGTTGTCGGAGATGATTTCGTCTAGCACCGCCTCCTCGCCGTTTTTCTTGACGAAAGTAACTTTGATCCTTTATTGATCCTTGGTCAATAAAGCCCTCACGTATTCCCTGTTTGAGAGTTAAAAAAACACCAAAACTAAAGTGTAAATGGAGGTTTACTGCAGAAAGAGAGACATTTGCGCTGTGGATGGGACGAACTGCGAGCTCTTTGACTTTAAAGTTACGAGAGGTAAAATGTAACTGATTTTACTTGTATAAATCAGTTCCTTTCTCCTTCAAGTTAATCTTCTCATTCAGAAAAGTAGCTTAAAACATAGATTGTCTACAAGCTATAAATAAAAAAATAAAAAAATAAAAAAATAAAAAAATAAAAAATAAATAAATAACGATGTAGTGTACTTGCTTTAAGTGTGAAGGTGATGGCAATCTTGTCACTGTAGAGTCCGTCTTTGTAGCTTGTGGTGGACACAGTCACTTTGGTCGTCTCATCGTCCTGGGCGATGCTGCCGTCGTCGTGGGCGCGAACTCCCTCCAAGTGCCAGTAGCTGGACTGTAGTCTAGGGCATGTGCTGAAATCAGGCTCCCTATAGTCTTTGTAGCTTCGATACAAGGGGT
Source organism: Marisa cornuarietis (assembly GCA_004794655.1). NCBI lineage: Eukaryota > Metazoa > Mollusca > Gastropoda > Architaenioglossa > Ampullariidae > Marisa > Marisa cornuarietis. The sequence continues at coordinate 903,043 of SMMW01000575.1, forward strand.
TCGTCGCCTGTAAACAGTCGGGTCGCTCAACAGGTTGATTAAAGGCTTACTAAAGACAAATATCTCAAAATAGACAGAAGAACGCAATATTCTTAGTTTCGCTAAAAGTAAACGTTTTATATTATAATGAATTACATTCACTGATTGGGAAATATTTTAAGCTCGCAATCATCCGAAATGGTGAAAGGATTTTTATGTTTTGTTTTAAAAATTTATAATCGAATATTACATTATCTACTTATCGCAGTGAACAAGTTGGGGAGAATTCCGTGTAAAATTTCTAAAGGGTTTAACAACATGAAATTTTGGAACTGTGTGTAAAAAAAAAAAATTCAGCTATTCATATAAACCGTAATGACTCTGTTCCGATTCTTCCTGAACACACAAAGACGGAGAAATATGTAAACTCATTTTCACTGTATTGCTTTTAAGCGTTTTCGATTAGAATTTGCTTTTTTCAGCAGCTACGATGTTGGAGGCCAGAATGTACACTGCACAAGCGTTGTGCGCATATTAGGTAAAAAAATGAGACACTAGACTAAAATACTACATACTACGAGATAACAGTTCTTGCTTAATTTTAAGCATTTTGTGAAGATACAGAGGAAACTAAAAATGATGTGTGCTATTCCTTTAACGTCTGAAACTCGTGAGTCAGACTACATAATTTTTTTAGAAACATAACCGCTTAAGTACAGAATCCCGATTCAGTATATTTGGGACTGGATGCTAGAGAATGTATGATATCTAGCGTTTGCAACGCAAGTTACCGATGTCCCTTTTAATTCAAAAAGCAAAAACAACTTCTTTGCCTTTGTAAAAGACTGTGCCTAATAGACTGGACGTTATCCTGCCTTACCTTTTTTTCCAAGAATCAAGTACATATCATATTATCTTATCTGTTCGGCTAACTTGCCAAACTTTCATTTGGTGCTTCACTGTTATTTTTTTTAAGTTAACAGTCATAGTCTGTTTGATGATTTAACCATCATCTTTATATCGCATGTGTCCGTTACGTGTCCTACCGTGATGGTGTAGCTGTCGACGGAGTCGTGGTACGCCGCCAGGTGTACATTATCCTCCTCGGGCCAGGTTGTGACGTAACTGTGCTGCTCCACGTACCCAGCTTTGTAGTTAACGATAGAGTCGTGGTGCGGCTCCAGGTATACATTCTCCTGCTCGGGACAGGTTGTGACGTAGCTGTGCTGCTCCACGTACCCAGATTTCACCCTCTCGTTTGTGTTTGATTTGCCGATGTGTGGTTCCCCAGCCAGTGCCAGGCTACAGTCGAACGTCTTCTGGTTGAAGAAATCGTCGTACACCGTGACGTCCAGGCAGTCGACTTCCACGCCGTAGACATCCACCTCGGAAAACTCCACCGCCAGGCGACGAATGCCTTGCCCCAAGGAGACGTTGTAGACCGTCGCTTCAATCATCACTTCCCAGTTGTTGCCCCACTTTGATTCAGCATAGGTCTGGATGGAGCCTGCTATGACATTGTCGACTTTGATCTTCAGTAGGTCACTGCCCCCATCGTTAGAGTACCGCACCGTGACGTCAGCGAGGACGGGTTGGTAGAGACAGACGGGGAAGATGAGCTCCTCTCCAGCTGTGACACTGTACACGGTCCTGCCCCCAGATGCTGATGCTCGGAAATGAGTGTCGTGGTGCGAGAGCACGGACTCCGCTTCGAGACGAAAAGTTGCGATCGAGTCGGCAGGCGAGGGACAAGCGAGGAACAGGAACACGATCGGAATGACTACGTTCTGGATGATGTTTATCATGTTTTCAAGCTTACGTGCTGACAACCGGGAGAAAAACACACAGCCTGGACCAAGAAGAAAGTATGCATGTATAGAGCTATAATAAAAACTGAAGCCGGATATGAAACATCATCAACTATTGGTTGCTGCAAAACTCTGGCAACGGTCAGCAAACATTAACGTTTTACAGTTCACTCGAACAGAGTCGAAAACCGAGTAACCACCTCCCAAACATAAAAGGTTGAGCAAAACAACTTAGGTGCAAAGTTTTAATTTTTGTTCTGTCTGATTCTTTTCCCCAACCTTAGCGTCGACACGCGATTAGAGAATAAACATCCTCTTTACCGAACACGAAAAATCATAATAAGCATCCTGTTTACCAAACACAAAAAATCAACCAGAAAGACATTGCTCTTCGAGCAGTGTGAATCTGTTGCTGCTTTTCAAAACATTCAGCTAGATATTCCTATATATATATATATATAATTATGAATGTTATAAATAAACGTCACATTCAAAAATCTTTGTCATACTATGGCGGTGCCCGAGCTGAAGTCTCTCTTTTAAATCAGTCTTACCTATCTGTGTGGCCTGCGGGTCTTTTCCAACCGCTTTCGGTGCCGTGCACTGAAGGGCCACCTTTTATACAATCACTGAAGCAGGACAACTGCGTCCTAGTCTGTCACTGAAGGCATGACAGAATAGTCTGCAAGCAAAACAATCTGAGGAGAATAGGTGTGATCAACAAGCACACACCATTTCCCCGACTGGTCTACTGACCTACCTGGTCTCGCGAAGGTGCACATGCGCGTCTCGCATTGAGACAGGTGGGGCATCGTCGAGCTTAATGTCTCCAAATGTTATCACCACCATTCGTATAGCTCATAAACATCCATGAACATTAATGACAAAGATGAGAATGAGAATTCAATTTTCAGAGAATACATTCACAGCACGTGGCTGTAAGCAAACAGTTTACGCTTCTCACCTCAAGACTCAAGTCTCCCGAGAAAAGCCGGGACAGGGGCACCGGTCTGGTGTTAACCCGCTTAGACCGGAATAAAAATATTTCTATGTTCAGAAACATGGGCTTAAAATTCACGATTTTGAAGACGATAGTGAAACTGCAGAGCCAGGCTCGTGGAGCACGAGCCACAATAGTAAGCGTATCGTTGCTCATTGTGTTCTGCCAGTAGGGCCACAATCGTGCAAAGAGAAAATCACGATCGTGGAGCAGAGCTCATCGCGCTCTACCAGGTAAGCCAGTAAACTGGCGCTTCGGATTCAGCGGGTTTAACCGTGTGTGTAAACTGGACAATGAGCGTTGTCAGGATGACATGCGTCTCGTTCTAGGTCTGGGCCAGACGTTTAACAGTTTGCAAAATACGCCATTACTTTTCCACTGCACATTTCTTCATATTTTCGTCTGCATTATGGGGATGTAACGTAACCGAGGGTCAGTGCGCTCCAAGGCAGACTACAAGCTCGCTGTTTCGAGGCCTGTGACTGTAATCGCCCTTACCCACACATCAACACAAGTCCTACCCACCGCGAACTGGATTTCATGTGTTTTCAAGGCCATTAAGATTTCGCATTTAGTGCAAACAGTGATGCAAGGAAAGTAAATAAATCTAGGAAAGTCAGGGGCGCAACTGCACGTTTGAGCGGGTCCAAAACAACACAACCTTCTGACGTCACATGCACCCTTCTCCCCCGTCCTCCACCCGCCAAACACTGCCCGGGGCTAACACGTCGCGGCAGAAACACCCAACTATGTAAACTTGAGAGGCCTGACAAGTTAAGCGTGGACAGGTAACATTAACGGAAGATGTAAAAAAAAAGAAAAAAAAAGAGGCACAACGTGCGGTCGAGGGACTGAACTGGTTTAGGACTGGCTGACACGCCCCTTTTCCCCCTTCCCCCCCCCGTACCTGACCTGTGTTGACCCAGCAAGCGGCACACGACATCTGCAACGCACGGAAGAGCAACATTCTGGGCTGGCTTGGTGCACGTTGTTGCTTGCTGCAGGGTTTCTTATTCCGTTAAATGTCGAATTAAATTAACGTTGATTAATGAAATCACGATGGTAAGATGGAGTTATTTATATATACATGGATGTAACGCTACAAGGGTTAAAGGTTTAAACGTCTATAAAATACTTGTTTTACAACCGACAACTTGCTGTTGCCAAAAATATGGAGATAAAAGCTACGACGAAACCCATATACTAGCAGCTACACCACCACCACCACCACCACCACCACCAAAAACGTCAGCAGAACAATAACAGCAGTAACCTTCACCTTGAAATATTGTTTTGATCTCGGCGTAAAGTTCGGGTTTTTTCACCCTTACACCACGGACGTGTATAAGTGGATTGCTGTCTGTCTGCCGAGACCAACGCTGAGCCTCTTGCGAAGTTCTCCGCTGTTAGTCTCGGCGAGCCTTAACAATGAATGTGAATAAACCGGAAGCTTCGTATATACCAGTCTCGTTCTAGTAGTTCAACTGAAACGTGACTAAACCGGAAGCTATTTTGTACCCAGCCTCGTTCTATGACTTCACTGAAAAAAATCGTCTGCAAGCAGTCCAGTAATACAAGTCCGTGGTTAAATGTTATCTACTCTCAAATAAAGACCACCCGTACTATAATTAATGTACGTCCCATGTAAGAGATATAAATTAATGGTTAATCTAAATTGTGTGCTGTTTCATTTATATATTTTGCAGCTACAATAGTATTAAAGTAAAATGTAGAGTATAAATGTCCACAATTTTGTCAACAGTTGCCATGACTCTGCTTACAACAACTTACACGTGAACTAATTTGCTGTATTATGTAGTATACAGATTTGGGGTAGACGGGCCTGGGGTGAGAAGTGTAGTCTCCGTGAGGTATCATATATTCTCGCTGGACAAGCCTGGAGGCGGAAGGTCGCTGGACAATGAAGATTTTATGGAGTGTGAACCGCCCAGAAGAACATTCGTGCATTGAGATCGCTAGGCTTATGTGCCACTACGGGAGGGGGGGGGGCCTGCAAGCAAATTGGAATTGTGAAGAGGCAGGTATGTTACTGATGTGTGGCCACTGTGAATCGAGAGGATGGGGGCCCGCCCTTGCAGCCTGTAAGCGAAAGAAAAGGGTGCATTTTTTCATAGTTACTAAGCAACACTGATCGAGACTTTCTTTAACCGTTTCTCCCTTACCAAACAAAAAAATACATTATTCTACAAGTAGATCCTTGATACAATGAGACTATATTATCCTGTAATACTATCGCAGCCAGCAAAATAGAACACATTATTGCAAAAACATTTTTAAATTGATCACGGTAGTGTCACTGGAAGTTTGGAGCTGGAGGAGGATGATAAAGAGGAGGTTGGCATGAGAAAGATAATTTAAGTTTAGAGACTGTGTCCGTGGGGTAGGTGGATGGCCAGAATGGGTGGGTATACGAGGTAGGGAGGAATGTTATGTTACCGGAAAGTGGGGGGGGGGGGATTCGGACAACTGTAACTAAAGGTGTCACCTTAAGAGGGACGATCGCACGACCTACGGCGCTGTACCGGCATCGCCCTGCAATAACACATCGGCCGGCTGGTCCTTACCTTTCCTTCTAGTCTCCGACCTTCTTTTGCTCTTTGCCGACGAAGCTCCCGGTAAAAAGGAGATAATATCTACCCACCATCCGTCCCCAAAGCCACCTCGGAATCTCTCTTATCGTGCGCTAGTTGTCTTCAAGGAAGCTGTCATATATGTTGCTGTATATTGTGTTTAGCGGTGGCTGCGACATTTGTTTTTCGAATAATCACATGCTTATATTTGAAAATCGTTTTCAAGGAGATACGTGTAACGTTTATTTGTTTCACGATGAAGAAGGGAGGAAAAGAAAAGTTTACAGATGTGCTATGACATAAGTGTTAGTTTGTCTACGTTTTCATTAAATTGTTCCTTGTCTTGACACCCACAGTCAAGGTAGAGGCAAATTATGTTGGCCCTGTTTTAGTTTAGAGGCCAGTGACTAAGATGACAACAAGTTCCACCCATGCCGGCCATCGGCCATGGGTCAGAATGCATTGTTGCTGACAACACAAGAGGGAAAGGTGGGGGGATAGTCTCGATAGGTTCGAAGGGATGGAATTTCATGGGAATTAAATGGTCGGGGTTTTGGAGTAATTGGAGGTGTAGACTGACATTTTTATGAGATAGTTAGACAAGTCAGCAGTAAAGTCGCCGTGTGTTTGACCATCCCTTTCAATCAGCCGGAGTCCTTGGACCAAAGAAAGCTTGGACAGTTGGACCTTAGAGAAAACTATACACACTTAGTTTAACATCTTTTCACACTGAGCTGTCCTGCCTGTCGCACGCTGTCTTCTAGACTCGAAAAGCCGAGACATGCTGCACTTTGTTTGTTTGAGTACAGTCATTTTTTATGCTTTTTATGTAAAAAGACAACAGATGCGCTCTGCTGTTCGTAGCAGCAAACGTTTTTTTTTAATGAGGGTATTAATGAATCTGTCGAGCTTTTGACATCGTTGTTGACCTAACAGGACTTCCTTACTCTGGGGATGTTTTCTATGGAGCGGGGTAATACACGTTTGATCCTTTAACATCATTTTTTCTCATTTACTATAACCACTCAGGTGGAAACAATTTTATATCAAGTAGTGTTGTAGATAATAGTTCACTTGTCCTAATGTTTACAGTCTATATTTCGTTACTGAATGAATTGTAGATATTGACAATCGAATTGTAATCATATTATTATATACTGGGAAAATAATTTACGATTACAATTACCAGGGGCCCGGAGAGTCGTCTGTCCCGGGGCCCGTGCTGGCTCTCGGCGGCCCTGCCCGTTACCCGGGGCCAGTATCCACGTCCTGGTTGAAAGACCACGGGTACTGTCACACACAGGTGATATCAGAAATAGCCAACCTTACAGTCACTGTAAAATTCTCTTACCTGAACGGGGTTCGGATGTATATGGAATGCTCGAATTTACTTACAGTTTTCGGAAACTAGAGTAGTTCCTCCTTTCCTTGCTGACACAGTTAGTGACGTATTCAACTGCCCTGCAATCACTTCCATGATTCGTCGTTTAAATCATAGAGAAGACTTGTTTACCTGCTTGTTCGTGTTATTGATCCTAAGTTTGATTGAAGTTTACTGAAGTAGAAAATGTTTTACCATCAAAATGCAAAACAACACGCATAAGGATAAAAAATCAAAAGCTATGGGTATTAAAAAAGGTGCACAGAATTTTTTTAATTTGGAAAAGCAGCGCGATTTCACACACACACACACACACACACACACACACACACACACACACACACACACACACACACACACACACACACACACACACACACACACCTGTGAAACTGGTTTCGAGTCAATTCTCGGCAAAACAGATAGCATTGAAAGGCCCACAACCCGTTAAACACAAAACCTGTGACGTGTTAGTAGCCTCCCGTGTAGGGCTGGTCAGTGAGGGAGATTTCTCACTAACTATTGACAAAGTTTTTGTGTCGAGCGTTATCTACATTGTACAGCATCATTATTATTAAGACCATTATAGTAGTGACGAACACGCAGATGAAAACAGTTTATAATTAAACCCAAAAATTAATGGCTTAAGTAGAGTTACTCGTGTTATCCTTTGAGAAGAAGGAAAAAGAGCACAGGTAAGTCACCTACCATATTGCTGCAGATTCTGCCAGTTTCAAATGAAAAAGCTGCGCAAATGCGCTAGTTGCACGTAGATGCAGAGGATCGAAACAGAAAACATTCTTTATCCTGGGTTTGCTTGCATTGTCATATCTGATGGACCAGCAAGCAGCTTAAGGCAGGAGTGGATGATTCTTCAGACGCGAAAACCATCAAAGACTCGCTCCAGTCGACAAACGTTTTCGAAGGCAGGTGAGATTAGGCGTCAGCTAATTAGCGATAAGACCAGGTGTTCCTGATGTGGAATAATAAGAAACAGTGGAACGTATCTTATGTCGTGGTTGCGATTGTATCGGCGTTTGGCCACTCACCACAGGTCACTTTCAACTGCAAAGTCGACTCAATGCGCTTTCCAAGACAAAAAGCCCCGTTCAAACAAAGACCAAACTCATTAACAAACAATCATACAGAGACATGGCAACAAACAGAAATACAAGGGGGAAAAAGAAAATGCTACAAACAAACATGAACGCGACATCTAAAGGATAACATAAGAGAGTCATGGTGAGGTGGAGTCTACATCTGTGAGCTAAACCATTCGACGAATGTCAGCAGAAACAGTTACAATACACACATCTCAAGACGACCAGAGCATGCACGAATGCTTGTCCAAACGACGACAAAGACAAGCAGACAGCTGACTACCCATGTCCGGCACACACAGATTGCTGGCAGAGGCGTAGCATCAACACAAAGGCCGTGCACAACAGTTTACAAGACATCAAAAGGTTTCAGTCCACGTTGCTGATACACGTCGATCCAAAATCCAAAAATCTAGTGCAGCGGCTCGGAGATGAGAAATTGTCAAATTTGCAGTTATCGAAGTGAAGAAGATATGGTTGTGGAGATCGCTAGTCGACAAAATCCTGCGACGAAGGACACGAAGAAACCGTTCAGAAGAGGCTGGCTTTCGATGGGACAGCAGAAGGCCGTGGTTGGAACACAAGCAAATCATTGAACAGAAAGACGAAGAAGCATGTGTTAAAAAAATTACCAACAGATCATCGGAGACAACAAAAGATGCAGAGAGAATACAGCTGAGAGAAATGCAAAAACAAATACCTACCCACAGACACAAGCAGAAGAAAAAGTTGTTGACCTCGTCGAGTGAACTTTTGCAAGCACGTGTAAAAGTGGCGAATGTCGCTCTGTGTCCGGGGCAAGGAGGTATATAAGCAATGCGTTCACTGCACTGACATTACATGTTTCAGCAAAGGTTGGTGGGGGTGGAGAATAGAGGGGGAAATGTTGAAAGGCGGTGGGGTAAGGGGAAGGTCAAATAAGTGCGACCTGCTATGGTAAGCTAATAAAGAAGCCGATGATACTTAACTAGCTGGTTAATTATTTACCCTGTAAGGATGTAGAGAATTCTGGATAGAAAGAAAGTAAGCAAGCTGAAAAGGTAATAAATAAACAGAAGCCGTTTTCAAAGTTGAATAATTTAATTTAGACGTAAAATCAATGACGGGGAGAAAATAAAAACACTATATGACACTTTTGTTTTGCAATCAAATTCCCTGACGTGTAAATACAATTGACATTAAACAGAATATGATACACCCACAAGCCGTTAAAAGACATGCACCAAATGGTACCAGTTAAATATGAAGAGAGAGGGTTACAATGAAAACACCCAATTATGTAACCCAGTAATCTTCTTATTAAATGACAATGAAATGCTAAAATACACGCCTGATGCTCACAACTGTCTTGACGATTCTAGTCTAATACAAGCAAATAGACCGAAGAGAACCTATGGCTAAGGTCACAGCTTTTACTTTCAAATAAGAATGAAGAAACAACAATTTTAGGGCTTCATCTGCTATAATGTCTGGACGAAACACGTTCCTGAGCTTCACTTTCTTTACGTGATCAGAGAAGCTCATCCTCCGAAAGATCAAAGGCCCTTGTCACGTGGTAGGCGACGTATGTTAAAGTTTAGTTTCCGTTCAGTTCTTTTCGTTGCGCCGTGCGCAGTGCTTTGGGATGATACTTGAGAAAAACTGCTTTTGGCCTTCGTCCACGCCGTCCCAAGGTGCATTGTGGCCACAAACGCTGGCTCTGTATTCCCCATTGAAAAAGCGTGCTGGTAAGAATAAAACAAAACAAACAAAGACCAAAATGTACAGTGTTGAACAAATTTCGAGGACCGTCCATGTTCTCTGGGTCACAAAAAACCGTCTGTCTGTCTGTATGTTGGCTGGCTGGTTACCCTGGTGAAATTTATACTTGAAAGAAGAAGAAGAAGAAGAAGAAGGAAAAGAAATACTAAAATTTTGTAATGTGAAGTATCTTCTTCTTTACCTGACGAACGACACCATCAGGAAATGAGACCTTTTTGCTAGTTGTAGCAATGCCCTATACCCGCTTAAGAATTAACAATGTCCCATATTCGCGGAATTACCATGACTGCCCAATGTTCACTAAGTTGCAATGACTACCCTATGTTTGCTTTTGCAGGACTTTTTGTTTTTCGACTTAAAAGAAAAACACAAGGTGCATGGTAAGTTGGTCTTTAAAGGAGAGACTGAGGCTCTGAATCTTCTCCGATAAAAATTTCAGGTTTCAAAATGGTCCTTTACTTACAATTGTATCTTAAACACAGGTGACTCATAATGGTCGCTATGTTTACGTAGGCGGACCTAGTGGACAAGAAAAGTGTCAAGCAGTGCTAGAGTAGGTTCAACAATTTTGCTTGCTATCCAGCTGACAAGAAAAGTGTGGAGTGATGTTGCAGCACCGATACAAGTTTTACCGACTGGACAGCACAGCCTTGATTTATAGTTTGAAGTCTGTGAGAAGCACGGACAAATAGCAGTCTTTGGAAAATCATAACAATTACGAGAAATATAGTCAGACTTCTCTTGGTTGCGTCCTAACTTCAAAAAAGCAGGGCGTGTGCAGATGACTGGCTTTGGTTCTTTCAGTTTGGCAAAGGCGTTCTTCTATTTTTCACACACAAAACTCGTTGACCCGACAACTTCTCCCTTACCTGTTGCGAGTAGTAACTACATTGAAACAGTGTGTTACTTTTTATAACATTATCCTGTCACTCCAGTAGTGTCCAGTTCGCTTAACTTTTCTTTACCGGACAAGACACTATGACATCAGGCCTGTGTTTAAGACTCAATTGTTGGTGAAGGTTCGTTTAGCTACAATGAACTTTGAACAGATATGGTTCAGAAAGTCAGTAAACACAGTTTAGCATTTGATTTGCTTTTCCCTTTAAACTGTAAGACTGAAAGGAATAGGAGTGTACTCACCAAAAAATATGAAATGAATATCCAGTGGGAAACGAAAGCCACACATGGAATCTTGGACTGCAGTTCTAATTGTGACTGTTTTCATTCCCTTGAATGCTTCTGATTTTTTAGCCTGCAATTATCATCATCCACATAGTCATCATAAAAAAGAGAGAAAGATGAAATTAAGATATAAATAAAAGAGTTATTCTAATAGGACAAAGACAAAAAAAGAGAAAATATTTAGTCTGCCGTCTGTCTTAAAGTACCTAAATAGGGATAAAAAAGAAGTTGGGTGAAAAATAAAAACGCTGCAACGATAAAAAGATTATTCTCTAACCCATAAAATCTTGTCTACTTGGATCGTATACACCCACTCAGCGTTGATGTCCAAGAGCGACCACGGGTCCTTAAAGTTGGTTGGTTTTTCCCTCTGTTTATACTCCGTAAAGGCAGTCCCGAGAAAAACTGCACACAGAGAAAAGTCATACTGCTGGACTATTACGACATACGCCCCAACACCACCCTAGCTAAGGGAAAATGGCTTCATTGCTTTGTGGACAATCTTGGAAAAGATGAAGTCTAAGGAAGTAAACCCCTACAGAAAATCATGGTTAACATGGGGTCACGGTGGGATTGTTTTTATGAAGAAAGTACCGGTCATGGCCCACTGCCCAAGAGTTTGCGACCAGGTCGACCCATTGGCTGGTTCCCTTGGAGAGCAAGATAGTGGCCACCACGTGTGTAAGCTCAGAGAAAGTATTATCGATAATCACATCACAAGACAGCAATAGCCGCCTTCTCAAAGAAATCACCGCTGTACTCGACCGATGGACTGAATATTGCAAAGATCTGTACAACTTCTAAATGAAGACAGATGAAGACAGACACTAACATCCTTTAAAACAACCGGACAAGAATCAACGAACATGCAGACCTACCAGTCCTAGAGGAAGAGGTGGAAAGAGCGATACGCAGTCTGAAGAGAGGAAAGTCCCCTGTCGTCGACAGCGTCCAATCGGAGCTGCTCAAGTAGGGCGAGGATAAAACAACGAAGGTCCTCATCGCTCTAGGCCAAAGAGAACACAAAGAATGGTCGTAGGAATGCACACAGTCACTAGTTACACGTCTCCCAAAGAAAGAAAACAGCAAAAAATGCCAAAACTACAGAGCGATAAGTTTAATCAACCACCGAAGTAAAGTCGTATTGCAAGTAATACAGAACCGCATCTTCACCACCGCTGAGGAACTGGTAGCAGAACAGGCCAATCTGCAGCCTTCGTTTTGAAGACAGCATAGATCCTTCAGCAGGCACTAATAAGGAACTGCAAGATCTCACCAACAAAGTGACAGACAGCTCAACATATGAAATGGAGAGCAGCACTGATAAGAGCAAAGTCGCGGTAATTGGCAGATAGGTACATGAACGGGAAACAGCTTAAATAGGTAAAAAGCTTTAACTACCAAGGACGGCACCTCCACGACACATGTCAGCATCAGGATCACGACAGCAATAGTTGCAACGGCTAGGGTGTACAGGGTTAGGCACAGTTTTATAACATCAAGTTTATTACAAAGTACACCCTGTACAAGTTCCTCATATTACAGATTTTGTAATCCAGAATCCAGGCATTTGAAAACAAGAGCCTGAAAAGGCTGCTCCTGATGTCGTGAAAGGACATAAAGCCAATGGCTTTGTATGAACTACGGTCGCGACACCGATAAAGACACTAGAAACTCCTACTAGCAATATTTAAGCGGCGTGAGATAACAGGTGTGGCCACGTGACCCAGCGTGACACTATGTCGAAGACTGTCCTTCAAGGTACTTTGAATGGAAGTTGATGCCGGGACCAGAGAAGAAGTGACACAGACGTACAGCACCTGCTCACTATTACCGAAGACAGGCCTGAGTGGTTGGCCTTCTCAGCTTAGGCATCTGTCTATATGCTCCCATAGAACCGGTATCAGTCGTTATTAACGTCAGGTTGTATCAGTTCAGTACCTGACAGGTTACCTAAGAACTGCGTAAAAGATCTGATTGTTCAGCGACATCGATAGAAAAATAAGAGAAATGAGAAATATAAATGTAACTCACTCAGGTCAAACCTGTGGCAGTAATCGTCTGCTGAGGTGAATGGCACGCAGCTACAGGCATGGCCTAAAGTCGTCAAGCAGCAGCCAAGTAGAGCGAAAAGCAACAGATTTTCCATTCCACCTTGTATTGTAGGGACGTCTCTGCTGGTGATGGTCAGGTGGGACTTAAAGGTTTGTCTTCCTGAAGGAGCCAAGAAAAGGAGTTAATCTCGAGGTGCACGTATAAAAAAACGTCAAGACAGTCCGTTAAGTTATATAGCGGCGGCGGCTGCAGGTGGGAGAACGTGTTCGTAGGAGACTGGCGAGTGATCTCCGTTAATTACAGATTTTTGTATTCGCAATGTCTTCATGGGACGTGGAACTCTGGAACAGCGTCACCTTTAACACATGTATACCACGTGACACAAATAGTGTCGAGCAACAACTGAATTGGTTAAAAGTTTTCTGTTTTCATACTACTGTGAACTAAATGACAACTCTTCCGAAGTGATGCACCAAAGTGTTGAGAATTGTTTGATAAACAGAGGAAAACAGCGACAAGTTATCCATTAAAATATGCTAAGTCAGTGAGAGGTAAAATACAGAAAAAGGTCACGGGGATTATATTGCGGTTGTGGTAATGATTATTTTGTTTTTCATCCTTCTAGTCGTCATTAATACTACTACTACAACAACAATAAAATAAGAAGAATAAAATATATGTACACGGTTTTTATGTGAGTCTTTTCCTGCAGCAGTCTTGTCACCCCATGTCACCCCATGCTCACCCACGTACTATGTAACCAGCTTTGCAGTAATTTGCTGTCAATCATTCCCCATTCCCAACATATTTACAAATTTTTAAAATACCTTTTAATGTTTTTGGCAATGCTCTTTTTTGCTCTTTAGGTACAAAGCTGATGTAGCCAGAACAACCAATTATTAATTCCAGAGAATAAATTGCGCCATTAATTGTGTAAATAATTGCATTAAATTCCTTGGTCTTTTATCTTTTACTTAGTTGTAGAAAAATCACTAATACTGCTGCTTGTTTCTGTTCTTATTTAAATTTGTTAATAAAAATATTTGTTTATAATTGAATAGTCTCTTGTGTACTGTCTGTGTTACAATTTGTCTTGTATCGAAATGTTACATGATAGCTTCATTTATCCAAAATACTCTCATTCTTCTGAATGGATACCTGCGCATCATCATCATCATCATCATCGTCATCGTCGTCGTCGTCATCGTCATCGTCATCGTCATCAATCATCAATCATCATCATCATCATCATCATCATCATCATCATCATCATCATCATCACTTTACAGCGCCAAATTGGTGTTTAATTGTCTCCCTGTCACTGCCACTGAAGGTGCATATGGTGCTGTCTTTCATCCCCATATATTGCGTTAAAGTGTTCTTACCTAAAACTTTATGAGTAATTCTTTAGTGAAACCATTTTAGTTAGATGTCTTTCATTCCTTCAACTTTTAAGAGTATTATTTGCCAAGGTAATCAGGTATGTATTTGAAGCAGTCATTAAAGAGACTAAAAATACAGAATTCGGGCTCTCTGGCAACGTACAACACGATGGGGTCCTGACAGGGAATTAGTACCGAAACCACGTTTCAATTTTATCATTTTCCCGTGGAAATCGGTACGGAGCGCGGTGGGGTATCTCGATTGAAAAGTATTTTAGGACAACTTCTGACTTTTACTTTCACTTAGCAGTGTATTTTACTGTCAGTTTATTAACCAAGGAAACCATTTTTAAAGAACATCCAAACAGTACAGACTAGACCGCAATTACCTTTCGGGACCTCTACTATGAAACTGCTCTGTGCGAGTTAAGACTCATTTCGTCATGACGGGTCACTAATGAGATGACGCACTTGTTTATGACGTCATAATGGCGTTACAACAATTGACGTCACGCATGCTCCATGAATCAAACTGACGACACGGAAGACATTGGAGACAGCAGACGATGGCTGGCAATTCCAAAATGAATGAGAGAAAGCAGCGCTCACAGTCGCCCATCCCGTCTACGTCTGGCGCTGCGGGCTACCGCATCAGGACAATCGTCACGCAGACCGACTTCGCGTCCGTCAGACGTGGACAAGGGAGACGCAAGACAGCCGGGAGTAAAGCAAAGAGAGGAAGGAGTTCGCACAGGGTCAGGGGACTCGGAAAAGCGACTAGGAAGGGAGCACGACGCGCCAGACGCCAGATGAACCGACACACAGGACGCAAGGCAAAACGAAGCAAGGACATCAATACACACCGACAAGGCCTGACAAGAGGGGGGCACGGTGGCCCGCGGCTGGGAAGAGGACGAGCCTTGGTCAGTGGAATTTGTTTCCTTCTTCTTTCCCTTCTATTTTTCTTTTTAAAGAAAGGTTGACGTAACATCCCTCACTCTGGGGATTTTTCGTATGGAGCGGAGTACTTGAAGTTTGATCCTTCAACGTCATGCTTCCTCACTTACTCATCAATTACGTGTAAACAACTCAATTTTCAAATGGTGATGTAGATCCTTGTAAACTTGTCCTAGTTTTTTCAGTCTATGTTATGTTACTGAATGAAATGTAGATATTGACAATCGAATTAAAAGCATAGTATTATATACTGTAAAAATAATTTACGATTACAGTTACACGGGGCACTTGCTGGCAGGAGCCTGAAACCTGAGGTTCGGCGTGAGTAATCAGGAAACCTACTGACATCAAGTGAGCTCTGCTCAGTCTACTGGTGTTTTTTTTTTGGCTTTTCCCCACTTCCCCACCCCAGTTTTAACCTCCACCTTGAGGAGCAGGGGAATGGGGTGAAATTTGGAGTCATTTTTACTTCGTCTCTTTACTCGGACTTAACTTTTAACTTCGAAAAGTTTTAAACGTCTAAAGAAGTTCTGTGCTTTCTCTAGACTAGGCGGAGGATGAAGAGTGCTGACGAAATCGCTTGACTGTCACGAAGACAAATGTCGCAAAACATTGCTACTGTTTGTTAAACTTACGCACTCTTTTGCAATAAAACCTGAAACAAAGTGGCAGCCAGTTTATATAGGAGAAAGAAAGGTGAGAGGAGAGAGAGAGAAAAAAAAAGAAAAAAAAATAGTCGTCACGTTTTATTTGCCAAATTTTTTTTAATTTCTCAAACAAGAAAACCATTGCTCGCTTATTTTCTTCTTCTCCGTTGGATTATTCGTTACCCTTATTGAATGCTCTTTACTTTCGTAATTTACTTTATTTCTTCACCTCCAGCATCACTTTTTCATTATAATACGAGTCTGAAGTAAAACTATCTAAGAGTGCTTGACGCTATGCCAGTTGAAGAATTTATGTAGGGTTTATTTTTAATTGCTTACATTACAAAAAGTATGGTGGAATTGTGTGTTGATTAGAAACAGAGGCAGTCGTATTTCTTTTTGTAAACGGATCCCCTGATTCAGCCTGAAGACAGAATATTTTTGTGCTAACGTAGGAGGGAAGTCAGTTCACTGAAGACGAAGACTGCCGGGAAGATTGCTGGCAAAATCTCTTAAAAGAAACACACCGTGTCATTAGTCATTACTCTTGCAAGATCGCTCTATGCACCGTATATTCAGAAAGACATATTCTGGAATGAATGGCCAAACAACGTTTTGTGGTTTATAAATAATTCTACGTTATCAATAACTGTTGTTTTGTTCCTTTCTTTTTTAAAAACTTTCTGCAGGATAAAGCAGGCATCCACTTACCGTATATCTTTCCATAAGTGGGCTACCAAACGAATGATACATGAATTTTCCAACAAGGTCTTACTCAATGCAATTTCAACTGCAATAGGTCTTTTTAACTCATTTAAGCTAAATTTTGATTTGTACAGTAAAGCTATTTTTAATTTAGGGCAGATAAGAAATGTGAAAGTCTATTACACGGTGTACTGTACTTCTTATTCCTTTTCGCCCCCAGTGGAGCATAGGGCTGCAACTACACCACGCCAGCGAACCCGGTTCTGGGCCTCCCTCCCCAGTTGGGTCCATGTCATTCCAGCTGCCTCCGCCTCGCCGTGGACCGATCTTCTCCACGTCTGTCTGGGTCTCCCAACCCTGCGTCTCCCCTGTGGGTTCCAGTCCAGAGCTTGTCGTGTTAGATTTTCGGCCGGCTTTCGCAGGGTGTGGCCGATCCAGCCCCACTTTCGCTTCTTGATGTCTTGGCTGGCAGGTTTCTGGTTGGCTCTCTCCCACAGGTATGCATTGGAGATTCTCTCGGGCCATCTGATGTTGAAAATGTGCCGCAGACATCTGTTTATGAATGTTTGAATCTTCCTGGTGATGTTGTTTGTTACACGCCATGTCTCAGACCCATATAGAAGGACAGATTTTACGTTCGTATGAAAGATGCGGATCTTGGTATGTTGAGATAGTGCCTTGGAATTCCAGATGGGTCGCAGGATGTGGAATGCTTGCCTGGCTTTATTTATTCTGCTTCTTACATCTTCATCAGCACCTCCATCTTTGGTGACTATGCTGCCTAGGTAGGTGAAGCGGTCAGTCTCTGTGATACATTCCCCGTGTAGTTGAAGTGGGGCTTCTTGCTTGTTGTTGATCCGCATTACCTCTGTCTTCTTGATGTTGATTGTCAGGCCAGTTGTCGGTGCTTCTTCTGAGAGCCGAGTGAGCTTTGTCTGTGCATGTTGTTGCTTGTGGGACAGCAGGCTGATGTCGTCTGCAAAGTCGAGATCTTCAAGTTGCATGGCAAAGGTCCATTGAATGCCTGTGTTGCTGTTAGAGGTTGTTCTTCTCATGATCCAGTCTATGACGATCAGGAAGATTGTCGGCGAGAGCATGCAACCTTGCCTTACTCCAGTCCTCACTGCAAAGGGGTCCGTCAGCTTCCCATTGTGGATCACCTGGCATGTCGAGTCCTCATACAGCTGTTGGATGATGGCAATGAACTTTGGTGGAAATCCGTAGTGCTGCATCAACTTCCAGATGGTCTCTCTGTCTACGGAGTCAAATGCCTTCTCAAAGTCCACAAATGTCATGTATAGTGGGGACTGCCATTCGATGGACTGTTCAATAATGATTCGCAGTGTAGCAATATGGTCTGTGCATGATCTACCCTGCCGAAAGCCTGCCTGTTCTTGCCGCAGTCTCTTGTCTAGGGCATTCTTCAGTCTGTCCAGCATGATTCTGGTCAGCACCTTGCTGGGAATGGACAGTAGCATAATCCCACGCCAGTTGCTGCACTGGGTAAGGTCACCTTTCTTGGGTAGCTTTACCAGATAGCCAAGTTTCCAGTCTGCTGGAACTTGCTCCTGCGTCCAAATTTTCTGCAGCAGGGGGTGTAGCATCTCTGCTGCGGCTGTTGGATCCGCCTTGAGTGCCTCTGCAGGAATGCCATCTGGGCCTGCCGCCTTACCAGTTTTCAGAGACTTGATGGCTTTGATGATTTCTGCCTTGGTTGGTGGGTTGGTGGGTTGGTGTTCACCTGGAGTTGCTCGGTGACTGGGGCAATGTCCAAAATTGTTGCTGGTGGTGGCCGGTTCAGTATTTCTTTAAAATGTTCTGCCCAGCGAGATCTTTGTTCTGCATCCCCAGTAATGACGTTGCCATTTTTATTTTTTACTGGCCTGCATGCATTGATGTTTTTCCGTCCTGACAGAGTTCTTGTAATTTCGTATAGTCTTTTCATGTTATTTTGCCCAGCTGCTTGTTCTGACTCTTCTGTCATCCTGTGTGCGAACTGTCTCTTGTCGCCTCTTGCACTCTTCTTCACTTCTCGGTTCATCTCCCAGTACTTTGCTCTGAGCTCTTCTTTTTCCTGCTGGTCTTGACACTGGCTGATCTTCTGCTTCAGCTCTTTCCTTTCCTCTATCTTTTTCCAGGTCCCTATTCTCAGCCATTCCTTGTGTTGTTTCTGTTTCTTTCCCAGAACCCGTTTGCAGGCGGCCTTCCAGGTCTCCTGTAATCCTGTCCAGTGGTTGGCCACTGTTTCTTCAAAGAGTCCCTCCAGTGCCTCAAACCTGTTTTTGACTTCACAGTTGAACTCTTCTTGCTTCCTGCGATCTCTAAGAAACTGCACGTTGAATTTGTGGTGTGGTCTGTCTGATGACTCATGGAAGGACCTCAGCTTTATCTTCAAAGTTGCTACAAGCAGGTGGTGGTCTGAGGCTGCATCTGCACCACGCCTTACCCTGACATCCAGCAGACTTCTTCTAAACTGTCGATTAATGGTGATGTGATCGATCTGGTTTTCTGTCTTTCCATCTGGTGAAGTCCAGGTGGTCTTGTGGATGGTTTTGTGAGGAAAGACTGTGCCTCCGATTACAAGGTCATTAAACAAGCAGAAGTCTGTGAACAGCTCACCATTCTCATTGCAGTTGCCCACACCGTGCTTTCCCATTATGTGTTCTTTATCCGTGTTTTCATCTCCAACTTTGGCATTCATGTCGCCCATGATGATCTTCAGGTCTCGTCTTGGAGTACGATCAACCAGCGCTTGTAGGGAGTTGTAAAAGTCCTCCTTCTCCTCTTCTTTTGCTGCGTTGGTAGGTGCATAGCACTGGATGATGGTCATCTTTCTTCCTTTGGAGTTGAACCGAGCTGCCATGAGTCGTGGCGAAACTGTTTCCCATGATATTAGTGCCCTTGCAGCCTCCTGTGTCATCAGTACTGCTACTCCTTGTGAGTGGTCATGGTCAGGGTCTTCATGTCCAGAGTAGATGATAGTCTCCCCTGATGAGAGTCTGGTCTGACCGCTACCATTCCATCTGGTCTCGCACAGGCCAAGGAGCTTGATGCCATAGTTCTTCATCTCCTGTGCTACCTGAGCTGATTTACCTTGCTCGTATAGGGTTCTGATGTTCCAGGTCCCTATCCTGGTTTTTGCCTTGGCCGTGAGAAGATAGGTCGGCGAGCTGACTTCCCGAGGGCTTTCGTCAGCACACGTCATAGGCCCCTCCAAGGAGGGATCTTCCCGTCCAGGCTCTCGTTGTGGTAGTGTTGTAGTTGTAGTTTCTGTAGCAAGGGGTTGTTTTACAGGGTGGGGTTGCTAACCCCACGCCCAACCCTCCTCCTTCATCCGGGCTTGGGACCGGCAGGTTACCCGGGGGGTTTCCAGGCGGAGTTACGGTGTACTTGTACAGTATCATCAAACTGTCAGTCAGCGCATTCATTGCCCGCTTGTCCATTGCTGAGCAAGCGACCTCGTGGACTAAAGAAGACAAAAGACTAACGAAAATCTTCTGGAGGCGTGTCGTTTCGTCGACAGAGTTCGCGCGGAATTCATGCGCCAGTCGAGAACTTGGTTGTCAAGGCCGAGAGAGTCATCACAAATGCTGACAGCGTTAGCATGGCGTCGTCCCTCGCCAAGGTGACCTAACTCCTTCTACACTTCCGGCTCCACCTTTCCTAACGAAGCGGGTTTTATTTCCCTTGCCCGACCACCACAAGTTGAAAAACCGCCATCATACATGACACGAAGCTGCCGCACGGGAAATCAAAGGTCAAAGGGAAGCAATTTGAAGATAGGTAATGCAGGGGTGAGTGAGACCAGAATCGATTGTGGGCCTTTCTGCCTTTGTGGTCTCTCCGTGCTGATTCTAACCCTTTTCTGTTGGTCTTTTTGAGTATTGGGGGACCTGCCATTTAGTTTTAGGGGTGTGGTCAGTATCCTGTGATTGGTCATTTAATGTGGGAATCTGGTCAGTGTTAGTATATGATAATACAGTGTAGGGGTCTGGTTATCCAGTGTTTGTGGTCTGGTCACATAGTGTTTGGATCTGGTCAGTGTTCAAAGTCTCGCCGTTCCGTGTTGAGGGTCTAGACTACCCACATCACAGTGGCTGTAGCACCTAGACTGCCCACACCTCAGTGGCTGTAGCACCTACACTACCCACATCTCAGTCACGCACGATCGGCACAGTGTATCAGAGTGGCAGGTGAACTAAGAAAGAAGTTGTCGACAAACACAAGGGTTTCTGAGTAAAACCAAGGACTTTTGTACCCAAGTGGTTGCCATATGTTGGACAGATAAGGCTTTCTGTTTGCTCGCTGATCCATTTTATGTCCCCACCTCCCACTGGTCAGTCGATATTTCAAACAGGTGTGCTCATGTAGCGTACCTCCCACTGGTCCTGTGGACTGTTGGCGAGACTAGTACAACTTACTTATGTTTCGCGCTCTATCATTTCTTGACCTATGTTTGCTCCAGAAGAAAAAATTCTCCAAGCTTTTGTGCCAGACACATCTCGCAGCATTTGACTAAAGCGAAATCACGGGATGTGGCAAATCAGTGTCGTTTGCTCATCGAAGCTTCTCAACGTGTATTTCAGAAGTATTTATATATTTAGTTCAGTGGTTTCAACGCCTTTTTTTGAGAAAAGCGGGTTCAAATATTCCACTAGGGATTTCCTTAGCAACGGGTACTTGTAATTGTTCACGCTGTACTAAATTTTGCATGATGATAAAATACATTAGGCTACATCATTTCAAGTAGCAAAATGTGCATAGCAATGAATATTTGTGTGCCTTTTAGTGCCTTACCCTGTTAGCAAAATAAATATAAATAGAAGAAAACTGTTACTGCATTCTAATGAGCATGCACACTCACCGAGACAGCAGAATACTCAAAAATTATCTACTAGTGTGGCAAAAATGAGTAGAGAATAGAAAAAAATTGAAGAAAACTGCATGATTTGACGTACTGGAAAAAGATGGAGCTAAAAGAAAAGGAAAACACTTAACAGGGACAATAAGATTTGAGTACGCGATTTTATCTTACGTGAGTTACGTACATTTTGAAACTGAAAAACGCAAAATAAACATATTACACGTACACCGAATAATGTATGCGCAGTTATGATGTAATTATTAAATCTAATTATAGTATTAACACTCGTAATCAATAAAAAATCATAAAACACTGGAAGGCAATGGAATTGTTTGGCTAGACTAGCGGGATGATGCTCACACAAGGAGAAACAACGCCACACTGAGCAGGACTCGTGGGTTTCGCAAAATTAGCAGCGAGGTCACGTGGGCACACCGACCAAATCCGAGACAAAGTTTTCACGGGGGGGGGGGGAATCGAAAACCGAAATCGATAACAACTGAGACTTCACTGTCTTTAATTTGTTTCTACACTTGCCACAACATGTGGGCACACTTGTGCTTTCTATAAATATATCGTAAAATTATTTGGAACGTTTCATTACAAAATTCATTAGTTTAACAGCAAAAACCATACCAGACAGTTTGTTGTGGTTGTTGGTTGTATTGATCACATGAGCACTGCCAAAACTTGTATATGTTGAATGCGTTCTTCTGTGGTATCAACAGGCGTTTTGTCGCTGTCAACTGTGGTTTGATACATGCAGCATTCAAATCTTTGTACGCCGTAAAAAACGTCACATAAAGAGATTGGAAATACGATGATGGAAAAATTAAAAACACTGCTTAAGCAACAAGTGTATTGCGAGTAAACTACATTTAATTTTTACAGCTGTATTTATATAGCGATTTCCCTAGTAATATTCCTATTAAGGAAAATGTTTTACTCCGAAGTGATGTCAAGAGAGAAGAGGTCTTATCTCTTTTTCTTGCTGATGACACCATGAGCTTGGAGACGGTAGCGAAGAATCACGTGATGAGTTTACTGAAACAACAGATACTCAGAAGGCTTAGGCCTAAAAGTAAGTGATGCAAAGATAAGTTATATGGAAAGGCCGTAATTGTGGTAATGTCTAAGATGATTCACTAGATTATAACTTTCCCAGATTCTCCCTCCAGTATTAACTTTTTCTTCGCAATATTTTCCCCGCTTCTTTAGGATCGGAAGGAACAGAGATCTAGCTGAATGGTTGTAAGAAAGTTGGACGACGCTGACAATTGAGAAAAAATAAATTTAGAAATTTTAAAGAAAACTGCTCGCAATTCCTTGAGGTCAGACTTTCCTTTGCTGTTAAATTTGACGGAAGGCAGAACCCTTAAAGAGCTGTCGACAGGAAGTTCTTCTGTATGTTTGAAACACCGCCCCATTTCTTGTTTGCAAAACAACGCCCACCTACCCAGTTTCCATTCATGCTAGTGATTAGAAAACAAACGACCAAGTAGGCCTCATAAGTAAAAATAAAGAGTCCCATGACCTAAAAATATAACGAGTCTCATATCCTAGTAATATTACGAAGGGTAGAAGGAATTGGTGTTTTATGTAGAGCCAGCAACTAAAACTATTTGAAGGGAAGGCAACCAGCAACAGATGCCATATGCAGAGAAAAAAAACAGCGTGCCCGAGGCGAGAGCTGAATCCAGGATTGTCAACCCTCAATGTATTGGTGACAGGCGCTAACCGTTGCGCTACTGAACCGCCCTAGTAATATAACGAGTCTAATAGTATAGTAATATAACGAGTCTCATAACCTGGTAAAATAACGTTTTATAGTTTTAATAGAATGAATATCATAGCCTAGTAAATATTCTACACCAGTGATATGCAGCACCGTGACTTTTGGCCGAGTGCTCTAGGGGAGGAGCATAGCCAAACAGGACAGGGACAAGCTGAACAAAAACATTAAAAAAAGTAGGAGGGGTTATTGGGAGGGAACAGAATGTCTAAAAGACACTATCGCACAAGCTTCTGTACAACAAACTGACTATAATTTTAGTAGATGACTCGCTTCCACATCGACAGGAATTTGACAACAGACGCATAGACAGAAGTGGTAGGTTTAGACTTCCCCTACCAGAGCCGAACGATATCTGTACTCTTTTATTTCGGTGGCCAAGTCCAGAAACTGCAATAAAGTATTAACAAAAATTTCCAGTAATGACCACCACCATCATCACCAACACCACCTCATCCACAACCAAATTGCAGTTTGGTGTTTACGAGGTCTGGAAGATTAGTGCCACCTTCACTATCGACAAACTGCTAACACCTTTCTCTGCGAGTTCGTCTTATCAAGGCTTGATTACTGTAGTTCCTTGTTCTCGTCCTGCCCTGCAGACCTCCTACCCAAACTTCAGAAAACTTGTGTTTGAAACATAGTAACAGGACTCTGGCACTGCTCTTCGTTCTCTACGCTGTCTGCCCGTTAGTGCTCGCATCCAGTCCATGTTGTCTGTGCTTATTGGTCTGAGTTCTTTAATTCTTTTTTTAAGGCAGTCGTCCTATTTCTCCGAACGTGTCTTCTTGTACATCGCAACCCGAACATTTCACTCTTCGTCTGTTCAAAGCATGCTGTCTACTACTGTCAGCAATACAACAAAGTGTTGTCAGCAGCTTTTCATCTATATTGCAGTAAAGCAATGCAAATTCCTTCCCTTTTATATTCACAACTACCCCTCCCCCAACTGCATTAAAATATTTCTCGTGTGCATTACTGCTAAACAAAATCCACGTATTGACACAAATGTTGTACTAAAACGAAAAACTAATGATTTATTTAGACTTACTTGTCTCAATGCTTGAGAAGAAGGAAATAGAGAAGAGGTAACTCACCTTGATATTACTGCAAATCCTGCCAGTTTCGAATGAAAAGGATAACAGTTGCACAATACCACACTGTCATAAAGATGCAAAAGGTCGGAAAGGAAAACATTTTCTCTCATGGTGCTGCTTGCATTTTCATATCTGATGGACCAGCAAGCAGCTTCAGCCGGTTGTGAAGATTTTCCAGACCCGAGAACCACCAAAGTTTCGCTCCAGTCGACAAATGTCAAAATTTTCGAAAGGACGTGAGATTAGGCTTTAACTAATGAGTGGCAAGACCAGGTGTTCCTAATGTGGAATAATAATAGACAGGGGAATGTGTTTTATTTCGTGATTGCGATTGTAAATGGCTTTTGGCCACTCACCAGAGGTCACTTGTGATATGATGGAGATGAGAGAAGAACCACAGACACCAGCAGACAAAGGTCCTGGATTCGTGGAGTGTATGTGAAAGCAGCGAATGTCACTCTGTGTCCATGGCAAGGAGTTATACAAGCAATGCGTTCACTGCACTGACATTACATGTTTAGGCAAAGAGTGTGTGTGTGTGTGTGTGTGTGTGTGTGTGTGTTGCGGGGGGGGGGGAGGACGGGATAGAGTGAGAAGGGAAATGTTGAGGGGCGTGTGGGGTAAGGGGCAGGGTCAAATGAGTGCAACATGCTGTGCTAATGGAGAAGCCGATGATACTTGAGCAACTTTTATTTACGTGCTGGTAAATTATTTACGCAGTACAGAATTCAAATGCAATCGGATAAGAAAGAAAGAAAGAAAGAAAGAACAGAAAATAAATAAACAGAAGCCTTTTTCAAACTGAAATAGTTTATTAAGGTGTAAAATTAATGACGCGAAACAAAAATAAATAAACTATATGAACACTGTTGTTTCGCGGTCAAATTCTCTGATTTGTAAATGCAATTCAAATTCAGCAGGAAGTTAAAAAGCATGCACCCAGTGATACCTGGTAAATTTGAATGCAGAGGGTGAAAATAAAAACACCCCAATAATGTAACCCAATAATCTTATCGAATAACAATAAATACATGCCTGGTGCTCACAACGGTCTTGGCAATTCTCGTCAAATGCAAGCAAATAGACCGAATAGAAGAAAAATGGCTAAGGTCCCATTTTTTACTTTCAAACAAGAAGGAAGAAACAGCTTTTTAAAGGTTTCTTCTGCTATATTTTCTGCTTGAAACACGTTCCTGAATTTTGCTTTTTTTACGTGATCAGAGAGTTTCACGTAGAATACGCAAGTTCATCGTCCATAAAAAATGCTCCTGGCCTGGGCTGGTCTGCTTGCGCCCTTGTCACGTGGTAGCCGACGTACATTAAAGTTGAGTTTCCGTGCAGTTCTTTTCGTTGTGTCGTTTGCAGTGTTTTGGGATGATACTTGAGAAAAACTGCTTTTGGCCTTCGTCCACGGTGTCCCAGGGTGCATTTTGGTCACAAACGCTGGCTCTGTATTCCCCATCGAAAAAGCGTGCTGTTAAGGGAGAAAAAGAACAGAAACAAAAACGAAACTGTTGAAGAAATTTAGACGACCATCTACCTTCTTTGGGTCACAATTAATCGTCTGTCTGTCTGGCTGGCTGGGCGGTTTCCTAAAGAAATTTATGCTTGTGGATTTTTATTAAGGACAAAAATTTACGATGAGTGCTCTATGTTCGCTGTTACAATGACCGACCTGTGCTCGCTAAGTTTCAGGACTCTTTGCCTTTTGACCTAAAGAGAAAATATAAGGCACATGGTAAGCTGGGATTTAAAGGAGACATACCAACGTTTTTAACCATGTCCAGTAAAACTTTCAAAACGATCGTTTAGTTACAATTGTGTCTAAAATAAAGCTTCGGGCTGACTCTTAATGGCCGCTATGTTTACGAACTTTAATGTCTGAAGTAGGCGGACACATCCGACAAGAAATGGTTCAAACAAGGCTAGAGTTTTGTCAACAGTATTACGGGGGACCCAGCTGACAAGTGTCCAACATGTTGAATTACAGTTAGCAGTTGTACCGACCGGACAGCACCACCTTGATTTCTAGTTTTGCTATCTGTGAGAAGCACGGAATATTTACAAACTGGGAAAAATTATAAAACTTATAGGAAATGTAAACAGACTTTTCTTGGTTGCGTCCTAATCTTGAAAAAGCAGGGTACTAGTGGGTGAACGGCTTTGTGTGTGTAAAACTTTATCATCTCAACCCAAGTTACTCGGAACAGATTCTTTCAGTTTTGCAGAATCGTTCCTTTATTTTTCATACACAAAAATCGTTGATCCGACAACTTCTTTCTTACCGGTTTCAGGCAGTAACTACATTGAAATTGCATGTTACTGTTTATAACATTATCCTGTCACTCAAATAATATCCAGTTACTTCAACGTTTGTTCATTTGACAACACGACACCAACCACCTCAGGCCTGTGTTTGAGAAATGATTGTAAGTAAAGGTTTGTTTAGCTACACTAAATTTTGAACAGACACGATTCAGTAAACACAGCTTACTATCTGACTTGCGTTTCCCTTTAAACTGTAAGACTGGAAGGAATAAGAGTGTACTCACCAAAAAATATGAAATGAGTATCCAGTGGGAAACGAAAGCCACACATGGAATCCTGGACTGCAGTTCTAAGTGAGACTGTTCCCATTCCTTTGATTGATTCTTTAGCCTGAAATTATCATCATCCATATAACCATCATAATAATAAGAAAAGAGAGAAAAAGAGCAAAAGAAAAAAGAGAAAATTATCTTATTAAGAATGAATGGGCAATTCTAATAGTACAATGACAAGAAAGAGAAAATATTTGAAGTCTGCCGCCTGTCTTAAAATACCTAAATGGCGGTTCAAGAAGAAGTGAGATAAAAAATAAAAATGCTTCAACAATAAAAAGCTAGCATCTAACCCATAAGATCTTGTCGACTTGGATTGTATACACCCATTCAGAAGTGATGTCCAAGAGCGACCAGGGGTCCTTAGGGTCGAGTGATCTTTCCCTCTGTTTATACTCCGAAATGGCCGTCCCGAGAAATACTGCACACAAAGGAAAGCTATACAACTGGAGTATTACGACAAACAGCGCTGCAGAAATTAAGAAAAGAAGTAAATGTTGAATGGCAGAGGCACTACGTGGACCACGTGACAATAGTCGCCGTTGTAACAGTCTCAAACCCAGATTTCTAGAATAACGAGGAAGCGGATGGCCGAGTGGTTAGAGCGCTGGCGTCCGAACCGAGAGCGCGCTGGTTCAATTCCCTATAAGCGCGGCATACTTCCCCCAGTCGACCCAGCTGACGGGAATGGGTACCTGACTCCACAGAGGGTTGGGGAAGGTAAGACAGCGAGGGAGAGGAGATTGGCACCACCCTCATGTAAATGCTGGCCCCGAGGAAAGTGGGGTCTCTAACACCTCACTCCCCAACGACCTGAAAAGGTTATGGGATGATCTTTACCTTTATCTCTAGAATAACAGAAAGATTTATATAAGTATTTCATATTTGTATGGTCCGAAGTGATAAGTAAATTTTCTTGAAAACAAAAGTTACCTTACTTGTGACAAACGTGTTGTCCTTTTAAATTTTTCAAATGTTTTAATTAGTTTGAGAAGTGACGAGGTAGCCTTGTCACTTCCGCTAGCACCTTTTTTGCATCACGTCTTTCTGTGCTCGCCGCAAGGTGTAGGAAGTGGACCCTAGAAAGGGAAAAGGGCTCATTACCTTGTAGACAATCTTGGAAAAGAGGAAGTGTAAGGGAGTAAATCTTACCGAAAATCATAGTTAACACGGGTTCAGAAGGCGATGGAACTGTACGAAGAAAGTACCCGTCATAGCTCACTGTCCACGAGTTTGTGGTCAGGCCGACCCATTGGCTATGGTCCCCATGGAAAGGAAGATGGGAGCCACCAAGTATGGAAGCACAGGGAAAGTATCATCGATACTCAAATCAGCACAAGACCTCAGTTATCAAAGACAGCAAAGGCCGCCTTTTCATAAAAGCACCGCTGTACTCAACTGATGGACTGAATATTGCGAAGACCTGTACAGCTTCCAGCTGAAGAGAGACACCAACGTTCCTCAAAACAGCCAGACTAGAACCAGTGAACATGCATGTGAACCAGTCCTACAGGAAGAGGTGGAAAGAGCTGTACGCAATCTGAAGGGAGGAAAGTCACCTGTGGTTGACATCGTGCCAGGTCCTCATCTCTATGTGCCAAAGAGAACGCAAAGAGTGGACGCAGTCACTAGTTACACCTCTTCCAAAGAAAGAAAACAGTAATCAATGCCAAAACTACGGTACTAATCAGACACCGAAGCAAAATCGTTCTGCAAGTAATTCAGAATAGCATCAGCACCACCACTGAGGAACTGCTAGCATAAGACCTCCTATCTTCAGCCTGCGTTTT
This sequence comes from Marisa cornuarietis, assembly GCA_004794655.1. NCBI lineage: Eukaryota > Metazoa > Mollusca > Gastropoda > Architaenioglossa > Ampullariidae > Marisa > Marisa cornuarietis. The sequence continues at coordinate 931,734 of SMMW01000575.1, forward strand.
GCAGAAGACATAGATCCGTTAGCAGGCAATAAGAAAGAACTGCATGATCTTGCCATCAAACTGACAGACAGTTCGAACGCATATGGAATAGAGACCATAAGAGCAAAGTCATTGTCAAAGGTAACAGCAAAGCAGAAGAAGAAGTGGCTTAGGGGTATGAAGAAGTGGACTGGTCGTCCCTTACAACACCTGCTCCCTGTTCCCCAAGACGGGCCTGAGTGGCAGGCCTTGTCAGCTCCCGTATCTATCCTTGTGATCCCCACAACAACCGGTATCAGTCGAGGGACGAATAAATGAAAAAAAAAATCCCACACTCTTTATAGTCGTTATCAACGTCAGGTTGTATCAGTTCAATACCTGACAGGTTACCTAAGAACTGCTTAAAGGATCGGTAGGTTCAGCGACATCGATATAAAAATAGGAGAAATATAAATGTCAAAGCGACAGTAACTCACTCAGTTCAAACCTCTGGCAGTAATCGTCTGCTGAGGTGTAGGGCACGCAGCTACAGGCATGGCATAAAGTCGTCAAGCAGCAGCCAAGTAGAGCGAGAAGCAACAGATTTTCCATTCCACCTTGTCTTGTAGGGATGTCCTCGTTGGTGATGGTCAGGTGGGACTTAAAGGTTCGTCTTCCCGAAGGAGCCAAGAAAAGGAGTTAATCTCGTGGTGCACGTGGGAAAATGTGGAGACAGTCTGTAAATTTCGAGCGCATCTGAAAGTTATATAGCGACCGCAGCTGCAGGTGGGAGATCGTGTTCGTACCAGATTGGCGAGTAATCTCTGTTAATTACAGCTTGTTGTAATCGTAATGTTTTGATGGGGCGTGGAGCTCTTGACAAAGTTCACCCGTAACACATATCTACCACGTGATGTTTATCATAAATATGTGCAAATAGCGTCAAGCAACAACTGAATTGGTGAAAATCTTCTATTTTCGTCCTACTGTGAACTACAAGACAACTCTTCCGGAGTGATGCACCAAAGTGCAGAGAATCGCTTGGTAAACAGAAGAAAACAACTGCCATTTATCCATTAAAATATGGCATGGCACATTACAAGAACACTCAGTTCAAGAAAAGTTCTTAGCACCAGTTAAACTCGTTTAAGACATTTTGTGAAATTGTGAAAGAAAGTGAAGCATGCGGGGTCATTGCAAGTTGCCTCATGCATTCAGTCGGAATTAGAAATAATTGTCGACAATAAATCATCACACTAATGGAAAACAAAGCACCCACGGTTGTAACTCGAAGCTAAAAATGAATGCTAACTGGATGCCAGTTCCCCTGAAGGTAAAATGGAGGAAAATGTCACGGGTATTACATTGCGGTTGTGTTTAATGCTGGATTTCTTTTTTCAGCCTTCAGCCCGTCATTAATACTGCTGTTACTACAAAATAATAACTAAAATAAGAATAATAAGTCTTGATACAGTCTGTTTTATTTGAGGTCAGTCTTTCACTGCCGTATCCTCCCCCATTTACTTTGTAACCAGATGTGCGTCAATTTGCTTTTTCTCCGTTCCCGATGTTTAAAAAAATAGTTCCTGATACATTTTAATGCCCTCGACGACGGACTTTTTTACTCTTTCGCTAAAAGGTTGATGTAGTCAGACCAAACAATTATTAATTCCAGAGGTATCATGTAACAAAGTTTATTAAATTCCCCAGTCTCGTATCTTTTATTTAGCTGTACGAGTAGAATCACTAAGTTTATAGTATCTGTTATATTTATCTGTATACAAAGGTTGGGTCACGATTCTGACCTATTGAGAAGTTTTGTGTATGTCAAGTGCTTTGCAAAAGATCACAACTACTTCCGCTTATGCGCCATGGCGACTCTGTCTAATCATAGAATCCTGACGTTTACTACACATTCTGTTTACAATATTTTTTTCTAAGATATGAAACTACGTTGAAAAAGTGTGTTTATTTACAGAATTGTATCAGCGTTGGAGAAATTAGCAAAAGATAACGAGCATATTAAGGTCTTTTTTGCCAGACCCGGGATTATGTGGACCACGTGACTTTAGTAGTCAATGAGAAATGTAGTTTAGGAACTAGAGGCAAGGAAAAATGAGGTGCAGGAGAATGTGGTAATGGCGGGGCTAGGATGTGTCAAGATGGCCTCATGCAACTCTGGTGCGTCTGGTGCCAGCAGACCTCCTGCATCTAAAATGGCGGCCTCCAGCAGGGATGATGCCAAGGCGCGCCCACAGCAGACTGCCAGATCATTTACAACAAAAGTTTGCCAGCAGCCAACAACTGGCGTGCGTTCAGGATTGATTATGTCTGCGTGGAAAAAGGACTAGGGGCTCCGTTGCAGATAAATGAGTCATTATGTCACAGGTTTTAACATTAAATCATTATATAACTTAATTGGCATGCGTGGAATTTCTCGTAATAGCAGCGGTGAGTCTCGATTTAATGTCAGACACTCCCGCCACACATTTTAGGGCACACCATTATTTTGAGAGCTCATGGTGGCGCTCGTGTCGTCTGTGATGTTGACCACCAGATCTTGAAAATGCTAGAGACTGCTAAGAAAGCTTCTAAAAATTTACTTTGTGGAGATGGGGGTTCATGGCCCAGTGTAGTGATAAGTGGTCAGGAGCGCATGTATATATATATATGTGGGTGTGCGTGTGCGTGTGTGTGGTGTAAGAGAGAGTGCTCGACATCGTTTGTCTAGGGTAAGTTCGTAGACTGCTTCCCTCAAAGTATTTTCTCCTGACACATCTTTACTTAATGTAAACAAATGCCAAATGCCACATGCAGAGAAAGAACAGCGTGTCCGAGACAAGACCCGAACCAGGGACAGCCAATCCTCGCTGTACTGGTGACAGGCGCTGACCGTTGTGCCACTGGACTACCCTTCTAGATCGGAGCACTTAAAAATATCGTAAGCTATACTATATTTGCTCCGTGGTATTTGGCTAAAGCGATCCTCCTACAGATTTTTGATATTGTGTTAATATCTCTGTATATTCCTTTATATGTTCTATAATAAGTAAGACCAAATAGATGGTTTTCGATTTCCGTCGGAATTCTCCACCAAGTCCTGTCAGTGTCATCCACGACAAGCAGGTGGAAATGGTTACTGTTTTTAAATACCTGGGCACCATCTTCGACAGGCGACTTTGCTGGGATGTCAACACCCAAGCCATCGTGAAGAAAGCTCAGCAGCGCCTCTTCCTTCTCCGGAAGCTGAAGTCTTTCTCTGTCTCCCACCAATTTCTTCAGCTTTTTTACAGATCACACATAGAGAGTGTGCTGTCCTTCTCGTTTATCTGTTTCTACAACAGTTTATCAGTGAAGGACAAGAGCAGCCTACATCGTGTGGTATCCATCTGCTCAAAAGTCATTGGGACAGCCCAGAGTACTCTTCAGACTGTATGACAGGTAGACATTTCTGAAGGCGTCTGCAATCCTCTGTGATGACAGGCATGTCCTATCGAGAGAGTTTGTCCAGCTCCCATCGGGCCGTCGATTTTGTGTATCTGCATGCAGGACCAACAGACTGCGGCTGTCATTCGTTGTTTCGGCCGTGCGTCTCTTGAATGGTGCTGTGCGAATGAATGAAACACGAATGGGGAAGCCTGTCTGGTGCATATGAATGTGTGTGTGGGTGGGTGGGTGTTGTGTGGTGTGTGTTGTATGGCGTGGGTGGGTTGTGTGTATGTGTGTGTCCTGTGTGTATACGTGTGTTTTTTGTGTTAAGTTGTTGGTTTTTTTTGTGTTAAATTGTATCGAGCTGCCACCCAATTGCCCTCTGGGACAAATAAAGTCTTATCTTATCTTATCTTATCTAATATTAATGACCACGAGCATTAATGAGGCAGTTATTTGTTATGTTTAAAACATGAGCAGCTTTGTTGAGTAAAACATTTGCATTCCAAACACAAATGACAGCCATGTTGTTGATAAATATATCAGACACTGACTGAAAGAAAGAGGTTTACACATGAGCAAAACCAATTTTACAGGTTCGTAACAATCAAATGTAAGAGATATGTTCATAATGTGCAAAATATTCACATAAGATACAGAAAATATAAAAGGCTGGTCGCACAGAAATATTAGAAACATGAATGTAAACTAATATACACAATAATGCGAGGTAAGGTAAATTATTCAAGTCAGCATGGATAAAATTAAAAATAACACTAACATCTGTGTTGATATACCATGTCATCCTTGTAAACTGTTAAGAAATCATGCTCACTATGAAGACATTAAGAAGAAAGAAAGTTCCATTGGCATCATGTGACCAATTACAAAGCGGTGTCACACAAACATAGTTTCTTTCAAGCAAAGCAACAGCTCCAGTATATTAGTGCAGTGATTTTTTCAAGTGTTCATTCTTCTATAATAGTAAATGTGAGAAAGTAGCGTGGACTCTGAATTTAATATTACGGACCTTTTGTTCCATAAATCAGTGCTCATATGAATTGGTAACCACTACACTGGCCCATGAGGCCTCGTTCTGGTTTCACGATGGCGCTTGCGTGAATAAGGTCTATTGCGAAACGTGCATAATGACCATGATACATAGTTTATTGTAATTATGAGAGAACTTGATAGGGAAAGTGGAGTTCTGTGCGTTCTTTTGTGCACCAGCCTTAACCCTTAACGTCTGCATGTACTCTTTTTTTTTCAAACACGGATATTTTTTTGGATTGAACATTCTAGTTGTCTTTTCCTTGCTTCTGGCTCTCGTTTGTTGGCCGGACCGGTGGAAGCTTCCATCTGCCTCGCCCATTTCTTCCTATCAAAGGGCAGCTGAAGAGAGGTCAGAAGGGCATCGAGGTCGAGGATGTCCTAGCAGGAGGGAGGAGGTGTAGGGAAGACCCTCATCAAGACAGCGACCGCTCGGAGTCCTCATCAACGTCAACCGTGTAGATCCAAGAAGGCTGAGTGACACTCCCTCAGTCCTGTGACTTTTCTGTTATGTTCATAGCCCATTTAAAGTCTTAAATCCGACAGAAATGTATCTATTGGGAGAATTCAATGTGTGGCTCTTTATGTGTGTTTTCGCCAGGTATCTGAATCACCTACTCGCAGACAGCCCATGTTGTGTGCGTCTTGATTGTTTGCTTTACTCTCTTTTTGACTCTTGTAATTAAATTTTTTATCTTTGTAATTTATTATTTTCAATGTTAGTTTCACATTTTGGGTTTGATTGCCTGTTGTCCGTCTCAGTTTATAGGCATTTGAATGACGCATAAAAAATCTTAAAAACAAATGTTTTTTCAATGCAAGTTAGCCTGGTATAGGTATATGAAATTCCTCCAATATCTTACAAAATTTACAATTAGAGAAATTCGATTATCTGGAATTTTACTCTAGTAACAGCAAAATAATAACTGCCTTAGCTTTGGATCACAGCGCGTAACGGAAAAGCCGGAAAGTTGAATACGTCTTAGTCAAGTGCATGCAGGTCTTATTTGTTCCCGTGGTCGTTCGTTCATTCCGTGTGTGAAGTGGGTGGTGTCTGTGATGGATGAGGTTGTGTATGTTCTACAGTCTCTCGACTAGTCCACAAGTCGTTGTCGTGAGCTTCTTCTGGTGGGCTTTGTTTTTGGTGTATGATGTGAAAGAAAAGACTGAATTTGCGAGTTTATTTTTTATTATCAGTAATACAAGTAAGATAATTTAAAAGTGATGAAACTGCAATTAACTGCTCTGGTTAATAGTTATCAGTGCTACTGAAAAGGCCTACTTTGCCGCGTACAGGGATTACTCACGTGTTCTGCTGACTTATTCCGCTCAATGTGCTAGGATAATAAGTGGCGTGTGTGTGTGTGTGTGTGTGTGTGTGTGTGTGTGTGTGTGTGTGTGTGTGTGAGAGAGAGAGAAACAGAGAGAGAGAGAGAGAGCAACTGACGTTTGAACTCATGTAAAATATTGTCACCCTCTTCTGTCTGCACCAACTATTTTTATCTCACCACTAAGGATATTATCTCTCCTCTCCACCACAGCATGACTCATTGTGATGCACTCTGGGGATTACTTGTGACTCACAACTACAAAATGAGTCTCAAATTTGAGAATTTTAAAATCTTTTGATATTTCTATTTCTTTTGACAGCAGAGTAGTCCTTCTGTCTAGTCCCAAAATCTTTTGAGCTATACAGGTTTGAAGTGTGTAAGTACGGTAGCGGCCATATTAACAAAAGCAGGTTCTAAGTTTTCCGTGAAATCTCCCAAGGTTTTTTTTACTTAGCAAAGGATACTTATAATTGTTCTAATTGCATGATGATAAAACACACAAGCTACATCAAACTGCATAGAACTGAATGTTTGAAAGTTTTTAGTTCCTAGTTACCCTGTTAGTAAAACAACAGTGGAAGAAAAATGTTACTGCATGCCAGTCAGCATGCTCATGCAAAAACAACGACAGATTAAACACAATCATGTCCTTTCTCCGTTCAAAAGATGAGTCAAAAGAGTGGTACATTAACATCTTTATCAATGGAATCACTTCTCTGAAATTGTTCATCCACTCGGATTCATCGAAGTCACTCGCTAAGTTGTCTGCAGTGTCCTCTTTCCCGAAATGTTGTGTACAAATCTTCCAAATTGGGGCTATTGTGAATGTGGAAGAGTCGAAGATTGATTAGAATTAACTTAACGCTAATAATTCTTTTTCAGTAAGATTTTTGTTTGGCATTCTCTTGCTTTACTCAGCACTGAAAGTGTGACAAAAGACTGATAGAGTTGCCTCCCGTCAGACAGTCGCTCAGCGAGTTTCTTTACAACTCAGTGTCTGACTCTCACATTGGATAAAATGAGGACCAAAGACCAGATTTTTCACTCTCATATTAATACAACTCTCTTTACAAAGTATATAGCAAAGAAAGTGATTTTTTAAAAGCTGATTTGATGAATAGAACATATAAATCAATTGATCAATGTGTTATAACCGCTTCGACATCTTGGCCTGTTTGAAGGGGGAGGGTCATCGACCCTGACCATATGTGCCTGGTTTTAGTCATAATTCTACAGATTCTTACTACCTGGACTGACAGCTACTACAAAATACAACTAAATAACCCCTGAGTAACAAAATTCCTCTCTAATCGTGCCTTGTTTGTTGTTGTTGTTTATGTAATTGGAAAGTGCTTCCACCTTGCGGTGATTTCGCACTTTGGGGGGAGAGGGGAGGAAACCGGAGTACCCGGAGAAAACCCCCGCCGCCCAGCCCTGCGAACAGGTGTCACATACAGAGAGTGTCCCGAGACGAGATCTGAACCCGGAGCCGCTCACTGCAGTGGTGACAAGCGAGTGTTTTAACCACTACACTACCGGGGGCCCTAATCCTGCCTTGCAATAACAATGGGCTTAAATAATCGCAATCGCTCCAACGGTCAAAGGAATGTGATGTTTCACAGATAAACTGTAGCTCTCTAATTTTTCACGAATGTCAGTTGTACCAGCTTTACAGTCCCCCCAAAATGTATAGCATCGTGCCCGTAGCTTTCCAGAAAAAAGCTGTGCGTGGCAGAGACATGGGGCTCACTCGGCAAGAAGCCATGGCTGTCCTAGTCCCATCCATGTCCTTGTCCCATCCATGTGTTACCACCCAACATCGAGAGGCGGAGCAAGAGGTGGGGCTACTAGAGGTCACTTGTTGGGGGTGCTCCAAACTTTCGTGGCAGTCATCTAGTCGATGATATTCTTTAGTGCTAGCTGTACACTTTATTTTCGTAATATAGGTGCGCAAACATTTTGTGAGATGTATTCAGTTCGTTTGTTGCTAGTATGACTGAGGCATAAAAAGTGAACGCTTTCTTTGAAGACTGATGGTGGGTTTTAATTTATTAAACTGTAACTTTTTTCTGAGTACATCTGGCAAGAAGAAGAATGGGAAAATGTGAAAATAAGCCACAGAGTGGATCATGGCACAATGGAGCAGGAATTAAGGAATTCACGTGATAAAATCTTGTCTGATTTTCCATTTCTTAAGCATTTTGTGCAGTACTGTTTAAATTCGTGTTATTACTTTCAGTTTGCCTTTTCAAAACCTTAAAATTGGTTCCTTGTGGCCGAAATGTCTATACCTGTGTGAAAACTTTTTATGCATACAATCGTCTGGTGCCTAGGTTATTCACTCGCAGACAGTTTATTCTGCGCATGTCTTGATTTGTCAGTCTGTTCATTTTTCTATGAACTGCCGTTATTGTATCACTGATAACAACTAATTGTTATCACTGCTAGTGACGTGGGCTCTCGGGGAGTACTAAAATGTTGTACTTACTTAATTTTCTGTATGTGCTAGGGTATTGAGCGGTTCTTTCTCGGGGGAGGGGCGAGGCGATGACTACTGAAGTTAGAACTCCTGCCTTTGAAATATTGTCACCCTCGTCTGTCTGAACCAGTGAAGTATTTACATTCAGCCGTCATCTGCTATAATTACAGAGAAATGTATTTCTCTTCTCTCCACCAGCGCCATGGCTCAGTGTAGTGCAGCCCAAGGGTTATTTAGTCAGGTCATAAAGTTCGTCGCATCGATCTCATTTCAACTTGAGGTAGTTGTTTAAACCATTTAATCGTGTTGCTTGAATGCGCTGTCAGGACACATGCTCAGTCAGCAACTCCTTCAACTGATGAACTGGAGAATACTCGATGGGAAACGTTGTCGCATAACATCTGTCTCCAGGTTAGCATCCCAGTGGTTGTGAGGCCAAGATGGTAGAGTACTAGCGTCCTAACCTGAAGGCGCGTCGGTTCGCTACCCATTGCTACCCTGACGCCTACAGAGGAAAAGAACAGCGACACAAGAGATTTTTACCACCCTCACAAATAAGCTGGCCTCGAGAAAACTGATTTCTCTAGCACGTCACTTCCCAAATGATTTAAAATATTATCTTAATAATTAATTGTTCACGTGATCCTGTCCTCAAATGAGGTTATTATTGCAGCCCTTTCTTTAAGCAAGTAAGATTTTCAGTTGTTTAAATATTTCTTTCGGAGATGTGCACGGTCTTATTACCTTGAAATTTAAGGATTTTTTTTTAAAATCTGATAATTTTCACAGCCCCCATTAATTTGAGCAATATATTATTTGTTAGTTGGTTGACACATTTAAGAAGCTGTCGCGGTAAGAGGCATCGATGATAGGACAGAACGGATGACAAAATTTTAGAATCGAACCTTTTAAGGTTACAATTCCAAATTTTTTTTGACTCTCTACACCCTGAAATGCACATGGATAATATTATATAGTTTAATATTATAATATTTTTGAATCAAATTATTTGAGGGAAGGCGGGCATGGAGCTAGAAAGTGGTCGACTTCGTCAGAACACCTGTACAGATAGTAGCTATCCATGATCTGTATACGTTTAGATGTGAAAGAGGTATGTCTTGTCAAATGAGTATCTTAGGTACGTGTTTTACTTGCTTGCTTTTTAAACTTATGGCATCAGTAGAAACAATTTTACATCGAACAGGGTGGATAATACGAGCAACACAAAAGACTTTGAGAAATGTTAGGATAACTTATTGTTTAAAATATTTCAGTGATATAATTTGATGCGTTTCTTATTGTCATAGCTTATACTACGACACCAAAGCTGAAAAAATATGCTAATGTAGAAAATGGTTTAAATATAAATTAGAACTTTTTCTGTGCGTACTCTTGGGAATTATTCCAATAAAACAGTAAAATATTGTAATGAACAACAAGAAAGTCCTGTGTTCCTTTCTAGCTGAAAATAATAGGAGCGAAGAAATTCTGGGTCAAAACCTTCAAAAATTTCTTTACTTTCTTCTTTACAGTCAAATAAAACCATCACCTTCTTAAGATTTAAAAAAAAGTCGCACGAAATTGAGAAGGCAGCACTCCAGACAACGACCAGTTTTCAGACCTAAAGCCACGTTTATTCACTATAACATTAAACAGTTATCCTGGATACAGTGCCGTCACAGGATACTCATGTTTGGTTGTGACTCGATCACGTAATGCCGACGTACTGTCCATGTCCTTTTACGAAGTGAGTGGATTTCACACGTTAGTTCAAGCACACAGCTTTCGCAGGCCGCTTGTGAAAAACGTTTTCCGTTTTGCATCGAGTCCGTTCCAATTTCTGTTTCCTGAACAATAGTCAGTCGTTAGATTTCCAGCTTCGTAGGAGGCTGAAAATGAACCGAATATAAAAGCACTTTGTCGCACTAGCTTACGTCTTGAACAGGAAACAAAAAAAAAAAAAAGATTTTCGACAAATTTAATAAAATTGTTGCAAAGCTGCCGCCGGCAATATATAGGGACTGATGTCCCCTTGGTTGAGAAATGACATACGACCAACTTGATTTATCCCAATAGCAATTAGTAGTTGGGAAGTGTATAGGGGAAACAACCAGAAACAACTGTTAGGCAAGGATAAGGCAACTGATGAATCATACCAAAGAGCAAAACACCTAAAACCCTTCGTAACGAACACCTACAACATCGTATACCCACGCGAACATACAAACTGATCACATCAAGAAGTCAAATCCTTTTGCTTCACACCAGTGAGCTTAAGACAAGTGTGTACAATACTTTTATAACTGTTCCTGTCATAGACAGACACAATTTGGAACCCACACACAAAAGAAATAGATAAAAGATGTTCAATGAATGACTGATAAAAATGGATCAAGATTGTTGAGCTGTTTTGCTGACTGAAAAACTTTTTTAGTTTTCGAGAAGGCATCTTGCTGACGTTTAACAAAATGTTTACCATCCATCTTTCAAACGGTTTCTGTCCTACAAATGTGTTCTTAAAGCTGTGTTGTTGAATGTGGACAAAAGCCTTTTTATTTGTCTGTCTGTGAACCTCTTTCTCTTGGTTTTTCTCTTGTGGTTTGTGATTGGAAATCAACAATTAAAACAAGTGTGATGAAAATGTTGAAACTTTACGTATGCGTACGACAGACAGACAGACAGACAGACACTGAGAGTAAGGAGAGTATGCATAATAAACTCACCTGCAATGACGTAAGTTGTGTTCAAAGCAAATTCCTCGCCACACATGCCATCATTATTTGGAGTAGTGATATAAACCATTGTCATTGCAGCTGAACTATTCTTCTTCGACTGCAATCATCATCATCATCATCATCATCATCATCATCATCATCATCATCATCATCATCATCATCATCATCATCATCATCATCATCATCATCATCATCATCATCATCATCATCATCATCGTCATCATCGTCGTCGTCGTCGTCGTCGTGATTGTTATCGTAGTCGTGGATGCCAACACCGATGAGTTTAAACGACTGAAAGAAACAAGGCTCTAACCCAGAAAATTTGGTCGACTTGAACAGTGTAGGTCCGTGTTCCGAAGAAGTCGAAGTCCTCTGTGTCCTCCCAATTCTGCGAGGTGTTCATACTATCAGCAACAGCTCTACCGCGAAATACTTTTCAACGTGGCCATGGAACATGACAAACAAAGCAAAGGGAAACATAAAATATGATTCAGGTGAAGCACTAGTTGTAAAAGAAGCAGATGACTATGAAGGTGGATATTTAACATTTTCGCTTTCTTCTTGGATTTGTTGTGCTTGTAGTGCCTGTTGTACCCAGCTGTACTTTTCTTCTGAGGTCATCGATATTGTGCTTGTGTACTTGCCTGTGGCTTTTGTTTATCCCTTTGCTAATATCATCTCTCTCATCGCCGTTAATCCTCTCTGGCCAGCGCCATCACAGTTTATTCATTTTACAAGTCGTCCCTGTGGTAGACTTTACATCCGTGCCAAAAAGTCATAAGTTTCAACATTGTACTGCAATTTCTGCTTTATAATCATCTGGATATTCTCCTGACGATGTTATCTACGTGTTTGGTTATTGATGTACTCTGTTCCAGTCCAATGACTGTGGGTCTGTTTCATTGACATCTTAGTCTAGGAAAGAACAACCTGGGATTCCCACTAACTTACTATCTTACAATTGTCAAATTGTCATGTTAGTCAGTAACTCGTGTGTAATCTGTGTCACGATCACTTCACACAGTGTCACGAAAATGGCAAATTATTTTGACAAATCAGAAAAAAATGCCTTTAACAGTGTATATCCTGATATATGCCTTGAGCAGTCCACATCATGTGATATAGATTGTGGATTTGTCCTTTTCAAATTTCTTCTGGACCAAGGACTTGAGGAGACAATAAATACAATCGCCCACTCACCAGGCGGGGAATGAACACCAATAATGATCACATGATTCCCCTTGATAAAAAGTATCCTGAATGCAATGATTTGCAATGAGAGACTTCTACATCGAACATAGAACTTTATCCGGCATTACGAGCATTTGCAGTGAAGTTGGAATATATCTATATTCACCTAAAGTAAATCTGTAGCAAATTTCATTTATATCATAACTTAAGATCATATGGGCTACGTTCGAAACCATATTGTATCATATGTTACATTGCTGTGTTTTTACATATACATTATCTATGCATTTGTAATAAACAGTGTGTAGAACTTTGTATTGTCGTTGTATCATATTCGATAATTTCTCTGTCTTATCATGTGTGATAACATGCTTTTGTGGTAAACATCAGTGTGAGACTCTGTATTGTCTTCGTATCATTGCGGTCAGTTTCTGTTTTAACTTGTATGGGGACAGACGAGATGGAAGACAGCGACTAAAAATATCTTCGTTTAAAGATGTACTCACCGATATTTTCCTTACAGTATTGTTTGTCCGTATGTCTTGAGCAGCTGCAAGCCAAGCCTACTGTCATCCAAGAAAAGGCGATTATCATCCACAGCAACATTTGTCTCATTATGTTGTCTTTTCGGTATCGTCTGCACAAACAATGCCTGTGTACAAACTTGTTTGTGGAATCTGGAATCTTCTGACCCAAGAGAGACCAGGTGGTGAAAGTGGAAGAGTGGAGGTGTCCACTGGGAGTGCGAACTTACCTGTTGGTTAAATAGCGAGCTCGGTGGGCACAATGATACACCTGTGACTCCTGATGTATGTGGGATGTCTTGGTGCTCAACACCCTAAACTACGACACATGCACCTGGCGCACATACTTTATTTCAGTCGTCGTACCCTGTCGCAGTTTAATGGCATGCTGTTGATCTCAGGGTTTTATGGTTTATGTGGGAGTGTCTGGTGAACGTTTAGTGTGTTTCAAAAGTTCGTTGTATTGATCTAGTCGAGGGTGTTTGTTAAGCTGTGTATGCACCTGTTCGTAATCAAGCGTGCGAAAAAATATGAGCAATGTATCCTGTTCGGTAGTCCCGGATGATAGAACACTAGCACAAACAGTACACACCTTTAATGTAAATTTACGAAGACTATACAGTCTGTCCTTAATACCTCGCTCAGAAAGACGGATCCATCTATTTTAAAAATAAAGTATGAACGAATGTGTGCCCAGGTACAATTATTTAAAAATAAAAATATCAGCTTGATAGCGACACATAAAGTGGAATGTAGGCCCCATGTGAACTTGTAGTAGAGCTGACTAAGTTAAAATAAGACAGTAAATAAAAACAAGAGCTTGAAACAGATCTCAGCAGGGGAATAAATAAACTTCGAGGTTAAAATATCGAGGGATTCAGACAGGCAACAAAAGAGCACGTGATGATATGCATCGTCTGCGGCAGTTGTTTATTTTCCTTGTTGAAACTGTTTTAATTGTATTGACAGACACTTTTCTGTAACATTTTGTAAATCAGAGTAAATCTGCCAGAAAAGTTTTTTTTGTTACAATAGACCACACATGTTAAACAGGATGTTTATTTTCTTTAAAGTTGGTAATGGGAGAGTTGATATGAGGGGGAAGGGGAAGCAGTATTCCTTCTTTGCATGAGAAAGTCATGTTTCCTTTTCCATTTCTTAAGTTTTTTTTATAGGGCTGGTTGAAATCTTTTCATCTCAGTAGTTTAAAAATTGATTTAAAATCACAGAAGGTAAATGTGTGTGTATATTTATCCCACTTAAACATGACTTTGAAATAGCTTTTAGTTTACGTGGAATGTAAATTTAACATGCATCTGTAACATCTATCTCTCATTATTTTAATGAACAACCCATGATGTATTGATATTTAAAAAAATGGCGAGGAATTTGTAAAGAAATTTTATTTGCGTCAAGTTTTTTTTCAGAAAGCGAAACAACGACTGGTTTTGAAAACAAAAGCCAAGTTTATTTAATCTGACACAAAGACAGTTTGTCCAGGGTACGATGCTGTCACATGATATTCATGTAAACCCTTCCCACACTCCTGTAATCCTTTCCCACTTTCTTATTAACCTTTCCTAAACTCTTATAAACACTTCATAGGGTCTTAAACACTATATACACTCTTAAAACCTACGGAATATAACAACATATAAAGTTCTATATGGGTACACAGTGCTGTGGTTGGCCGCCCTGTATTTTATTTTGATTTAATATTCCTTTAATATGTTTAACATATTTTATATTGCTTTAAATTTTCTGGCAAAAATAAATAAAATTATAAAAATTATATAAATACCTACATACTGCAAAATCCCGTATTATAGCGAAAACTCCGCGATACAGAATTAGAGATATTTAAAAAAAAACATGTTATAGAAAGTAAATTTTGTGAAATATGAGTGTGTGCACGCGCGTGTATGTGTGTGTCTGTGTGTGTGCATGCACCTAAACTGTCAGGTCTGGCTTCATCTTCCAGGCATAGAGCTGAAACGTAAGACAACTACAATAGTTGAACATAATGAAAAGCTTTACATGTGTCTTGTGCAATGAACGGTTACATGATAGGTTTGAAAATATTATCACCTTTATACAGATGAAACGATTAGCACTAGATTATTTTCTCGTCCATTGAGTCCTTAGTGCGATACAATGAAGCCGCAATAAGTGAACCAAGAGATAGTGAGGGACGACTATATATTTGCAGTTAAGGTCCTAACTTAACATAGATAAATATTTACTTAATTTATATATAAAATATATTTATATTTACGTAAAATATAGTTATTTATTAATGAAGATTGTGATTTGTTAAAAGGTGTACACACCAATGTCACTTTTGCAGTAGTCTTTGTTAGTAGGTGGCAAGCGTTTGCACGCCAAGCTTACTGTCATCCCAGACATGGCGATTGTCATCCACAGCAGCATTTGTGTCGTTTGGTTCTTGTTTTCTGCTATCATCTCCACGAACAATAAATGTCTACAACTTGTTCTTGTTTCAAGAATCTGGAATCCGCGCGGCCGATCTTCTGGTGAAAGAGGCCAGGTGATGAAACGGAGAAGAGGTGTCACGTGGGAGTACAAAGTTACCTGTCTGTTAAATAGCGAAGTCGAGGGCGATGTCGTGTGCACAATAGTCCATGTGTCGCTCCTGAGTCATTCACCTGCTGCCTATAATGTATGTCAGACATCCTGCTGGTGGACAGGGATGTGGATGCCTTGTATGTCGCTTACATCTTTTACCGGAGACTGTCGACATTTTCGTCTCCGTAAAGAGCAACTGTCAACTGTGGGGAGAATTTAACAAACATCACCCTCCGTGTTTTTCCTTTTACACAGTGAGAAGAGTGATATGCGTTCAGTTACGGATACAGGCACAAACACATGCACACACACACACACACCCCCTCTAAGATATAATGCTCTGCATTGAAGCATTTTAATGATGTGCTGTTCATCTATGGATTTTATAGGTTGTGTGTGTGTGTGTGTGTGTGTGTGTGTGTGTGTGTCCGGTGAAAGTTTAGAGTGTGGCAAATGTTCGTTGTATTGATCTGGTTGATGTTATTCTTTAGAGCTGTATATAGACCTGCAAAAAGTACACAACACACCTCCTCTGCAAATTGACAAAGACTACAGGTTTTCGTTCAGAATGGGGAGCCAACTGTTTTTAAAATGTGTCCAGCTTGAGCCGTGCGTGAACGTGTGCCCAGGTACACTACAGGTATTTAAAATAAAAATATCAGCTTGATGGCGACACATAAAGTTGAATGTAGGCTCTCGACAGCTGACTAGGTTAAAGAAAGGAATAAAAATCAAGAGCATGAAACAACTCTCGAGTGCAATACAGTAAACATCTCGCACTTAAAAACATAGAGCAGTTAAGACAGGCAACAAAAGCGTATGGTATAATATACATCGTCGGCTATAGTTATTGACTTTCCTTGTTGAAACTGTACTTACCATATAAACATACTAGTGTAAACCATTGGTTGTTACAAGGGTTTATATGAGAAAACTCGGAGCAGGTATTCTCCTCGGAGAGGAAATTGCAGTCGTCTTTGTTAGTAGGTAGTTAGTTTTATCGTAAATTATTCGCGCAGACAAAAACATGTGAACATTGCCCACGTGATCACGTGACTGTATCCTCACGGTGAAGGCAGAATGATCGTTGATGTGATGTAGAATTTAAACTTTCAGCTAAATCGTGGAAGTGTGGCGAGTTTTCCTGTTCGCGTTTTTTTCGAGTCTCGCCAAACATTATTTTGATATTTTTCTTTGTGTGTAGAACTCTGTATTGTCGTTGTATCATATGCGATAACTGCTGTGTCTTATCATGTTCGATATCATACGTTTGTGGTCAACTTCAGTGTGAGACTCTGTGTTGTCTTTGTATCATCAGTTTCTGTTTTAACTTTTATGGGGCAAATGAGATGGAGGACAGCGACTAAAACTATCTTCGTTGAAAGCTGTACTCACCGACATCATCCCTGTAGTAGTCTTTGTCCCTATGTCTTCTGTAACTGCAAGCCAAGCCTACTGTCACCCAAGAAAAGGCCATTGTCATCATCCACAGCAACATTTGTGTTATTAGGTTTTTTTCGGTATCGTCTGCACGAACAATGACTGTGTACAAGCTGTTTTTGTTTGTGGATTGTTTAATCTTCTGATACAAGAGAGACCAGGTGGTGAAAGGGAGCAGCGTGGTGTCACCTGGGAGTGCGAACTTACCTGTAGGTAAAATAGTGAGCTCGGCGGGTACACCGTCTGATACACCTGAGACTTCTGATGTATGGGGTATGTCTTGCTGGTCAACACTTATAACTGTGAAATATGCATCTGCTACACATAATGGTCGACAGAGAGAGAGGAACTTGTATGTCTCTTATAGGTTTTATCGGAGGCTGTGCCGGTCGACATTTTCTCATAACTCTCTATTTTACCCTACATACAGTGAGGAGAACACAGTGATGCATTCGATCACGCCAACACGCTCAATCACACATGCACATACACTCGCACACACGCACGGAGGCACACGCGCGCACACACAGTGTTTCAAATGTTTGTTGTATTGATATAGTCGAAGTTGTTCTTTAGACCTGTCTATGGACCTGTTCGTAGTCAAGCTCGCGAAAATTTATGCGCAGTGTTCAGTACTTCCGGATCAGAGAACACTAGCATGGTTGAGTGCAAAGCACTACACACCTCCAATACAAATGGACGAAGACTACAGTCTGTCCGGAATATTTCGTTCAGAAAAGAAAGACGATGCCATCTATTTCAAAAATGAGGCTTCTGTGTGACCATCGTGTGACCAAATACAAGTATTTCAAAATAAAAATTATCAGCTTGATAGCGACACATAAAGTGAAATGTAGGCCCCCCACAAATAAATGGGTTCATTTTAAAAATCTACCTGAGTGCATTTTTTCAAAATGAAGTCACTGATTTTACATTTTAAGATGCTCTTTGACAAAATAATTGTTTTGTGATCTTAAAATGTAGGCCCACAAAACTCACAAGGTAAAATAAGGAAAAGCATGATGTCATGGTTATAGCAGTTTAAGAGGAGCAGGTGGTGATAGCGACATCAGGTTTCAGAGTGTTTCATCCACACTCCATGCACTGACCATCTCCTTGTCATGTCTGGTAGAGTCACAGTCCAGGAACCTCTTCTTGCACCATTCAGGTGGTGCAGGCAGGTCTGGTTCGGCCATGTTGCTCGGAACGATGCTGTCTAAAGCGTCCCTCTGGTCTCTCTTCCTTCTCCCTTGCTGAAAATCCTCATGTATGACACGTTCTTCTTTCACCCATCAGATCTTTTTCAGCACAAGAAACAACGACTGGTTTTCAAAACAAAAGCCAAGTTTATTCAATGTGGCACAAAAACTGGTTGTTGTGGGTACGATGCTGTCACGTGATTTTTATGTGATGGTGTGACTCGGTAACATGATGACAATGTGTTGTCCATGTCCTTCATGATGTGACTTTATTCCTGGTATTTGGTCAAGCACACACCTTTCGCAGGCGGCTTGTGAAAAACTTCTTCCGTTTTTTATCGAGAC